>MU225799.1:1888318-1972705 GCA_018584345.1 Thuja plicata | reverse complement strand
GGACCCTGTTAGGAGTCTTTTACAAATAATCCAGTTAGGGGTGGTGGATTCACTGTCCAAAAGCTCACTGCTTAATGGTGAAGGCTACAACCTTCTGTATAACAGATATGCACTATATCTGATGATGAACTATAGAGTAGACCTGCTGTCTTGATCAATTCCAGTGTAATACAATCTTTCACTTCTTCTTCACATAGACTCTTGATGAATGAACCAACTCTGATAATCTACTCTGTACATCTTTCATCTCTTTTCATATCATTCACACTTAGCGTATCACAAATGACTTGCTATAAGTATCTTCCTCAAAGTATGAGATCATGGGACCTATAAGACAATTCTTCATAACATTCTTGTTGGCTCTACTAAGCACGCAAGCATAATTACAACCGCGTAAGTATAAACTAAATAGACGCGACGCTTCACTAAGTCGGCCTCACCAAATTGACTCTAACTTTGCAATCTTCTTGAAACACGTTTGGCGCTTTTGGATAACTATCATCAACTCATAACTAATCATGAATATACACACGCATATCCTGAAGATAGGCGCAACTCAAGAAACACGTTAAATACGTTGGCTCTGAACAGATACTCTTCCAGAACTGTAACTGCCAATAACAAAATTACACAACTTGACTGAAACATCATATCTGGATCTGCGTGTATGAACATAACATAATAAACTTGTCTACAACATGTATCTAACCACGCAAGTCTTAATGTCATCATTCTGATAAGTATATACAGAATCACTGTTGTGTATTATATGTTGTCATCAATGACAAACATACAATCAATCAACTGCTCAGAATCAAATCTTCAACAGTAATTACCAAGACAAAATTACTAGTTGTAAAAAAACCTAAAACTTTAAAAATGTATAACAAATATACGAATAACTCAGCAAAAATCGAACTACAACCTCGTCATTGAAGAAAAGTAGAGGGCATTCAATAAAATAAATGGTTAAACCATACCTAGCTTCCCCTGTTCTTTTCTAAATTATCTTCACAACAATCTTACAATAGGAACTTTCTATTCAGTTTGAATGAAATAATTTGATTTTATAAACAAAGGCAAAAACAAACAATAAGATTAGGGGCTAAGAATTCAGACAAAGCAGGCAGAATTAGAAAATCAGAGATAGCTACAAGATTTAGAAACTGAGATAAAGACAACAAAAAAAATCACAAAAGCCAGGAGAAAGGCCTGCAATTTCTCAGCAAAAAAAAAAAAAAGTAATTTCCAAGAACAAAGCTCCCACACAAAGCCTATGAGCTTAAAAATCAATACAACATCTAAGCCGATCATAGAAGCAAACAAAATAATTGAACATATATAGCCAACAAGGCTCTTCCATAGACTGCGCATTCTATAAGACAGTTTGCATGCCTCTGTCTGTTTCCACATTTCGACCACAATAACTGAAAAGGACTTCTCTCCGAATCACGAAATATCCTGCTACCTTTATGTGCAAAGCCAATTTCTTCAACTTTACATGGACCTTTTGTGCTTTTAGATATGATCCGTCTCTTGTACAAAAGCTATATATCATTTTATGGCCTTCAATCCAGTTACATCCAGGCATCTGTTTAGTTCCATTTTTTCACCGATCTCCTTATTGTTTTTCGAAACTCATCCCACTTGCCTACTTCATAATAGATTTGCCCCGAGCAAGGAGTAATGAAAAATGATGTACGAGGAATATTATATGTCTGATTTCATAGAGTCATCAGCATGGCTTGGATTTCCAAATGCTCAGAAAATTCACTCCAGAAATTGCAAAATAAAGCCTGGTCCCTTTTTTATCATTCTAGCTCGATACTGTACTCTGTTATATTAAAACCCATGTTCACAATTGCTGCGTCTCGCATACATGTCTACAACAACATCATTGGATAGAAAAAATCCCTTTATATTTCGATGATTGTCAGTAATTCATCACAAAGCTCCCATTCTGGTGTACGTTGGAACAAACTGGTACAGGTTATGAGATTTGGACTTTGCATTCTCTCTAAAACTTCCTTCCATATTCAGCATGAATATCAATGAGAACACATTTCTCTGAGACATTTCCATAAAGAGTTCTCATGCTTAGTCTGTGCATCCACATTGCTTCCACTTTGCCAGTGCATTCAAACAATTCACGAGCCCTGTATGTACTGCTTACACATTCTCCATACCTATCAACCATGGAACTTTCTGATAAATATCCTTTTATGCTTTGAATGATGCTCCCGCTACCAATTAAGGTTGTGGCTTTTGGACTTTGCATCCGCCAAATGCATTTGCTTGAAATGGAACAACACCACGAACAGTTTGCCTTCCATTGTCAATGATTACACACATCGCAAACTTTTATTTTGATGTTTCTGCAATCTTTTAACAAATTCATCTTGAAAATATCCTGCAATCTTTACTTTCTTTTATATTACAACATAGATTTTGCCAAATGATTTGCGCGTCTATGCCGGAATCATTGCAATCCATGCGGCCATGTTTCATTAAAACATTCTAACAAATAGTTCATATGCTTAATCAGCAAGGTGTTTATAAATGTATTATGCTTTGAATTGTTAAGGAATATAGGATCTGTGATAGAGTAATCTGAAGATTTATTTCTGATATATCAACTGGATTATCTTCTCCTTAGTACTGTACTTTGAATCTTCAGAACTTATGGCTGATATTGTTTCTCTGGATTGTGTTTGCAGAATTACTAATGTTTACAATTTAGATGCAGTATTCAATGGTTGAAGGAGATCACAATAATTTACAATTTCTGAATAAATCGCTGAGGATAGCAGATACAATGAATAGTAATATTTCCTTGTTAGATATGTTCTTTATTGCATTTGTATCAATATAAACATGAGATGGAATGGACATGTCACTATAGAGACATTAATCTACGTGACATGAGCCACTTAGGGTCATGTCCCTACGTGGACAGGATTTATCCATAACCAAACGTATGTTAAGATCATCATATTTGTTAAGACCCGATTACAACCTGGGCGATAATAAGACAGGCCCGATATTAATCTGGGTACTCACATTTGATACAAACCCGATTACGATATGGGTGATTATGAGTATCAACTCAATATGAGTTTGGGCGGCAATACAGATGTAATCTGGATGACATTACTCTCGTGATAACACAATATATCAAGGCTCGATAATATGAGGCAATCACAGAATATATACAGTCCGATTTAGGCAATGAGTAAGATATCAATCTTAATCTGATTATGTAGATCTACAATGTCCGTAACCACAGAAGTAAAACATTATATATATATATATTCAATACAAATTGCGGGGACGCCCACCATATTGCTTTGTGCAGGGGGCATTACTTCAAACCATATTTTGCAAAAATATTCTTTACATATTACCTTGCCCTATGAAGCTAAAATAGTTCGTGTTAGAAAATTATTGACCACGGTGGTAAGGAGAAATAATTTTGAATTTTTATTCCATATATCAACCTTTTACCTTGCACACCTCTAAGAACCATAATATTTAAATCAAAATGATTTAAATAATAAATCTTTGGAGTAAAGTTTGAAGGGCACTTAGATAGCGGGATGCATGTCATGTATGTGAGGTTCCTATGTAGGCCCGGCTATTTTTTTTTCTCACTGGAAACAATTTTCACTTTGAAACTACTTTAAAGTTGCAACCTCATCTGTTGTGGACCCAAAAGACGAAGTGGGTTGTTGTCTAAACTTGACTTTTGACACTTCCATTCGATGCTCAAAACAAGCCAGATCACCTATGGAACTGCCTTCAAAAACCAACTAAACGTCCTCTTGTAACTACATGAACAGATAGGCAAGATGATTGATAGTAGGACAATCAGATTGCCAAAGGGCTTTGCTAGTGCCTTGGATTGCAAAATATTAATTCCTAAAGTTGCTCACTTAGACATTTTTGAAACTCAATCTGCAAAACCTTTATAAAACTTGTCAGATGACTAACTTGAAAAAATACCAAACCTTGCTCTAGGAAGCGACCACTGAATATATAAGTTCAAGGCTAAATTTGACTATTTTGAAGTTGTTGTGTGTTAGTAATAACTGGGCGGGGGGGGGTGAATCAGTGGCCTCAAAAATTTATCCTTCAAACTTAACCACCAATCAATAAATCTCAGATTATTATGTCCCTACAAGATACATGCCATGAAATACTAATAATGATTAACTATCTGTTGGTTTTCTCTGTCAATCCTTATTTTTTCTTGATTACCGATAAGCAATATAACTATTTACCGAAACTTAGCATATAAGCAGAGTATACCGATCAATCCAGAGTTAGCTATGTAAGATGCAAAATAGTAAAGAAAAGAATCATACACACATAATACATGAATTTTAACGTGGAAACCCTATTAAGGGAAAAACCACTGGGACCAGTACCCCAAATTTTCACTCTTCTAAAGTGAGCCCTGTTAGGAGCCAACCCTGTTAAACGTTACAAACACATTGTTAAATGCGACCTTGTTAGAGGATTTTATACATAGAGGTTGTCACTTAGTATCGAACAACTATTGCTACCACCCTTGAATCAACCTCCTTCTTAGACTGTCAATAGGTATCGGACAAGTTCAATGCTACTTTCATGAATCAACCTTTTTGGTACTCCTTGAGATGTACCTCAATAAATAGAAAACTGTTAAGTCTTTCTCGGTTAAGAGAATTGATGCTTCAATGGTTAAACTGAAACACTATGACATGTTCATATTGCAACATGAATTACTGATTTTCAGATCTATTTAAGTACATTACCTCTCTGACCAATGTATCAATTCAATCCTTGTGCTCCACACTTTCTGCTCTATGATGTTGTGCTCACTGTTCGTCGGTGTCTGTAGAATTCCTTAGCTCTCCTTTAGCTTGATTGATCAATACTGTATGAAGTTGTTCTTCATCAGTATTTGTTCAGCATCCTCTTTCTATTCACTCCCCTTAATCCCATTCGTAAATAAATTAAGCATGTCTCTTATATAGACATAATATTCATTGTTTCTTGTTCTTGATTCTTGACGTGATAAATAATCCAACCAATTAGATTTAAAGCATAACTCCTGATTTGTCTCGTAGATATCTTCTTGCCAACTATATAAATCATCTTTAAATCAATCACTTATCTCTGGTCGAATAAAACAAAGTAGACAACCAGTTAAGTCTATATTTAGCTCTGTCAGCTAGATATTTTATCATTTTTTGAACTCTCTGTTTTGTCGGTCACCACTGCAGTTAGTCGTTGGTGACAACTGACTGATCCATCGGTGAGAATCCAGTTAGCTTCATGATCTTCGTCCATCGGGCATCATTGGAATTTTACTTGTTGGGCAACTCTGTATCTTTGGTCGTCGGGCACTTTGAGTCTTTAGCTCATCGGGCAACCTTCTGACTTTGCTCGTTGGACAATATGTGGTTTTTCTTTGTTAGGAAACACTATGCTTCTAATCATCGGGTATCACTGTGACTGTTCTTCTTTTCTCTATCCGACGGTGTGCACTTCGTCGGTGTTGTTTGTCACTTCGTGAATACTTGACTTTTATGCATTGCTGAAAGCATAACTTTGGTTTATTTGACTCTCTGAAGTCTTTGGCATTATGTACATGACCGTACATATGATTTCAAGTTGACATCAATGACAATATAGTCCATTAACTGATTCAATGACTTGCATTATCTTTCAACTTAATATTATCAAACATTCAATCAGTTACATGTCATCAGTTGTGAACAGTCTACAAAGTTTTGCAAACTCCATCTGGTTTCGGCTTAAAAAAATACTACACCGAATATTGAAGCTTTGCAATCATGCACATGAGTAGATGAACATGATGAAAATTAAAGGAACCAATCTATCTCTCTTGATTATCATCCAGGTGCAAAATATCAATTTACAAAATGACCCCTTTGGAAGGCATAACACTGTGCAAGTAGAAAATCTTAACAAACTACATTTGCTTTTGAGCTTGTAAAAATATCAAACAAGATGTTGAAGTTATGAAAATGCACACATTGGTATATGAATATGGGGAAAATTGTAGGAAACAATCCATTTGCCATGATACTCAACCAAATCCAAAATATTAATCTCCAAATTTGACCACTCTGGCAATTTTATGAAGTGCAGACAACAAACACTCATAAAACACGTAAATTTGCTACTTGGAAAACACATCAAATTTGACTATTGGGGGCTGAAAGTGCACAAATTAACTCACTCATAGCTAATAGAGCACAATCTCAAATTGGTTTTGCACAAAAATTACAAGACACCAAGCCATGAACCTTCAAACTAAGCTCCTTGAGAAAATTTTCAAATGTACTTCTAAGGGCTGCAACTAATTTTTCACATCATAGGCACTTACAAATTTTGCAGAATTTGGGGGCTAACAAGACCTTCTTGTGAAGTTATCTTGTTAGTGTAACCTCTTAATATCTGTGATAGATGAATGGAAGAAAACTTAGGGTCAATAAAGGTAATTCATTAGGGCATTCGGTGTCCATCATAATAGGTTATTCTTTCATAGTGATAAAGTAATTTTGACATTGTACATACACTAGCATATAAGGAATGTAGTTTTGGCTTTTGTTGCATTCATTTTATGTACATTCCTAAGGGGGGAGCATATGTACATTTTAAAAAAAAATATGGCGAAAAAGAATATGTGTAGTAATTTGGTTATAAATATGATTATTAATCTTAAGGGGAGTAACATATCGCAACATAGGGTCTATATAGAATTTTTTATGATACCATTTTTCCTTGATGTCAAAAGGGGAGAAATATATGATGTTGCAAAGAGTACACCATTGTATCCATCAATACAAAAGGGGGACATTTTTGTAAAAATGTATATTAGGTTGTCATTGATGGTAACTATTTTCTGAAAGGTGTGTTTTGCAGTATTCCTTTATGTTCTAGAGTAGTATAATGATAGTTTTGTACATAGGAGTTTGCATGGATAAATGGAAACTAATAGGAATGATAGGTTTGACCTTCTTTTGTGGGGTAATAGGTTTCCCATCTTTGAATTAGGTAGTAAATGAGTATTTTAGTGTAATGACCTAAAAGTGGTCACCTAAACCCTAGACCCCTAATCTCAGTCTCATATCAAGAAACCCTAATCTTGATAATTCTAAGTCCTATACCAAACAGGTAATTCATCAATTTCAAGCTAATCTGACCTGAATCCTAGGTCCTAATTAATCATCATACTTGATTAATTAATTAATTCCTAAAAATATAATATATTGACAAATAAACCTTATGCTAATTATTTAATTGATATTCTAATATATCAATTAAATAAAATTACTAAATTGTCAATAAAATTCAAAAAGGAATTAAATTAATTAATTAAAACAAAATATGCATTTAAAATCAATTAAATCTTAAAAAATGCATATCACGTCATCAACTATTTTTTTGAATTAAAATATGCATTTAAATCAATTAAATCTTTAAAAATGCATATGATGTCATCAACTAATTTTTGGAAATAAATTTGTTTTATTCAATTGGTTTAATATTATATTTTCTCAATTGGAAATAAATCTGTTTTATTCAGTTGATTTATTATTATCTTTTCTCATTTTGGAAACAAATCTATTTTATTCAGTTAATTTAACCTTATCTATTTATCATTCTGAAAATAAAGCTATTAACTAAAAATCAATTTGAAAGTTTCCAAAAAGACTGAATCTTTCAACCAATCAAATTGCTTGCACATGGATTGTGCTTCCTCAAATCGAATTTGAGCCACTTATTTCCTTCAATTTGAACCGTCGATTTTGGGATAGATTTTCTATAAAAAAGAGCTTCATTTCCTTCACAAAGGATCCCAGTTTTAACTATCATTATTATACTATTTCTAGCATTCAAGCATTCAAGCATTTTGCATTCTTAGTTTCAATTACTTAGATTTGTTAATTGCTTTTAGTTGCATGCAAACATCATAATCTAGAGCATTTTCAATTTGGGCTTTGAAAAGAATAAAAACATTTGCATATCATATAGAATAATCATTTCATTTAGCTTTCAAAATCCTTTGTTTAGGATCTGGTGTAGTCATTGTTTCTTGCAATGATCTGAGAGCAAGATTTAAACTCCTACCTACTAGAAGGCAATGAGCCGATGTCAGTTAGCCTTGGGCATTTCAGTATTATGCTTTTGTCATTTTCTAATATGCTAACCTCGTAATGGTTCATTGAAGTGTGTGTTTGCTGCTACAGGAACAGGTACACAATTTCACACGCACATTTTTGTGCCCACCGTGGGGCTTTAATGTCATTTTGATCCAAAGCTTACTCAAATCTCTTTTTAGCCAAATCTGACTGCACCATCATGTCCGGAGCATCATTTTGGTTGAAAATGACTATAAACTCGCTTATATCCAGCTAAAAACAAATCTCTGGTAAAACATTTTTGCCCAAGCAGGCCGTACCACCCGTTGCACAAAAATTGAGGTAGATTTCAAATTTTTCTGCACGCAGCCCGAGGCAGTTTTTAAAAAAAAAAGCTTTAAAAAATTAGATTTTCACTATGTTAAATTTGACGGCTGTCAAACAATCATTCTACATGGCCTTCTGTGATAGCCACGAAACCATCAAATTTAAGCTCCTAGTTGGATGACATCAGCAAGGCTTGCAAAATCTTTAGCCTTCACCATTGAGCTTTTTGGTTTTGTAGTCTAACTTCAAACAATCAAATCTTGCTCATTTTAGGTCCAAATTGAGTGTAATTGTTTTTGATTTTGGGTAGAATTGTCTGAAGATTTCTGGGTTGGAGTTATTTTTGGGTTTTAGTTTCCAGATTTATAATAAAGTGCATGTTCTCATCAATGTACCTATCTAATCCTCTATTTTGTAGCTTCTGGAGCCTTGTACGGGCTCATACGGTAACATTTTTTAGTGAATTTTTTTTGGAAGTGCATAATTTTTTGTCTAATTTCTGAATATGCAATCAAATTTTAGATTTTCAGATTTTTCTAATGCTAACTAATCTCTGGCTTTGTTGTTCTTGATGCTTATCTTTGATTACAGCCTAACAGTGGTTTGCAGGACGTTAAAAATGAAGAAACAAATCATAAACTACTAATGAGTTTGATGCAGGACGCTTGTCGAAGATTTTGCGTGTCTTCCAAAACTATCATGTCTGCACTTTGTAGTTAAATAACACTTCAAATTTGGTGCTTAAAAAGAATCAATTTGCTTATGTGTTTGAAGTGTTCTCAAGATTTTTAATCCCAAAGAATTGCATGAATGTATCCTCTCCCCTTGCCTTTGCAGATCTTGGGTGTAAGAGAAATTCATGCAAATCTTTTAGCGTGGCTACCTCCCGAGAGATTTAATAGAGTCGGTGAGAATGGATTGCCCAACCGGTAACAGGCTAAAGCCAAGCCCTTCCAAACTAGTATATAAAAAATGGCATTGTGATTAATCTCACAGTGAACATGTGTCAATTTTGTTACGCCGACAGAAGATCTCCCTCAGTACCCTCGTGGTGCGTAAAAACCTACAGAACGTAACTTCTGTAGGCTGGGAGGCCTCCTTAACGAAGCTAATCTACCACATGTATAGCCGCCTAAACGGATGCCCTGAATAAAAACTTTTTTCTATTGACCAAAATCCCTCTATCTACTGGTGCGGAAGGTCAGAGACCGACTAAGACGTCCCACATTTTCATAGCTCTTAGTAGAGACAACGGTCCTTTAGGAAGTGATTCCCTTGGGATTCAAAACTTTGTGTGCCTGAGAAGTGAGTGCATTATAAGGAGAATCCCATGCCTCCAAGCTTCTAAGTTGTTCATTATGAGTAGGCCTGGCTGAACTTCAGTTCAAGTGGGAATTCAACAGATATTGCCCTGGCTTACAAACATTCTTCTTGATGTGTCTTGTGTGAATGAAAAATAGAAAACAAACATCAAAACACTCAAATGATTCAAAATCTACACTCTTAGGTGTTAAACTGTAAACTCTTGTCCAAGTTTCTGTATCTAGTGTGAAAAATCTAAAAATTAGTCAAATTGTTGTCCAAATTGGTATTCTGTTGTGACGGTTCTGTCCAAATTTTCACAAAATCTATGTTCTCACAACATCACTACTAGTTTTTCATTGGTCACAATATGTTGATAGTCTGACTTGTGGTTGTCTCGAGGTCTGATTTCGTTGTGCTAGTCCAAGTGCCTTGTTACTTTGATCATCTTTATCAGCACTGTCCTTATCCTAAGTTGTAAGAGCAGGTTTGTTAACCTTGATTCAAGATCAAATTCTTTGCTTCTCCTTTTCAGTTGGACATTATCTCTTTGTCGTCTTAGGTCTTGGACTTAGTCATCATTTTAGACATCACCTCAACACTAGTTAGAAAAATCAACTGGTCAATGCTAGTACACACTTGGAGTTCTTTTAGAACACTTTACATGGAAGGACAATGTCCTACGCTTATAGAAAACCGTCTTTTTGAGGAATAGTTAAACACTACACACGACTCAACCTTTCTCGGTAACAAACTACCAGATTCAACTATGTTTGGAGAAAATGATCATGATGCTAAAATACCAGAGTTTGAAGATCCAGAAAACTTTGAGGAGGAATTTAATAAATGCCTACACAATCTAGCCTTCCTCAAAGTCATGAAGGTTATCATGAACAGAGACAAAGAACAATACTTTTTAGAACTGGCTGAACAAGGAGCCCAACTTCCATCTCATTATAGAGTGGAAGATATCATTGCTAAAGAGGAGGAAACTCCTATAACACTGTTAACCAAACAACTTCAAACTTTTCAAACAAAAATGCAAACAATGAAACAGGAAAATGAGAAACCATTGACAAAATTCTCTATGGACACCATTTGTCCATTTCCTTTCGATAAAGGTCTGCACTTACCTCCATTCCCATGTGGAGTGGAAATCCCAAAATTTGACAAGTATAGCAGTCATTCCAACCCAGAAGACCACATTTGGGAATTTTGTGCCCTATGTACAGAGTTTATGCATGAACAAACATATCTTATGCGTCTCTTTCCCCAAAGTTTAGGTGGTCAAGCTATGGAGTGGTTTTCAAAGTTACCCACGGGGATCAAAACTTTTGACAAATTGATGAATATGCTTTTACAATAGTATTCATATAACATACAACATCATGTGTCTATGATTGAATTATGTAGCATTCAACAATAGATGGGAGAATCATTCCTGACTTTTCTTCAACGATGGAGAAGAGTATTTTCTAGATAGCCATGACTCTTTCCTGAGTCCAAAAAGATGGACATCTTTACCAATGCATTACTCGACGAGTATAATTACCCACTTCAGATGTAAGATGTTTCTACTTTCGATCAACTTGTGAAGAGCACACTGAAGATTGAAACTATGCTTGTAAAGAAAGGTGAAGTTTCCCTTTCAAAAGAAACAAAATTTAACTCCAGTTCCAAAGATAAGACTAAATATTGGAATAAGAACAAGCACATAGTGAATGATGGGGTAGTCAATAATGTTACCTCCCAATCCAAACCAATAGTATTTAATTTTACAAGTGGCTCAAAAGCCCTAAAAGCTGCTGAAGATAACACAAGATCATCCTCCAGAGGAATCAGTAACCTTATGAAAGAGAAACCATGGGTTAAATGAAAGAGGGACTTTGATCCCTTGGGCAAATCTTATGAATCAGCTCTTAAGACTCTGCTGGCTAAAAAATTGATCACATTGCAATATAAATCCAAGCCATATTAACTAGAGGTAAAACAAAAATGGTGGTGAGACAATGATTACTGTGCATATCACATAAATAAGTGACATACAATGGAGAACTGCACATGAGGTTAAAACATGAAATCCAGGACCTCATTGATAGTGAAACCATCGTAGTAGATAATCTACAATAAACACTGATCATAAGGCATTTAAAGATCCTTTGCCTAAGTATGAGAAATCAAAATCTTCTAAATAGGGTGCTAGGATTAATCACACATACAACACCCCAGATGATAAGGTCATCCACATGATTGAACCAGTCTCTCCTGAGCACTGTACCATTATCATTGTCAAAACTGATAAGCAAGAGTCTAGAATAGCAAAAGTCATGACCCAAGTGCAAGAAAAGGTCACCTTGGGCAAAGGAGGGTATTCTAACTCCTCATCTCAAAATCAACCAACGACACCCAAACAATGGATGCCCACCAACAAAAAATCAAATGTAAGTGCCTCCAAGGTATCTCAATCTAAACAACTGGCTTCATCCCATGCTACAGATTATAGCATCATCGAGCAATTGCAAAAAACCAATGCACAAATTTCAATCTTTGAATTGCTCAAAATCTCTCCAGCTCACAAAGAGATCTTAGATAAAGCTTTGTCAAACTCCAATGTCCCTAAAGACTTGGATTTGGATCGGTTTCAATCTATGGTTGGTCATTTGAATTCACCACATTACCTATCCTTTTCAGAGGAATATGATAACTCCCTGAGTCATCCACATAATCTTCCATTACATATTAAAGTCATGATTCATAAAAACCATGTCAAACGAGTCTTGATAGATGGAGGCACAGGGTTGAACATCTGCACCTACAAACTGATTGAAGAAATGGGATTTTTAGAATATGCCATTGATCCAAAGAAGAATATTACCATAAATGCATATGATGAAAAAGAAAGATCTTACAAAGGTCTTGTAACTCTTCCCATCAGAGTGGGTCTCATGGAAAGTGATGTCACTTTCCAGGTATTGGATCTTCCATTGGCTTACAACATGTTGTTGGAAAGACCCTGGATACATGAAATGCAAGTTGTCCCATCTACCTACCATTGGTGTATCATGTTTTTTTTTAATGGTGTCAAGGTCAACATTCCTACAGACACTAGCTATGTATGTAATGCACTGCATCAGGTAGCAAACACTCTCATACCCCATAACAAAGAATCTTCAACTTTAGAGTCAACCAGTGACTTACTGAAAGAAATGGAAAAAAATTTGAAGATTAAGGACACCGGTATGGGAGGGTACATAGTGGAACATGTACTATCAATCACATCTCTTCCCACATCACATAGGTCTTATGGGAGACCTTCGAAAGAGATGAAACCAACAACATCCCAAGAAATCTATGATGATAAATTTGTTAAAGCCAACATACCATTAGAGGATGAAAAATAAGAACAAGTCATTCTGGATTGGCTATATAAGGAGCCTAAAAACAATGAGATAAAACAATGTGAAATATCCCCAGAAAAATATGGAGTAGGGTATGAGTTGGCTCAAAAAAATGGGTTATTCAGGAAAAGGACCCATTGGATGTAATCAGAATGGACTTCAGGAACCAAAAACTATTGAATTAAGATGACCTAGGGACACAACTGGTCTAGGGTTCTTATCAAGGAAAGAATAAAGGAACACAAATCATCTAGATAAAGGAAAGAAACATCAGGTTCATGTAGATGAAGAAGAGAAAAAAACAATAGAACAAAACACTAACACACCCACTTGCAAGTGGGATGATTCTGATGATTTTGATGAGGAAGATGTGTATCGTTCTCCTATTCCTCCTGATATCTTAGCTCTTCTCTTTGATGAAGAAACACCATAGGTCAACGCTACTAAAGAGAGTGTTCTAGAGGAATCACCAATGGCTTCTGACTAGTCAGAGACCACTACATCTGAATAAGATCCAGATACAGGAAAAGGGAATCTAACCATAGCAGAGTTTTTAGAAAGAACTCATCCAAACTGGGGGCAATGAGCGAACTTCACTCATGTCCTAAATATGGTTGATTATGCTAAAATGGACTCTCATGAGTATGAGTTTGATATTTTATCAGAAGGGACTCAAGACAAGGAGGTAGATATTGTACAATAGTATGTAACTCCATTTGAGGTAGGTGAAGGTTTAGGGTCTAGGTCTGACGAGTTAGATCCTCTAATCCTTGACATGGGATTTGATGAAGGGCTCTTGTTGATTTAAATGCATCTACACAAGGTACATATTTAGGTCTCTATGTGATGGTCTAGGTTTATGATGAGCATACTGTGAATACCCTTGAACCTATCAATTCATTACCCCTCCTACATCCTGAACTCATTGACTAGGATTTACAAACACAACCCATAAACATCCCTACATTTCCCAATGAGTATGCGCTATCTTGCTACCTGGATGTTGATGAACTTGTCACTTCTTTGATGAGTGAACCTAGCGTAAGTATGACTAAAAAAATATCAAGTACCCTAGTCATAAAATCAAAATGAAAAAGAAAAAGAGTTTTGAAGGCAAAAACCACATTGTGGCGGTTTCAGAACATAAAATAGTCAAAAGAAAAGATGCATCCAATGGTGAAAACCTCTCTAAGGTGCCAAAGGATGGGGTACTTGATATGCTTCCAAGTCACTTGCAGGAGCAGTCATCAGTATTGATTGAACCAATGCAACCTATGAACATTGGAATAGAGGAACATCCACACATCATTCATGTGGCCCAATCTTTATCAAAAATAGAGATAAAATAATTCACTGACTTCTTTAAGGAGAATAAAATCAACTTTGCATGGAGTTACCCAGATATGCCTGGTTTGGATCCTGATCTGATCATGCATCATCTCTCTATTGCACCAAAAGTAAAACCAGTAAAATAGAAGCTTCAAAAAATGCATCCTCATGTTTCTCTATTGATTAAAGCTGAACTAGAAAAGCTACTAAAAGCTAGGTTCATTTGTGCTATTGATTATGGTGAGTGGATTTCAAACATTGTACTAGCATCTAAACCAGATAAATCTATCCGCGTCTGTATAGACTTCAGGGACCTAAACAAGGATTGTCCATAGGATGACTTTCCTTTTCCCAACATTGATATGATTGTGGACATGGAAGATGGTTATCTAATGTACTCCCTCATGGATGGATTCTTTGGATATAACCAGATTAAGACTACCCCAGAAGATCAGGAAAAGACAACTTTCACATGTGCTTGGGGCACCTTCTGCTGGAACGTTATGCCCTTCAGACTAAAAAATGCAGGAGCCACTTATCAAAGGGTTGTCACCACAATCTTTCATGACATGATGCACAAAAACATGGAATATTATGTGGATGACACACTGGTTAAAACTATGGAAAGATCAACCACCTACAAGACTTGGATAAAATCCTTGATAGAATGGAGTAGTTCAAGCTTCGACTAAACCCAAAAAAGTGTGCATTTGGTGTGACCTCTGGAAAGCTATTAGGTTAAATTGTTTTAGAAAAAGGGATTGAAGTAGATCCTACAAAGGTACAAGCAATCCTTGAGATTCTGCCACCTAAAAACATCAGTCAGATGAGGACACTTCAAGGAAGAATTCAGTCCATCAGAATATTTATCTCACAGTTAGCAAACAAATCCCAACCATTCATAAAAACTTTGTGTAAGAGAGTCACATACGAATGGGATGAAGAATGCAAAAATAAATTTGATCAAATGAAATCATACCTGGCTAACCCGCCGGTATTGATGCCTCTTGCATCAGTAAAACCATTAATCTTATATATATCTACCACAACAACATCACTGGGGGCACTTCTGGCACATGAGCATGAAAACAAGAAAGAGTGATCCATATACTACATCAGTATAACATTGGTCTCTTATGAGATGAACTATTCCATGATAGAGAAATCTTGTCTCATTGTTGTATTTGCATCTTAGAAACTGAGACATTATATGTTAGCGCATTCCACAAAATTGGTTGCAAAGATTGATCCACTGGAATATCTTTTAAGTAAAGCAACTTTGACTGGAAGACTAGCTAAATAGGTCATGCTCCTTAGTGAGTTTGAAATTGAATACATTGAGCATAAATCAATTAAGGGAAAGCCATTGTAGATCAATTGGTTGACACACCATTACAAGATAATCTCCCAATCAATGCTGAATTTCCAGACGGTTCCCTTTTGCACATAACACACAGGTCATAGAAAATGTTCTTCGATGGATCTTTTACACAAAAGGGATTAGGTGCAGGTGTCTTGTTCATAAAACCTCAAATCTATTCTATACCAAAGGCGTACAAGATATTGTTCCCTTGTACAAATAACATTATTGAATATGAAGCCTTGGTTAATGGAATCAAACTAGCAATTGAATGGAACACATCAGAGCTACACATCTATGGGGACTCCCAGCTTGTGATCAACCAAAATAACGACATCTATCACACTAAGGATGATAAAATTATGCCTTATAAGATAATGGTTGATGACTTTAAGAAGTACTTTACACACATCACATTCTAGTAGGTCCCAAGGACAAAAAATAGAGCAGCTGATGCCATTGCTACATTAGTGTCCTCACAACCGCAAGAGGAAGATTTCTGCTATGAGTTCATGGTGGAAGAACTTCATTTCCCTTCCTAAAACTCCCTAGACTTCTACATGGTCTATTCTATCATAGGACATGAATCTTCCTGATATAAACATGTCTACGCCTACCTTCGCCATCAATTCATCCCTAATGCACTTACCCACAATGAACACTGACACCTTATCCAAAATGCCTCATGGTATGTTCTCAAAGATAATGATCTTTATAGATGAGGGATAAATGGTACTTTTCTTAGGTGTTTAGAAAAAGAGGAGTCCAAACGTGCATTATTTGACGTCCACGATGGTATTTGTGGTTCTCACTCTAATGGTCTGACTCTGGCTCCAAAACTGCTAAGAGCGGGGTACTACTGGCTAGATATGGAAAAAGAGGCAGTAAGATATGAAAATATGTGTAAGAAATACCAATTGAATGGTAATATTATACATGCTCCAGCAAGGGAACTAATTCCCTTTATCACACACTAGCCTTTCCAACAGTGGGCATTCGACCTCATCGGTCAGATACACCTATCTTCTTCCAATAGGCACAAATTCATCATCACTGCCATTGAGTATTTCAAAAAATGGGTAGAGGCAGTCCCACTAATCAAAGCTATAGGCTAGCAGGTGGCCCTATTTATCCTGAATCATATTATCTGTAGAGATGACATTCCTTCGACCATTGTAAATAACAATGGAGGGCAGTTCAAAAACACCAATATCAAAGAAATTTGTGAGAAGTTCAAGATCAAACAACACTGCTCTTCCATTTATTATCCGTAGGGTAATGGACAAGTCAAGGCCTCCAATAAAAATTTGCTGAAAAATCTTGCATCATACTATGAACAAAGCTGGACATGATTGGCATCTGCAGATCAATCCTGCACTATGGGCATATAGAACAAGTATTAGAACACCTACTAGGGCAACCCTGTTTTCTCTTGTCTATGGAGCAGAAGCAGTACTACCCATAGAAGTAGAACTCCCATCTATGAGGGTTTCTCTATGAAGGCTTATCACAGATGAAGGTCATAGAGTCTCAAGGATGCAAGAACTAGAACTAATAGATGAATGTCGGCAAGTGGTGTTCGATCACCTTAGAGCTTACTAGAAAACAAGGTCTAGAGGTTATAATAAAAAGGTCAAACCAAGAGAACTTCAGGTGGGAGACCTAGTAGTAAGAGAAAACCCCTGTATTCAGTCACATAGAGAAAAAAGGGGAAATTTGAACCCAACTGGCTGGGTCCTTATATAATTACTACAACATTTGGCTCTAGAGCCTATCAACTCTCAACACCTAAAGGAGAACACCTCCGGGAGCCCATCAACACTCTCCATCTGAAGAAGTTCTACACCTAAGGCATTCTTGGTGATCAATACCATGTACATACTTATGATCCTGGAAAAAGACTAAAAATTGGAAAAAGTCCTGAAAAATGATCATCTTGGTGAAAACCTAGCAATAGGCGCCTTGATGCATCAATCAAAAAAATCATAAAAATAGAAAAATAAAAAAAAATAAAAAATAAAAAAAAATAAAAAATACAAAAAAATTGAAAAAGTAGAAAAAGTGCCTTGGTGAAAACCTGGTAGACAGGTGCCATGGTAGCAAAAATAGCATCTCGACCAAGTAGGTGAAAACCTGGTAAATAGGTGCCTCGTGTATGTAGTGCTCCATCTATCAATGCTCAGTCTTGGCAATCCTTTTCTTTAGTTTGTACATATCTTTCAGTCACTTTCGTGACACTTTGGTTTTTCTAAGAATCCTCCTGGCTTGAAACCAATCCAAAGTCATAGTCTAAGGTAAATTGAATTAGCTTTGTCCTCGCAGTATGAGTCAAGTCAGTCCTCACAATTTGAGTTTGTTATCATGGGGCATGGGTCCCCAATTTGATCACATCTTTGGATTACACCAATGTCAGTAATCTTGTCACTTCTAAAGGACAACTCACTAGTGACACAAATAGGTGTTTCTCAACACCCTAATCAAAAGTGTCTCTTAACACTATCTTTGGACGCATCCATGTTTCTTAACACATATTGGATACCGCAAAGCATAAATAATAGATTGATAGAAATCAAACACATCACACTCACAAGCACGACGGTGTTTCTCAACACCTTATACATATACACATTTGAAAACTTTGAAACTGGATGAAGTATGTTGAACTTCTATTTGTATGCTGTCTATTTTCATTAATTTTTTGTCAATCTTTTCTTTGTCTACTACTTGTTGGTGTGGTCCTGATGATCCAACAATGTCAAATAAACAAGGTGTCTGTGGTAAGAGCTCCTGCATTAAGGTGGAAAAGCCTCACATCCCTTGATCCTATTTATTTGTATGCCAAGGTGAGGTCGAAACTATCTCCTTGACTGTTATTTCTTTGTTTGTTTACGCAAGATTGCACTCATGGTTATCTTGGATTTGAATGCCTCGATACTAGTGAACTCTTACGACATTAACTAGAGACAACGTTCAGGTCATCTTGGCTTTTGTGCCCTGATGCTTACATTAGTTTCTCATATTTTATCCGATGAAAGTCATATTCATATTCTTATGGTCACAGTGGCACCAATAAGTATTGTATCAACTTTGACGTTCCAAAAATGCTCAATGATGAAACTTTTCAATGCTAAAGGTTCAGTGACTACACCTTAGGTTGCATCCATGTTAGTATTGCATCTGCCTCTGCATCTGCATGGTGTTGAAATCTGTATAATATCAATATCTATCTACAATGTGAAGGATCTAAGGTTCTTATCAATCTATCAATATTCATTTTTACAAGTGATGAGTTGTACGTTGATTGACATTAAAATGACACCCTTGGCTAATTTGACTGTCCTAATTCTATTTTCAGGTTCAAAATTGAAATATGACGTTTGAATTGTTTAGTCAATTGCAGCTCACTGCTTGCACAACCAATGGAAATCTCTCATGATTTTCTTCCAATCAATCCATTTATCATACTTTTGGTAAATCTTCATTAAACAAGACCTCCCATCAAGTACATATTTTGTCCTAACCACTTGGGACCTATTTCTAATCAGGTAAGCTTCTTCTTGCATCATGTTATCAATCAAATTTCTTCTCATCACTGGGGCACCTTGCCATATTTTTATTTCACTCCCGAGGGGGCAGGATCAGGACATCAACATTCTAGTGATCACATCCTCAATCAAAACCCCATCGCTTGGGGCATCTCAACTTCATCGCACCAAATCAAGTTGAGATCATCTTAACATCAAAGGCAACCTAATCAATGGTCTTATACAGTGGTGAACACACTCAAAACCAGACAAGATCAGTCTTATTGGAGCTATTCATTATTGAAACCAGATACATTGATCAAATTGGCTTCATCACTTCAAATCAAGTCAATTTTCTTGCTAATCAAATCTCTTAATGGTAATCAGTTTCATCGCTTCAAATCAAACAGGTTATTCGTTCAAACCAATCAAAAGGTTTAAGATTTCTTAATAGATGTCCAATTTCATCGCTTCAAAACAAACTGAGCATTCTGTTTATATCTTTTGATCAATCTTCATCCAACCAATCTCGAAGCCGGTCTTCTTCAAAAGAATGGTTTCATCACTTCAAATCAAACTGTTCTAGGTCTTCTCGCTAACAGGTCTTTGAATCAATGCGCTGATCGCACATCAATTCAAAGAGGTGCAAATGTAATGACCAAAAGTGGTCACCTAAACCCTAGATCCCTAATATCAATCTCATATCAAGAAACCCTAATCTTGATAATTCTAAGTCCTAAACCAAACAGGCAATTCATCAATTTCAAGCTAATCTGACCTGAATCCTAGGTCCTAATTAATCATCATACTTGATTAATTAATTAATTCCTAAAAATACAATATATTGGCAAGTTAACCTTATGCTAATTATTTAATTGATGTTAAGATATATTAATTAAATAAAATTACTAAATTGTCAATAAAATTCAAAAAGGAATTAAATTAATTAATTAAGACAAAATATGCATTTAAAATCAATTAAATCTTAAAAAATGCATATCATGTCATCAACTATTTTTTTGAATTAAAATATGCATTTAAATCAATTAAATCTTTAAAAATGCATATGATGTCATTAACTGATTTTTGGAAATAAATTTGTTTTATTCAATTGATTTAATATTATATTTTCTCAATTGGAAATAAATTTGTTTTATTCAGTTGATTTATTATTATCTTTTCTCATTTTGGAAACAAATCTATTTTATTCAGTTAATTTAATCTTATCTATTTATCATTTTGAAAATAAAGCTATTAACCGAAAATCAATTTGAAAGTTTCCAAAAAGACTGAATCTTTCAACCAATCAAATTGCTTGTACATGGATTGTGCTTCCTCAAATCGAATTTGAGCCACTTATTTCCTTCAATCTCAACCGTCGATGTTGGGAGAGATTTTCTATAAAAGAGAGCTTCATTTCCTCCACAAAAGATCCCAGTTTTAGCTATCATTATTATACTGTTTCTAGCATTCAAGCATTCAATAATTTTGCATTATTAGTTTCAATTACTTAGATTTGTTAATTGTTTTTAGTTGCATGCAAACTTCATACTCTAGAGCATTTTCAATTTGGGCTTTGAAAAGAAAAAAAACATTTGCATATCATATAGAATAATCATTTCATTTAGCTTTCAAAATCCTTCATTTAGGATCTGGTGTAGTCACTGTTTCTTCCACTGACCCGAGAGCAAGATTCAAACTCCTACCTACTAGAAGGAAATGAGCCGATGTCAGTTAGCCTTGGGTATTTCAGTAGTATGCTTTTGTCATTTTCTAATATTCTAACATCATAATGGTTCATTGAAGTGTGTATTTTCAGCTACAGGAATAGGTACACAATTTCACATGCACATTTCTCTAACACAATTTCACACGCACATTTAGCATCCTAGGCTGCTGATTGAAATTGTTATAGGATGGTATATTATTATTTGGATCTCTAGGATTATTACTCTCTCCAGGCTTTAGGTCTTTTATAACACTTAGGAGATGGTTCATATTGACCTCCTCTTTAGGTTTGGCATTTGAAAATCTATTTGATTTTTTCCTAGCAGGCTTCGAATCATCTCTTCTACCCAACTTCCCAGATACCCTCCTATTGGTTTCTATATTGACAGTTGTTTTATAAGCTTCCCTTATAGCCTTAGGATTCTTTTCTCTTAGGAATTATCCCATTTTAGAATCAAATGAATTAAGATAAGCCACTAGACAAACCTTTTCATCAAGTCTCATAACTTGGAAAAGTTTATGCATAGCTCTTTGAAACCTTATGTTGAATTATACAATATCTTCATTTTGATTCTTTTTAATATTGTTGAATTCATTTAACATGAATCCCTCATTGGTCTTATCACCATATTTCTCCTTAAAGCAATCAATTAATTCATCCATTGACCCTACAGAATTATAGGGTAACCCTCTGAACCAATCCCTAACATCCTCTACTAAAGAATAAACAAGAACTTTCATTAATACATCTTCATGCATAATTTCATAATCATCCATAATGTCAGTAAATTGTTTCAAGTGTTCTTCACATGTGATTGCATTATTCCTAGAAAATTTGGGGAGTCTATCTCTTATTTCACTTGGAACTATATTATGATAACCAAGGATGTTATGGAAAGAAAATTGCTTGTACCTTTCTACATGAGTGGGTCTTCCTTGAGATGAAGTGTTAACTTGAGAATCAAAGGCCTTAGCATTTGACATTTTAGTTCCTTTGGTACTAGGTTGAATAGGCCTAGTTGTCTATCTAAGAAAATCAACCTTCTTCTTCATCTCCAAAGTAGCACCCTCCAATTCTTCCTTCTCAAGTTCTTTAGCTATGATATTATTTTCAACTCTAGCTCTTTCAAGATCAATGTCCAATTTAGACATCTAATCTACTGGAGCTTTACGATTTTTGGGTTCATTTATTGTAACCCATGACATTGCTTTCTTTCTCGTATCCCTAGGGCCTTGATATTCAACCACTTGATGAATGACAGGTTCTTCTTCAAATCTTTGAGGCATTTCAATATAATCCATTGCATCCATGTTTAGTAATTGCCTCCTTAATTGATCATTTTTTATCATCTTTTGTCTTATCACATCTTCATTTTATTTTTCTCTTTGTTGTCTGAGGAAAAAATTCTTTTGGATTTATTCTCTCAATTCAACAACCTCTTCATCAAGATCTTCTAAATATGGGAGAGTGGTGTCAGATTCCTCCTCCTCTCTTTCATCATGAGAGCTATGGTCTTCATTTGCATGTAGTCCGACATTTGCATCCTCTTCATATTTAGATGCATTTTATTCTTGGTTGTGTTGGACTGGTCCTTCTTTTCTAATATCCTCCCCTTGTCTCCCATTTTTAGCTAGGGAGTCATCTGTTATCTCTTCCCTTCCTTGGTTGATCAACATTAGATGAAGTTGGGATATCATCTCCCAAGCTATCTTCAGGATGTCTCTTTGACTGAGATCTAGTGTTTCTATAATTCATAATGGAAAGTGTGTGAAAAAACAATTTTTAATACTCAACACTGCTACAAAGATAGTCAGAGTCACCACCCAACACAAGTTGGGATCAAAACAATAAAAAATATGAACATAATAACAAGGGGTCAAACAATAGTAACTCTATGCTTCCAATGATCAACTTGCTGGCTAGTTATGACAATTTACTGCACTATCCCTAGTAGAGTCACCATTTTTTTGGTGACTCAGATGGGTCAAATGATATGAATAGTATAACACCAGAGATTCCTTGAAAGGTTTACCAAGACTTTTACATCTTTTCCCTAGCAGAGTTGCCATCTTGTTGGTATTTTAAACTGTTACGCTTTGAGAAGTAGCCAATATACCTTGAGACTAATGTTAGGAGTGGTTAGTTCTAAGTATGAGAGCTCTACAAGGTAACTGGATCAACTATAGGGACAAGAATTCCCTCTACACTTTTGGCTCTGCAAAACCAAGGCAAGTACACCTAATCCAGACAAAACTCAACTCTTTACAAAACCTTCTACTTCTGGATTCAAATAACAGATAATGATAAGAAAGTGCTAAATGCCAACCAAGAATTCATTGAATCTCCATTACCATGGTGGAATAACAACAACAACTACAAATATAAAGAATTGGTAATGAGTTTGATTTAAGTTTAGGGACAAAATATAGCCAAACCTATCAGACATATATCTTTACAAAATATACTAGTTCTGGATCAGTGCCTTATCCACGGGGTAAACTCCTCAATACAATACTGAAAGTAAAACAACCTATTGGTATAGACTCATAACCATAAACATAAATATCTCTCAAACTACACACTACAACATCCTTAAGTAGCTAATCCAATAGAATCGATGTAATATCCAAAGTATTTTAATTTGATATAAGACCAAAGACTTGTGGAATACACATATGTATAAGCAAAGCTCATACAGTAAGCCATAAAACTTACAACTCAACAGATAACACAAAGGAGAGACTTAACATCTGAGAAGACTTATATTAAGTATAATAAAATCTTGTTCCTGAATCAATATGACAAGGAAAAAAAAATAGTCAATATACAAAGGATCATACAACTTTCTATTATGTCTTAATACAGTCTAAAAACATCTACTATATCCTAGACTGGAAACAAATACAAGCCTAATGCTTACAATATTTCTCCCAATTCTCTAGCCCTTACTAAATGGTCTTGAAAATCCCTTTATAGAAACATGAATGCAACAAGCTTCAAACCATTTAGGGTTAGTGTTTACAACCAATCAATGCAAACATTAAAATTATTCAATTTTGTGATCAAAATGAAACCCTATCTTTCTCTTCAATATGTGAAAATTTGATATGAAATCAATTGCCATAGTCGATGGATGTGAACACAGTACCTTGGAGTGCAATAAATTCCAATGCATGACACAGAGAGCAGCTGAACATAAATGCAAGGAGACCAGGCACCGCTATATGCACTTATCCTCTGATAAGAAACCTCTATCTATCAAGTCTGGAAATAAATACATTCCACATATCAGATTTCAATCCCTACACTGTCCAACAACTATGCAATATCGATCCAAAAGATCATATCAATTCATTACTGGCTTCGAGACAAAATCTGAGTCCACCACCATGAAACCCTCTAAGACAAAGATTTAAATATTTGAATTATGGTTAAAAACAGTCATAGGTGGCATGGAACAAGACTTTGGATGATCAAGATCAAGTCCCTACATAAGTTTAAAACATAGCCGTAGATTCCTTTGAAGTTATCTGGGCACTCAAATGAGATTCTTCTAGATATCACACAAGTGCAATGGCTCAAAGACTATCCTTCTATCATCTTTTTTTGAGGATTTGAGCTAGCCGTTAGATTAAAATCAACTTACAATGCCTTTACCTTTCTTTAAAACCTATGGCCCATGATCTTTGATATGACACGTGTGACTTTGGTGCAATGCCTTGAAGGTTAATCTCTTTGCATCTCTACTTTAAGGCTTCACACTGACCGTTACATGAAATCTAACCTGACTGTTCTTTAACTGTCCATAGCCTTAGCAACTTTACATGTGGCGATCAGGCACAATTCCTTGATGAGTATATATTGTTCATCTTATCTTTGAGGAAAAGCGCTAACCACATGATCAACTCAGATCTGCATGACCATTAACCTTATCTTTGATGGGCCCCAAGATCTGAAAACTCACCACACATCGATGCGGCGCAATGCCTTGAAGGGTAAATGAACTGCATCTCATGATTAAGGAAAAGTGCCCACTGTAGATCTTTCTCAAACTTGTTGTCCTTTTAATCATCATTTTGAAATCTTGGGACCATGATGTCACAAATTTCTAGGTGTCACATAGGTGCAATGCCTTAGCATTAGATCTTGAGAAACTTTGCCTCTGAGCCTTAGTGTCGACTATCAAATATAACTCACACTTGAACTTTACACTTAACTAGCCTTTAACCTCAAGCAATCAATTTCCCTTTATCTCCAAGTCCTTGAATGAAAACACTAACCCATGATTTGATCTGGAGATTTTGCGAAGACCACACAATCAAGACAAGAATAGAGCCTGAACAATGCCCCTTGCTAAATCTTTGAAAGAAAGCAAGACCTTGACTATAATTTGGAGATTAAGCAACTAACCTTTGATCCTGTCTACTTTCAAACACATGGCACAATCCTGTCAAATCCTCTAAGCTCAAAACTTAACCCAGCTCCATCAAGAGATTTAGTGACAAGGTATTCTTGCAATCTATGAAAGTTAATCTTAACCCTAGTTTGATTTAGAGATCTGGAGATATCCTATATCTTGCAATTGCTGGACATTTTCCTTGACTCATGGTTTATTTGGAGATTAAGCACCAGCCATAGATCATTATCATTATCAATAGTCCAGATCTTACCTCTACAAACCACACCTAACTTTGAGTTGCCTTGACCTGACTCTACTCAAATCTGGAGATTCATTCTAACGTAATCTCCGAGTCTCTGAATACTTTTCTTAACTTTAGTTCCATTTGGAGATCATGCACCAGCCTTAGATCTTGTTTTTAATCAATGGTTCATGTTGAATCTTGAGATCTTTGACTTAACTCTGCTTTTGTTCTCACAATAAACTTGACTTGACTTGGCTAAACCATAGTTAGATATGGAGATTGGGAGATAAACTAAATCTCCAAGTTGGTGAATCATTTCTTAACCTTTGAGTCTATTTATAAATCTAGCGCACACCACATGATAAAAAATGCATCAACAGTCCTTGCCATATCTCTAAATAAAAAACTAGACCTTGAATTTGTCTAGCAATTCAGTGCCAACTGTACATCTGAATCTTGATCAATGGCCTACACGTAATCTCTGAATCCTTAAAGAATATTCCATATTGTTCCAAGATTAAGAGATAAAGGTTGCGCCAAGTCTCTAGATTAAAAAGAATATTCAATCTCGATTACGAGATCAGGTGATAAAGGCAAGGATAAAAGGCACACATGACTTTAAAAGACTTAAGTGACTTAGAAAAGTTAACGTGAATACATAACAAGTCTTGAGGGTTTAGGGTTTAAGTGCAAAAATGACTCAACAAGACTTACGATTTTAGGCCAGAGACCAGAAACAATTGTAGAGACATGGAAAGAAATCTTAGAACCAAGAAAATTTTAAATGGGTCTAACATCCCCTTTTAGGGATTGGGGTTACAAGAACCCCAAAACCCAAACTTGGTTATGTTTCAAATGGTGAAGGCGTATACAAAGAGGATCGGGGTTTTAGGAGTTCGATATCCTGGTTCCCCTTTTTAGGGGTCAGGGGTACAAAGAACCTTGAAACCTCAAAACCTTGAAACCTCAAAACACTGAAACCTTGAAACCTCAAAACCTCGAAACCCTAGAACCCTGAAACCTTGAAACTTAGAAACTTAGAAACTTAGAAACCTTGAAACCTCAAAACAAACCTCAAAACCATGAAACCTTGAAACATCAAAAATTTAAAACCCTAAAACCTTGAAACTTCAAAACTTTTAAACCTTGAAACTTCAAATATTTAAAACCTTAAAAATGGGTTTCTTGACTTAACCTAAACACTAAGACACAAAACTAAGAAAGGAAACAAACAAACAATGCAAAGGAGAGAAATAGGGGGAAAACCAAAAGACCATGACCCCTATCACTTGGCTGTCAGACTATCAGAGCATAAAGAGACCAATATCTAACTTACCTGACACTAAAATGACTAGGATCAAAGAAAAAAAAACAAAATAAAAAAAAAGAAATAATGGGGTCCCATTTAGCCAAGTGTCCAAAATGAGGTGAGTTGTTGAGGTACACTAAGTAGGATGA
Source organism: Thuja plicata (assembly GCA_018584345.1). NCBI lineage: Eukaryota > Viridiplantae > Streptophyta > Pinopsida > Cupressales > Cupressaceae > Thuja > Thuja plicata. The sequence continues at coordinate 1,945,479 of MU225799.1, read as the reverse complement.
ATATATTCCCCATTTTTTACTCAATTATAATTCCATGGAAAATGAAAAATACTATTCAAAAAATATCCTTAAAATAGAAAGGACCCAATCATAACCATTTGATTACATAAATTTGGAGGAAGATCCCCCCACCTTGGGTGGAGCTCATGGAGAGAGAGGAACAACAAGGTTTTTAGCGATGTTTATAACCTGATGGACAAAGTATTAAGAACCCTTTGTAAGCTACTCAAGGAGAATATACCAATTACTAATTGGTAGTTCTCATCCTTTACCCATGCCTCTTTTAATGATATTATGGAAACAAAATGGGATTTACCCAACATATATGGTAGATTTCACAACTCTATGAGAATGGTGACAAGAAGCACTAGATGGAAACTGCCAAACCCAGGATGGCACAAGCTAAACTTTGATGGGGCTAGAAGAAGGGGAAATGTTGTTGCAAGTGGTTTTGTAAGGCCTAATATAGGGGAAATCATTGATAAATTTATTAGTGATTTGAGTTGACACACCCATAACTAGGTTAAAGGGATGTCCCTACTATAAGGAATTAGATATGCCCTTTCAATAGGAGTGAAAGTATTGACAATAGAAGGGGACTCAAATTTTATTTTTGATGTTGTTAAAGGCCTTGATGAATCCAATTGGTCCATTTAAGGGATAATTGCTGATTTTTTTGACTGTGAATAGGGCCTGGTCTAATTGAAATTAATCATTCCTATAAAGAGGATAACATGGTGACTAATGTAATGGAAACCTTAGGTCTTCAAATCGAGGGTTTGAGGTGCTAGAGAAACATAGATAGCATCCAACCTCACATTTGAGATCTCATAAGGGGGGATTAGAATAAGTAGCAATTAGCATGGCGATTAAAAAATCATGGCCCTATGGGGTATCCTTCTTTTCATAATTTTGATAGAGTGAAGAGGTGACAACAACAAAAAATTCAGAAAACAAAGACAGGAAGGGAAGTGTTGTAAGGGGTCCTAATTTAAAAATAATGACAAGGAAGAAAGGAATAGGTGTGTGGGATTCTTACATGGAGGATTCTAGTTTCAAAAACTTGATGTGGCATGCAAGGGAGATAACAGCCATGTGAACACTTCACAAGTTTTTTTAATGATGAGAAGGCGTCATGCTGCTATGATAATAAAAAGATATATTATTATTGTCAAATTAGGAATTTTTGTGAAAGATATAGTAATTTGGCTCAATTTTATTATATGTAAAGCAATGTACTATCCACACTAGAAAACTATTATGATAAGGTCAAGAAATAATTATGAAGGAACTGACACACAACATATTCATTTTAACTTTTATTTAGAGTTTTTTAAGCTGGTTTTATTTATCACTGTAAATAGTGGTAAGGTAATAACCTTGGTTGGCCTCTCTATTACTATTATTTTCATTGAAAGAATGGATGGGGATAGGGTTCAAATGAGCTAATTAAAATTGATGAGTTTTAAAATGATGTCATTCTTTGACACATATGGTATGAGAGTGGAGTCTTGCAACTCATCAAAGACATTAATGGATATGACGAGGGTCTCTCTATGCAATTTGAAACCTCATGGGTGGATCAAAGGGTCATTATTGGTGGTATCTCTTTCAAGTCAATAAATAATTCATTGCCCAAGCTACTAGGTTGTCAAACACTAGACAAAATGAAAAAAAAATGATATGTGTAGCTCATAACAACAATCTCAACCAATTTTATGAGGGTTCAATTAAGATACATATTGATTCAAAAGGAAATAGTTATTGCCCTAATATAACTAGGTATGTCTAATGATAATGAAATATTTCACTATTGAGCGAAGGTCCAAAGTTTATTACTTTTACTATATCCCTCTACTAATCACATCTCCTTTCCCTTCTTTCTTTTAAATTCCCTTAAATGTTAATTTAAAGAAGTGGTTGAGAATGCAAAAAATAGGGAAAAAATCCATCCCACTTCACCAAGACCTTATTTATCATATCTATCATTTTCACCTTGCCTTGTGCCCCCTAATAAAATTACTATGCAAGAAGCACCGAAGTTAGCTACTCCTCCTCCAACCAGCATTACTGATGCAATCAAGCTCAGAGGATCCAATAAAGGATTTTCCAAACTTGTAGCCAACAAAAAGAACCACACAACTGAAACAACACAACACAAGGTATATCAATATCAACTTATATTATCTCAGAATTCCAATTACATGCAACATGACAGGTTGTAAGGCCTTCCCAGTTAGGGTCAATTACATCAATAGCTTTGACAAGATCTCACAGGATCCAACCTTATCTGTCTACCCTATAGCTATGTGGAAGAAACCAGATTTGAAATTATGCTCGCAAGCCACCAAGTAATTTGCAATCTGTGTCTACCCACTTACCACTAGTTGTAGTAACTTACAATCTTTCAGCTTATTAGCTTACTCTGCTATCCTCCATCTATCTTCCCATCATTTTATGTTTGTCTATACATCAACCTAGACTCTCTCTTATACACACTTTCAACAAGTTGTCTTGTAAACAATAATTAAATGATCTAGTCGGCCATACATTGTACAATGGACAGATATTAAATGCACCAATCGGCTGCAATTAATAAAAAATACATAGGAGAATACATCAACCTAGATTTAGGTCCACACAAGATCCAATGCCACAAATCCACATGCCTCAACACTTAGCACGATCCAAAGATCCCCTCAAATCATGGATAAAATCTCCAATATCTGCCCAATCCATAAACACAAATTGGTGAACTCCAACAACTAGTCAGTAAATAAGCACACCAAGAGCCAGACCACTTGGTGAAAGACACAACAAAGAAGAAAATCCACCAAACAGATACCACCAAGTAATATGATACCAAGAAAGACATCACAGAGCTCCACACACCAAGAAAATACCACAGAGCAGTGTACTCTGAGTAGAATATCACCAAAAAAAGCACCACTGAGTCCAGTCACCGAGTCCAATAGTGAAGAAATACATCTTCCAACCAAGAACTGCCACCAAAGTGACCAAGCACATTAGATCTCCAACCAAGTTAAACTACTAAAATAGAAATAAAACCAAACATTTTTTTTGGTGACACAGGATTGCCAACTACCCCAAGATGCTCCTGCATCAGACACCCCAGGTGCAAAAAGATGTTCTCAGTACCTGGATGAATATTTTTTGGGATTCAACACATAGATCCCAAACTGGTTCTTGATATACATGTCTTCCAAGTCCTCAACTGACACACTCTTCCCCCAGTTCTTCTTCTACTTCCTTTTACCACTAGTACTTGTTGATTTATCTTCACATTTCTGCACATTCAGGCCTATACCATCCACTGCAACCACTTCACATCTGCTACCAATGCTCAAGTTCCTCCTCCCGAGCTCTACATCCTTCAAAGGAATCAAAATAGACATTTACCCATCCTTTATTATAGTAAAAGAATATCTTTAATAGTCATGAATAACCTCTCTATCATACTGCCAAGGTCTCCCAAGTAAAACATGACAAGAATTCATCTCTACAATGTCACATAATACTTCATCTCTATAAGTACCAACGTGAAAACTCACCATGCATTTATCCTTTACCTCTACTACATGGCCATCTTGTAACCAACTTATCCTATAAGGACAAGGATGCCTCAACCTTTTCAAACCAAGTTTTGGAACCATCTCTTCAGCAACTAGGTTGTTAGTACCTCATCCATCAACAATCACCTTACAACATTTATCACCAGACTTGCACACAATCCTGAACAAGTTCTTCCTCTGACAAGAATCAAGTCACTTTGAGGGTAGCAAAGTTCTCCTAAGCAAGAGAGTTACACCCTCTACCTCAGGTTCATTCTCGGTAACCTCATTCACCACAACATTTCTGTGACTACCAACCTTCTTATCTGCATGGGGACATTCAAATGACTGATGTACTTCTTCACCATAGTTGTAACAAGTACCTCTACCTATCTTTCTCCTTGGTTCAACAGGTTTTAGTTCATCTTCAGCCCTTAGTTTATCTTTCACCGATTGTTCTTCCTTCTCCTTCCCTTGGGACTACCATAATGTCTTCTCTTCAACTTATCTTTTTCCTTCACTGCATACTGATAATCATCTTCTACCAAGTCAATCTTCAACATACCAATCTCATCTTGGATATTGAATTTGAGACCATTAACATACCTTGCCACCTTTTCCTTAGAAATTTCTCTATGCCCAGACTAAATAGTCAACTTGTAGAACTCCTCAGTATAATCTTCCATAGTCATCTCCTTTTGTTTCCAATTTCTTAAATAACTCAAGTTCATAGTCAAAAGGAATGAACTTATCCTTTATCTTTTCCACCATCAACCTCCACCAATTGATCTTCATCTCACCTTCTTCTTCTCGGTCCCTCTATAACTCTTTCCACCATAATGCAGCATGTCCCTTCAACTTAGTCTATGCCATCCTTACTCTAAGCAGATCTTCAATGTCTTCTAGCTCAAAGTAGTCTTCTAACTCACCGATCTAATCAATCAGATCCTCGGGTCTCAACGTACCTGAAAATTTGATAACTCCATTTGGTATCTTGTACTCAACCAAGCTCTAGATCTCTTCAACTAATCATATCTATCTCCTCCATATCTCTCTATCCGATCGGCGCTGTCATCTCCACTAGATCCAGCAACTTCAAAATCTTCAACAGTGTCTTCATAAACATCATTCATTCTTGAACCTCTAAGAAATCCAACATTTATGATACCTTCTATGATTTCATTCTTCATTTCCATCATCTCAGATCTGATCTTTCTGTTACCCTCGCTTCCACCTCTTTAGAAATATCTACAATCACCCTAGGGTGAAATCTTCTCAGAGGCATCTCTCCAGATCTTTGAAAACCCTAAGCTCCACAAGAAATGGACCAGCAACTCTGATACCACTTGATGCAGTCAAGCTTGGAGGATCCAATAAAGGATTATCCAAACTTGCAGCCGAAAACAAGAACCACACATCGGAAACAACACAACACAAGGTATATTAATATCAACTTATATTATCTCAGAATTCCAATTACATGCAACATGCCAAGTTGTAGGGCCTTCCCGGTTAGGACCAATTATATCAACATATTCAAAAAGATCTCACAGGATCTAACCTTATCCATCTACCCTATAGCTATGTGGAAGAAAATAGATCTAAACTTGTGCTCACAAGCCACCAAGCAATCTGTAATCTCTGTCTACCCACTTACCACTAGTTGTAGCAACTTACAATCTTTCAGCTTATTAGCTTACTCTTCTATCCTCTATATATCTTCCCATAATTTGAACTATGTGTCTAAAAATCAACCTAGACTCTCTCTTATATACACTTGCCACAAGTTGGCTTGTAAACAATAATTAAATGACCCAGTCAGCCATACACTCTACAATGAACAGATATTAAATGCACCAGTCAACTGCAATTAATCAAAAATACATAGGAGTATACATCAACCTAGATTTAGGTCCACACAAGATCTAATGCCACAAATCCACATGCCTCAAAATTCAACATGATCCCAAAGACCCCCTCAAATCACAAATGCAATCTCCAATGTCCACCCAATCCATAAACACAAATTGGTGAACTCCAACAACTAGTCAGTAAACAAGCACACCGAGAGCCAGACCACTTGGTGAAAGACACAACCAAGTAGAAACTCCACCAAACAGACACCACTGAGTAATATGCTACCAAGAAAGACACCACCAAGCTACACACACTGAGAAACTACCACCAAGCAGTGTACCCCAAGTAGAATATCACCAAAAATAGCAGCACCGAACACCACTGAGTCTAATCACCAAGTCCAATAGTGAAGAAATGCATATTCCAATCAAGAACCACCACCAAAGTGTCCAAGCACCTCAGGTCTCCAACCAAGTTAAACTACTAAAATAGAAAGCAAACCAAACATTTTTTTGGGTGACACAAGATTGCCAACTACCCCAAGATGCTCCTGCATCAATTATAGACATTCCAGGACCTAAAAAAAGTATTTTATACATGGGTGTTGCTATAATTTCCTCCTATCATGGGACCCTTGAAACCCCCACACCCTTTGTGGTTGTAAATAAGCTCTACGATCTAAAGCGCAAAGCCTGAATTCCCATTATTAGTTGTAGTAAATAAGAAAATGAACAATAGAGAGGGGGCAAGGGCCTGAAGCAGTTGTTCCTATACCTATAAACTTCTACCCTTTAAAACTTTAAACCCTTATTTCCAATTTCAAAAATAAACATGCATGCATATATCAGAAACACATCGACAACACTTAACACATAGATTTTTATTGTGGAAACCCTGTTAGGGAAAAAACCATAGTGGGGCTAATTACCCACAATAAGAAAATACCTTGTTAGAATTATAAAATTATTACATATATGGGGAATATACTTGCATTCAGGCACATTTCCAAGATCTCACTACTCAAATGTAAATGGGCTAAAACCCAAAGAAAAGAAGGCTCATTGCCTTACAAGATCATTGTACAATGATCTAAGAATTTTGTGAACTGTATGATGACATCTAACACATTTGTCAATAATTTAAAATGTAGCACACTATATATCTTTGTTCAACCCTTTGCTTCCTTTTCTCTATTGACCAATCTAATCTCCTATTGATCTACCACTTTCTTCCCAATCAATCTAACACATCCCCACATCTACATCAACATCTCTATCCCAATCTACATCTATATATGCACTCAACGTAAAGTCTTCTCCTTTTGGATACAATATTCCAAAGTCCACTATCCCTTTAGTATCTCAATATTCTCTTTACTGCAACTTCATGACTCCTCTTTGGTTCTTCTTGAAATATTGCTACAAGACACACTGAATTTATAATATTTGGTCTTGTATGAGTTAATTACAGTAAACCAAAAACCATTGATCTATACATAGACTAATTTACCTTAGGGGACTCATCATCCTTTGTTAGCTTGAATCTAGTCACCGTAGGTGTACCTACTAGTTTTGTGTCATCTAACCCAAACTTTTTTAGCAATTCCTTCATATACTTGGCCTGAGATACAAATATCCCTTCCTTTGATTGAATGATTTGTAACCCTAAAAATAATTTCATCTCTCCTATCATGGATATTTCAAACTCATTTTTCATCTCCGTAGAAAACTCTTGACTTATCTTATCATTACCCCCTAAGATAATGCCATCAATAAACACTTCAACAATCAAAATGTCCTCATTATCAATTTTGAAATACAAATTATTATCAGTATTATGAAACCAAGCTTCAGTAGATATTTGTCCAATCTGGAGTACCAAGATTTAGGAGCTTGCTTCAACCCATATAGTTCTTTCTTTAATTGACACACCATGTCCAGTTGATTAGTTAACTGAAATCCATTCGGTTACTCTATGTATACTTCTTCCAATTCACCATTCAAAAATGAAGATTTCACATCCATTTAATAGACTTTGAATTTATTATGAGAAGCATGAGAAATAAATAGACTTAACTCTTTTAGTCTTGTCACTGGTGTAAAAGTATCATCATAGTCAATACCTTCCATTTGAGCATATCATTTGCACATAATTCTTGCTTTATTTCTTACAAATTCTCCATCTTCATTCAGCTTATTTTTGAACACCTACTTAGTACCAATAACATTCTTGTCCATAGGGCTAGGGAACAAGAATCCATGGGTTATTCTTCTCAATCCATGTCAACTCTTCTTTCATGGCTTTGTACCAATTTTTATCCTTGCAAGCTTCCCTTACATCTTTAGACTCTACGTGTGAGATTAAGAAAATTTGTTCATTAGCAATCCTTCTCCTAGTTTGAATACATTTATTTTTATCTCCAATAATCTTATCTTTAGAATGATTTATTCTTACATACATTGGTGTCTTTTTTCTTTACTATTGATTTTTATGCTTCCTCTTCTCTGCTTGTGTAGGTCTCATCTTCTTCATTCACTGTACCACCTTGAACTTGATGTTGTTGTCCCTGATTTCCATTGGCATTCTATTCATTAGAATCATATCCACTTGATTTTAATAGACTATCAATACTTTTATCTACTCTGACACTTGTGATCTCTACTATCTTCTTCAACCTTTTTTGTAGAACCTATATTCCTTTCTTTTGGTAGAGTATCCAACGAATATGCCTTCATCATGTCTAGCATCAAACTTCCCTATATCCTCATATCTTTTATTGTAATATTTGCTACCATAAATTCTGAAATACTTGATAGTAGGCAGATTTGTACACCAAATTTTATAAGGTATCTTACCAGTATCTCCTTTGATTTTGACAAGTTGAGAGTGCAAACTGCAGTGTTGACTACTTCTCTCCAAAACATCTACAAAAGTTTTCCTTCTAACATCATGGTGCTTTTAGTATCAAGATGGACCTGTTCTTCCTCTCTACAACTCCATTTTGTTGTGGAGTCCTCGGTGTAGATAATTTTCTCTTAATTCCATGTTCTTCAAAAAAATATTTGATCTCACTGGATGTGAATTCACCACCTTTGTATGATCTTTGACATTAATTCACCTTTAATCGTGTCTCGATCTCAACGATCTTCTTGAACATATTAAATTTATCAAATTCTTCAGAGTTTTCCTTCAAGAAAGTTACCCACACCATTCTAGAGTAATCATCAATGAGTATCATGAAATATCTACCCCCTTGCATACTTCTTATCTTAGCAGGACCACACAAATCAGTATGAACAAGATCTAACCATCCATTCGAGTTTTCAAGTTTAGACCTAAAAGTAGTTCTTGTTTGCTTGCCTAATTGACATTATTTGCAAATAGTATTAGTATGCATTTTTTTATGAAGAGTGACCTTTCTATTAAAGTATAAAATAAAGTACATATTCACAAAAAAGATCGGGGGATAGAAGATCACCTTGGAAAATTCACTCAGTCAGTGGCCAAAAACAATAACTAAATCAACTATTCATAAAAAAAATATGAGTAAATCTCAGGCAGCTAAAGTAGTAGAAATTGAGGGAGAGGATCCTGATCATCATGATTGCCCCTAGTATCACTAGGGCCTATGGTAGGTTTTGGAAGATACCACCCATCACCATCATTATCTTTTCCCATTTCTCCTTCCTCCCTCTTGGGAGGAAAATTTTCCAAAGAGAGGCGAGGAAACTTAGATGAAGAAATAATGGGCCAAGCAGAATCTCCTCTGGTGTCAGGCCAATGAGAACCACCAAGAATAGTAGGAAAAAGATCAATAGTAGTCCAACCCAAGGAAACACCACAATTTGGTGGAGAGTCTGAGTGGCACCTCCAACCATAAATTGTGCCAGAAGAGTGACACGGATCCTATGACCAAGGAGTTCAGGAGCATCGAGTTGAGGAATTGCGTCCATGATGGTGGCCACGGGGCGGAGTGGGGTCAGTTGAAAAAAGATATGGTGACACTCTAGCAATTAAACAAGGGGAATTTCCCAAATGCTAAAAAATATCCTATATGTGGGCCAATTCTATGGCCACCTTGTCAGCCTACAATTGAATCTGTATAAGTACATTATTACAAATGCAAGATTTAGTACACATTGAAACATTAATTTCAAGAAAGCTGAGTAAATAAAACAACATTTCTATCTTTCAAAAGAGTGAATAGAATCTCCATCCTAAAATCATGTCATAGCTACGAAAATTTGAAGGGGATTCTAGGAAAATCACCCAGCAAAGCCATGTGCCAAGAGAAGGGTTCTGGTCTAAAGGACTAAAAAAGTCACGAATCCCACTCCAAAAGTCTTGAGCTCTTTGAAAAAACCAAAAGATATGCATAAAACTCTCTAGATTTCCACATAAAGGGAACCTAGGGTCAGAAACCCCCTAAGTGTTTGAGTCTAGAGCCCAAAGGAAATCCATACAAAATAAAACACCAAGCAAAGTGTGAAATCTTAGGTTCAATGATGGTAGACAAAACACTCTGAAAACAAAATTTATAGGTCTTTTGAGTGTTATGCCCTGCATACCCGTCCCTACATTTTGTGTGAAAAATTTTGGGTCCCCCTTTGTTTTTTTCTTTTGGCTCTTGCCTTGTCTTTTTTCCTTTGTTTCTTTTTTTTTCTTCTCCAGGTTTTCTTTCCCACGGTGTTGGTTTTTTTTTGTGTTTTTGTTCCTCGTGTCTCTGGGCCTCAGTCCTGGAGTTGGTCATTTCTTTTCCAGAAGCTGGATCCCAGACTCTAGGATTCTCTGCCATGATGTCTTATTTTTTGTAAGAGGGTATGGTCACACAGAATCCCCAGGCCCAGAGTCTGAAAGTTTGCCTGTTCTGAAGTTTGCGGAGAAGGGTAACTTGTTTTTACCTTGGGTATAAATAGAAATTATCTATCATTTTCATAGTTACCACAATTAAAAACACTTAAGTGATTTAAGAGCGACACTCAGGAAATTTGAGTGAGAATTGAGTGCATGCTTCTCTGAGCTTAATGAGTAACAACAAAGTGATCTTCTGTAGCTGTGCATGATGTTGGAGGTAGAAGCTATTGTAGAGTGGTCTAGTGCTTCTCCCTTTTTCCATTCTTCAGATTCTAGGTTGGTGCTTCTGGTTCTTTCCTTTGTCTTATGCTTTTGTTTCATTTTTGTTTCATTTTTTTTTTTGCTTCTACTTTGTGTCTATTGTCTGGTTTGCCACCCACTTGTGGTTTGGCTCTGCCAAAGGGTTGTCCGCCCTCTATGCAGGTGTAGGACAATGTAGATATTGTATATTCTTGTACATTTTCTGGCTTTGTTTTAGGGTAGCTGCTCTGCATTTGGTTTTGATGTATATAGTGTATATTTTCTATAATTTTTATGTATATATGCTTCAGCCCTCAGCCCTCCTCTACGTCTTGTAAATATTTTGTATATATGTGCTATGTATATCTCTTAGAGTTTGTGAGTTCTTCACGCTCTGTCATAAATCTCAGCCCGACGGGATAGATCTTGACAAGACAATGTCACCACGGTTTGAACTCGGCACCTCACTGGTTCGAACCATGGTAGCTTTCTCTCTCCTCTATCTCATTGCATTAATGGAGGGATTAATTTCCCATGTATGGCATTTAAAATGCATCCAAATTGGCATTCAATTTTGCCCCATGTCAGCCCACTTGTCCTAATCAATGTCATAACTGTCTTTACGCTACCTGCCATTTTCCCACGTGCCAGCACATGTCAACTAGAATACGACTTGTTGTTAGTCACTTTGGAAATGACTAGTTTTTCTGGGCTCTAGACTCCCAACTAGATCTTGTCTCCTACCCTTTTTCTCGTCATCGTGTCAACACATTTCAGAATGCTTAAGACATGATCATTTCTTTCTAGAAACTTCAGAACTTTTGAATATGTGTGCTAACGTTTTCTTGATAGGTGTGGGCTGGTAGAAAATATCCCAGAGTCTTAATTCATATATATGTGTTCTGATAGTTTTCTGGTCTTACAGGTTGTTGATAAGATGATTCAAAATGTCTAACAACTTTGCACCTCCTGATAGCCCGGAATTACCAACTACTTCCACTCGGGCGGCCACCAAATCGAAGCTGGAAAGAATGTTGGAAAAATTGCCATTAACCTCCAAATATTTGACAGAGGGAGGTATTGCGAGGTCCAAAATAGACTCCAAGGTTCAAGAAATAACAAATTTGAACCCCGAGAGTTGGGCCAAACTACAAGGTCTAATCCAAGCCACTTACAGGTTGAAAGAACAAGGGGATAAAATCACCACCTGCTTAGCTTCCTTTGAAATCATCAAGGCCGCAAATTTTCTATGCACGATGCAGTCCCCTGAGCTAATCAGGTAGCTGGAAGTATTATACAACTTGTCCACTAGGTCAGTATTTCTTCCAGACCCCTGGCCGCTGTAGTATCTGGCCACAATCGTCACATTGGATGCTCCCACCTTTGCTTCTACGTTGGGAATACCAAAATTCAAAGGGTCCATAGTAATCACCTAGGCCAACTCATTAAAGGAGTTCAGTGAGGTTAAAATCATTTCCTGGCAGCAGCTCAACAATCACTGGTTGAAGTCCCCGAAGCGGGACTATAAGAGAATGAAATTGGAAATTCCCCGCAGGGACTTCACGGAGCCCATTTAGGCGGGTATAATATTTTTGTGCAGAATCTTCAGATGGCCCCATGCCCAGGAATTCTCAGCGTGGATGTATTATTTTTTATACTACATAACAACACATAGCAGGTCTTTCAACTGGGCGGTGATCATATCCAATCATGTGGATACTTAGATGCAGACTGTTGCCCAACATTCACAGTTTTACATGACCTCATATGTATTATGGGCGTTGGCACAACAAAGGCTGGCTTTTCAGGGCCTTGGAATAGTTGGAGAGCTCAGGAATGGTATGGGAAAGGTTATGCCTTGGGATCATTATCCCCAGTTACAATGGGAGCTAAGCTTCCAGAAGTTTTTCCAGGTAAATGATGCCTTTGTTTACCATAACATTCTTACACTTACCCGAGATTCTGGGTACCGCCTCTCACAGGTGAAAATGGCACTGGTCAACTCCTATGGCTGATATTTTATTCAATTCAGTCATCACACATACATTAGGGTGACAGGCTTCAACAGGAAGCCCTACCTCCTTCCCCGGTATTGCGGGGATAGGATTATTCTTTTGGAATTCTGTAGGCAGATGATGGATCTGCACCCCCTCTTCATGGTGAAGAAGGTGTCTAATGTCCCATTCCCCTTTTCTTGTGGGGATTATATATGTGGCCTCATCGTAGCCCAGGAGGTGGATAATGAGTTGAAAGGGTTGGGGCTGGTTGAATTCAATCACACTCGAAAAAACTATGACCACCATGGAAAAATTGCTCTCGCACTACCAAGGGAATCCCCCTCGCATGAAGACAACATTGAAGATTTCTAGGTGGATTACCAAGACAGTTTCGATCTTAGCACCTTGCAGCACAACAGAATAAGCAAAGGGCTCATGGAAGCTCTAGACCTTCAGACTTTTCTGAAGGGTTTCAATGATGGTGGGCTACTGGAAGATCCAGTGTACAAAGAGAAGGGGTTGGATAAACTAGATCTCCCTCTAGTGGATTGGGCCACTCCAAAGGATTTGACAATTGAAGGGGTATGCCACCCCATCATAGAGGCAAGACACAAATATTTTTCCCAGGTTTGCCCCAAAAGCACCCGCAATAAAGTAACGGTCAAGAACACCATCCCTTCTTCAGCCGGCACCGGACCTTCTTCATCTGCCATGCCCACTGACGAAAGTATGAGTAAGGGAAAGGAAAAGGAGGGAGTCTCAGTACCCAAGGCACCCCCTCAGATCCCTACACTCTTAATGGCAAAATTACATGATCAGATGGAATCAATGAAGTTGGATAGCCAACAAATTAACATGCAGACAGCCGCCAGCCTCCCGGTCACTCCAGTGACCTCTGCTCGCCCAATAGGACCTCCCTCATTGGAAGATATGATGAGTAGATAAAATTTTTCTGAGGTAGAGGCTTCCAAAATTTTGGACACCGGGGCTTCTCTCATAAGGAAAAATAAAATAGCAGCGATCCCCATACCAATTGCTCCTCTTGGTATGCCCGAGAAGCCCCCGGTAGATGTAAGTTCAGATTCTCCTGAACTAGAAGATATCTCTACCTCCTCTCTGCCACATGATGATTTTGATGACAGATTCTCGACAGATGAGCTTCTAGAGATCCGGTAAGGTGTTGATACTGCAGTAAAGGAAATCAAGGCTCAAGAAGAGGAGGCCCTTGCAAAAGAATAACTCCCTATAGAGGACATATTAGAGCAAGAGGCCTGAGAGGAAAATGCTGAGCACGAACAAGAACCACAGGTCCAAAAGACCATAGCTATACCAAGGCAACCTATAGATGAGCCCCTGATGGAAGGAGAACCCGGACCCTAGGGAACAACCGTACCTTTGACCATCACACTCCAGGTGCCTTTGGAGACTTTGGGTGACCAAGTGCCCCGGAGAACTTTTGGTGAGGTCGTAACAGCTGCCGCCTTGTTGAAATTTGGCCAGTGACCTCATCCACCTCTAGAGGATATCCCCAAGGAGGAGAATGTTGAAGTAAATGAGGCTGATAGGGCCCAAGAACAACAACAGCTGATGGACCAGGAGGTCCCAGAAGAGGAGAACGAAGAAGCTGCTGATACCACCAGGCAAGATGAAGTCCCTGAGAATATAGAGATGGAAAATGGGGAGAAGATCCTAGAGGACTTTGTAGAAGACACCAGCATGGCAGAAAACATGGAAGGTTCCAGAGAACAGGAAATAGAAAGAGAAAAAGAAGCAAGGAAGGAACCAGAACAAGAATAGGAAAAGGAGCTAGAAGAAAATTTAAACTTAGGAAATGTGCCAATAGATTCAGAAGTGAATCTTAGTGAGAAAGAATTGGCAGCAAGGCTGCCCCAGCTGCCCCAATGGCTAGTGGAAACAAAGAAAATAAAAGCTCTGGCAGTGCCTACAGGTGCTCCTTTGTCATTGACCGAAATGATGGCCAAAAATGCCAAAACCAAGAAGCCCAATAAGGCATAGGTGGTCCACACTCTCTGGATCAACCCAGCAGGCAGTACAGTTGCGGTCATCGTAACACCCCTAGAAAATATAGATGCAGCAACCGCAAGGCCTAAAGACTATAATATAATAGAGGTCAAGCTAGGGAAAAGGGACAAGCTGGGAGAACTTGACCTGCTTAAAGAAGCTACCAAGGCTATAGATGCCCAGTATGTAAAATAGGGGTAGAAGCTATAGGAGGAAAGAGAGACAAATGCTAATCTCCTTGCACTTCATATAGAACCAACACGACCCTTGGTCGAAGTCCACCCCGGGACCCCTTCTTCCAAATTTCTTCTTGCACAGGGCAACATGGACTCATTGCACCTAATGAAGAAAAAGGCACAAGTAGTGGATGGGTGGGCAGCTGAACAAATAACGGTGATGAGAGAATTTTTGGCGATGTCCCTCCTGGACTTTTACAAGATAGATCTTGCCCTCATCCATGTAAGAAGCTCCACTCAGGTATGGGAGTTAGACTTAGATAAATATGAAAAATGGAAGGCCGAGTTGGAGGAGATCTGCAACATTGGGGAGGGAGTTTCCATAGAGTCTAACATTTTGGGAGAAGAATCATATGATTCCCTCCAGGTCTAGTACTCTAGACTTGCCCTCAAAATTGAGGTTTGCAAGGAACTGGTTAAGACCTTATAAGAGAAATTAACAGGCTGCTCAATACCCCTTGAATTTATTCAAGACATTCATGGTCGGGGTATCACAAGTTGATCCCTTCACCACCAGCACGTGTACCCCAGAGGACTATGTTCTTAGTAAGTTTGATGAAAGGATGGAATCCCTGTATCCACCGGGCAGAGATTTTGATCAAGGTAGGTTATCCTGGCTGTCAAAGACCATGATTCCGTTGTATGACACCATCAAGATGGTGAACAAATTCCAGAACGGGGCTGGAGAGGTTGAGGAAGCAATGGAGGCTGTCCGTAGCAGATGGAGTAGCATCCGGAGCATACACGAGGAGAGCATTAGCCAAGTGTTAGAGGCTTGGGAGAAAATGTAAGTCAATAAAGTTCTCCAGGTCCAGGAGAATTTGTCCTGACATCACATTTTTTATTCTTTATTCTTTTGGAATGCAAGTTCCTGGATCTCAGAGTCTCGGATCCTACATTTTTCTATTCTTTAAGTGACCCGTGTCATGGATCCCAAGGCCGATTGGTCACTTTCAAGGCACTAAATAAAGGTTTTCAGAAGGTGGGTAAACTACATCAAGGCACGTCAGCTTGATGGGAGGTTTTTGATAGATGGTCTTCCCAAGGCGCTGCTTCAGAGATACACCTGGCACATCAGAGATAGGGTGCCATTTTTCCCATTTATGAGGCATGTAGCCTTGATCCTCGAGGGATCAGATTTCTTCTTTCTCCTTCCTGGCTCTCATCTCAAGGCTGATTCTTCCACTCCATCTTTCTTGTCTTTTTCTTCTGACATGTCAGACCTTCTCCATCTCGAGGTCTTTTGTAATGTGGTGCAGGTAGTACCGGCCACCGGGTACTGTATTTTATTGTAAAATGTAAAATAAGTTAGGGTTAGGGTTAGGGTTAGATAGAAAGATGTGTATAAATAGTAAGTCCAAACGCATTCCAAGGGTCGACAAAATTGATGATTTTGCAGTCCACGGTTACTAGCAATCTGGTTTTCTTAGTTCTTAGTTGTAGAGCTCAATGCTCAATAGTGTCTAGTTTGCAGTAGTTAGATGCTCCCTTGGAGCCACCATTATACCACACACTAGTGTTTGGTGGAAGAAATGTTAATGAAGAAGGAATGATTCTCTCAATGATGTTGTTGGCATTCTATCTTCTGGGTTAACGGTATTTTATTCTTTGTGTTCTTCATGTCCTTTGCTCTAGTGCTTAAAGTAGATTAATGACTTCCTTTCCTTTCCTACTGATAAAATATGAACTGACGGTTGTGTATTTCTTCGGTATTTAGTGTAGTGTGTTAGATCATTGTTGATGTCTTGAACATTTAGTGTAACTATAGGTAGATGAAATATTTCTAACTCTGCAAGATCTTTTTAAGTTTATTTGTTAAAGTCAATGCATGCTTGCAGGAACCCCCACTTACTTGAATCCCTGGAGAGAATGAGTTGAATATAACTAGCTATCCCCCTCGAAAATAGTCACATCTCCCAACCGAGTCCCGCACTGTCAAGACCCGACTCTCACATTCTTGGAGGCCTCCCCGGACAACCTTTATAGGCAAAGTTGGCTGGTACCCCAATACCCGGTGACAACTTACCTCTGTTGGTGGACTCAGTCACTAGAGTCCCGTCAACACTGAGAAGATTACAAATGTGATCTTTGATTAATACTGTCAATCATCGGTAGATGGAGAACCAACCATTCATAACTCATTTTCAGTTTGTAACTGCAGAGAGGATTCTAAGGATACCTCTTCCATTCCTTCCACTATTGCTTAATGAAATGGATGCCAAGCTTATGCAACAAGTGTGTAGGCAAAACAAAGACCAACAGGTCAAAATTTTATCAATCTAGGCGTGAAAGATGAAATTGGACCTGCAAGTCATCCCACAAATGAAGGTTCATACTGGCTTTGGGAGAATAGGTCCTTGGGTGTTCTAATGCCATGTTTATGAAAACACAAAGTACTAACACCCTAGATTTTGGCAAGAGGGGGCCCTTGCATATGAAAAAGAGGAAATTACCAAAAGTTATGCTTATTGACGGAAAGCCCATCCCTAAATCCATCTCTAGCCCAATGGAGCCAAGGTTTGATAGCCTCCCAACCTCTCCAGATGCTTTTAGAAACAAAATTACCCTGGATCTAAACTGGTTCTTTCATAATAAGAAGGGTTTGAAAGCTAATCCCCTTCCAGCCAGGTTTGTTGATGGGAAAGCCTAAAGAGATGCAATATCTCAGTAAACTTGTACAAGCCTCATCACTAGTTAAAGCTCGGATGACCCATTTGGCACATAGGGCCACCCTATTTCTATGTGGAAAGAAGATAAAGGCCTCCAAAGTCCTTGGGGAGACAAAAATACTCCTAGGAAAATCTATGAAAGTTGTGATGATCCACTCCAGAAGCCCACAAAAAATCACGCAACAACTTTTCAAGCTTCATGTAAGAGGCTTTGGAAGGAGCCTAGCATGAGGAGTAATAGACATGGGTGGCCGCTAAAACTTTAGTACAAATCTAGAATTTACCAGCCATAGAAAGAGGCTTGGTGATCTAATATGATAACTTTCTCTCAATTCTATATAACACATCAATCCAAAGTTCCATTGTAAAAGCTTGGAAGGCAAAAGGAATGCCTAAGAATTGAAATATCTCGCCATGTTTTAACCACTTCCAGCCATATTGAAGAATCTGATGTGGAACTGGAAGAAAAGACTTCCCATAGCATTGAGTCATGTGCTACTGAATGGAAGAGCTTGAAGCTAGACAAAAAGTATCAAGGCATTGTAGGGAAGCTTTAACATTGTTCTCCTCTTCAATGAGAGTTAGAAAAGAATTGTCAGTGAAATTCTCATTGATAAGTTGAGAAGATGACCCAGGTAGGGACATTCCTCTAACAAGACCAACAAATATTACATTAGGAAGCAGGTATCCAAAATCATCGATAGAAATAACATATAAAGAAAGAGACAGCGGGAAACCTTGGTGAATGGAGCTAAAAAGGCCAAAGGCATTAAATTGGCAATCATTGAGAGTGATGCAAGCAGAGGAATCACCAAATAATATGTAGACAAATTGAATAAATCTATGGCCAAAACAAATAGCTTGCAACTTGCCTAAAATAAAAGGCCATTTAATACCATCATAGGATTTAGAAAAATCAATTTTAAGAAAGAGTGCCCTCTGGTTGGACTGTCAATCCCATTTCATTCCTTCCCAGACAACAATAAATTTTTAAAGGATAAACCTAGATTTAATGAATCCAGTCTATTCTAGTCTAACAATCAAAGGTGGGATATGTCAAATCTTGAGAGCTAAAGCTTTTGCAATGATCTTGTAAGAGACACTAAGTAAAGTGATAGGTCTCTAGTTTTAAATGTCTTCAAGATCTCCTTTCTTGGATATGAATTTTATGTTTCCTTTGTTGATAATTTCCCCCAGAGACTTGGAATGGAAAGCTTCAAGATAGACCTTATGAAGGCCGAGGCCAACAGATGCCCAGAGTTCCTTGTAGAATTCACAAGGAAATCCATCAAACATAGAAGCTTTATCATTTTCCATGAAAAATACAACTTCCTTAAGGTCAGCAACACTGAGAAGTTGATCACAAAAGGTTTTTTGGATTGTGGAGAGTTGTTTAGGCACTACTAGTGAAAAATCTGATAAAGCTTGGTCTCTAGAAGGAAAGCTTCTCTGTACAATGAAAACCTGTTCATAGTGACAAACAAAGGCTTGAATAATTTATGGAAGCTCAGTGATCACAGACTAACCTTCTTTGATTCTATTGATCCCCACAGAGGTGTGGTGAACTCTCAGAGCCAAGAATAATTATTTGGAAGATCTATCTCCCACCTTCAGCCAGTGAATTTTGGCTTTGGTATGAGCAACTCTAGCCAAATAATTGTTTGCAACTTGCTTTTGGTGTCAAATCTGTGCAAGCCAAACTTGTAAATCTGCATTGAATGGGTCCAGAGGCAGGGCTTCAATGGTTGTACAAAGATCTTTGGTATTTTCATCATAGGATCTCCTATGGTAATTATCAATTTTTCTACCATAAATTAAAATAAAGTGAGTTGTGCGGGTGATGAAATCTTTCCTCCATTTAATCTAGCATATAGGTTGATATAGTCTAGGCTCAAAATTGCACACCCTCTGAATGTGAGCAATAGTGGGAGAATGACTCAGAAGGGACATTTTAAGACAAAACTCTATCTTAGAAGGCTACATCTTAGTTTTCTTCTATTAAATGAAGAATTTAATGGGAAAGTGTTCTGACAATGTCACATCAACAAGAGGGATGACAGGTAATTCTCTCTCCTCAGAAAATAAGAAAAATATTGCGTCATGATCATGACATGATCTAGCCTTTTAAAAATCTTGTCAGAGCTAGCTCTAAAATTAGACCAAGTGTTCCATACCCCACTAGGATGGCGACGGTTCATATTGGGATAAAAAGGCCCAATTTATTGCACATATAGTACTAGGCTTCTCTCTCCAATTGTCCATCAAAAAGACAAAATACCATCTTTGTTTTACACCACCTCAACCATATTGAAGTCCCAACACATGAACCAAGTTGCAAGTGACAAAGAATCTGCAAGCCATCTCCACAACTGAAACCTTTCAATATCATCATTGGGAGTGTACACATTAACTATCCCAAAGGAATGATTGTCAATTGACAACAAAACTCATGCAATTTTCTGCATGGATCAGAACTGTGATCAATAAGAAAAGAATTTCATTAAGGGAAATGGAGAGTAACAAATCCACCCCTACCAGCTTTGTGTTGTGAAGAAAAAACAAGGCTATTCATCCATATAACTTGGCATGTTGTAGAAAGCATAAAACCAACAATTTTAACCTCTTGTAGAAAAAAAATTATCCTAGGTAGAAACACGCTAACAAACTTCTCTAACAAAATATTTTCTATGGAGGTTTGTAATACCTCAAACATTCCATGAGATGTAATTCATGATAAAATTTATTTCATATCATCCTCATCCCCAAGAGAGGAGAAACTATTATGCCAAAAATTTGAACTGGTTCTGAAGCTAGGAAGAGCATCCTCACTTGAGATAGCTCTTCACATTTTTGAGACACTATCCACATTCTCAGCCAACCTATGGAGAAAATATGGAGAAGTTATAGTAAATGCTTCTTGTGGATTAGGTACCCATAGGGGCCAAGTAGCACCCACATTAGAACCTTTCCCCTACTTTTTAGGGTTTGAAACAGGAATGGATGATGTAGAGACCGCCTGCATAGGAGTCTCCATCGTCAACTAAGAAGATGAAGCACGTGGTTGTTTCTAGGATGAATTCAAAGAGTTTTTACCTTTGTGCATGATATTTTTCCATTCGTCCCTCCCTCCACTAGATGAGAGCTAGCCTCCTTAGGAGGGGACTTTGACCTTGGCTCAACCAAAGGGAAATCTTTAATATTATGCTCTACAGACTGGCACCTTTAACAGGTGTTGGGTAAATTCAGATAAAGCACCTTCTTGGTGAAGGTTTGATCACCAACCTAAATTTAAAATATTTCTTTAAGGTCACACGAAAGGTCGACCTCAACACAAACCCTATTTTGAGGATGAACATTGTAAAAATGGTCAGTTTCAAGAAAAACCACTTTTCCAACCAACTGAGAAATGGTTTGAATGAAAGGCAAACACGGCAAGAGTAGATCAGGGAACTCAACCCACACTAGAACCCTCATATATTTTTCATTAGAGACAATAAAGTTTCAGGACCAATGCTGAAAAATCAAAAGAGAAGACTGAACAAACCAGGACCCATGAAAGAGGATAGCCTCAACATGGGTAGGGTTTGAAAAGAGAAATAGAAAGAAACCTTTGGTAAGGCTTTGAACGCCATCAAGCCAAATTCCATGAGGAGACTAGGCTTTTAATACCCATTCTCGCAGCATGCTTTCAGGAGAGATTCTACCCACAAAATAACCTATCAAAGTATTTTTTCAAACCATTTGGATGCATTATAAAAATCTTGAATAGGAATAACAACATCAGGTGAGGTCATACCTCATGAAACACTTTCAGAAAAAACTTGTGAGGATGATTTTTCATGGGTGCCATGGGCTTCCATCACAAAAACTCTAGCACCAACAATAATTATTGGGTTAAAGCTAGCCGGATCCATTATAGACCTGACTAATCCCACAGTAAATGCAGTATGAAACATAGGCACGCAAAGATTTTTTAGAAAAACACAATACTACCCAAAACCCTAGTAGAGATCACTCTCCTCATCAGAAACTTACTCCTTATCAAGAATTTTCACTCTAGGAATATCTCTAATAGTAGAAGTAGAGTTTGTTTCCACAATATTTTCAAAATTCACATGACATGAACTTTTATGCCATATCCATCTTTCATCTATTTGAGAGATCAAACAAATTTTTTGACCACTATTCAAATTAAATATGTTACCTTTTTTCCATGACCCTGTAGCAATATATATCCCATAATCATTCACGATCTTGCATCTATCATCCTTAAAATGCAGTCCATAACCTTTTCCCACCATCAATCCAACACTAAGGAGATTATGTTTCAATCCTTCCACAAACAACACATCATCAATAGTGTTTTTACCATCTAAATAAATAGAACCTCTTCCTCTGATCATACCACTAGTTTTATCTCCCCATCTTACAATACCACCATCACACTTCTCATAGCTCACAATTTTTCTCTTATCAGTGGTCATATGATGAGATTATCCACTATCAATCACCCACTCATCTTTCTTAACACTTTGAGCAGCTAGGGCCTTTTCTTCACTAACACAATTAGTAGACTCAGTAAGGGTAGGGTCATCACACATTGGATCATCTTCATCCTCTTTGATAGAAATGAAGGTAAACTCATTATCACTCTTATTAGCACCATCAGACTCATCGTTAATAACTCCTTCTTCAACAACATAATAACACTTCTTTCAAATACTAGGTTTGTTATTCCTTGACTTAGGGACCCTTTTCAAACATCTAGATGCAAATTTTCCTATATTATTAAATGAAAAACACTTAAGAGGCATCTTTCCTTTGTACTTACCATATCCTTTTGGTAATCTTTTTGAAATCAGTGCTTCCATCTCTTGAAGCTCTCACTCTTTTTCTTTAATTTCTCTCATCTCTTTCTCATATCTTGACATTCTCCTAGTGGATCCTTCTCCTTGATCTAATCTCTTCTTGTCACTTTTGGATATAGTGACGTTGAATGATGACTCTACCTTAAGAAAAGCATTACGAAACTCACTTAACTCAAAAGCAGCAAGCTTACCAATCAATTGTGTCTTGTTATGGGTGTAACTATCTGAATCTCATCAATGGCTACATCTTTATGTATATAGATAGGAGGTAAAAATCTCAATATTTTAGCAAAATTTTCCTCTTCTAAAGTACATTTAACAAATATAATAGCACATACTAGTTCACTCACCCTAAGCATGAAAGAGGAAACCCTCTCATCTTCACTCATCTTCAAGGCTTCATATTGTCCCTTCAAGCTCTACAACTTGGAAATATTGGCTTCCTTGTCTCCTTCATACAAAGTATGCAACTTCTCACAAATTTAATTATCATTTTATAACTCCATGACATTAGTCATTTAGAAATCATTCAAGGAACTCAAAAAAAATTCTTTCACTCTTATATTCTCTTTAGCATCAATGATCTCTTGTTGTATAGTAGGAGTTGTAGGAGAAGTATAGATAGACTCAAGGTGATCCTCCAACAATCTTCATCAATGTATCTCAGATGGACAATAATTTTATTCTTCCATAATGTATAA
This sequence comes from Thuja plicata, assembly GCA_018584345.1. NCBI lineage: Eukaryota > Viridiplantae > Streptophyta > Pinopsida > Cupressales > Cupressaceae > Thuja > Thuja plicata. The sequence goes on along the minus strand of MU225799.1, from coordinate 1,922,463 downwards.
GTTGTACCATCAAACCTTGTATTGTCCTTCTTATAAGCTACCATAATGGATCTCCCTCAAGATGTTAAAATTTCTTCAAGGGACCATGCTCTGATACCAATTGTAGTAAATAAGGTAGGAAATAACTGAGAGGGGGGGTGAATCAATTGTTCCTGTACTTATAAAATTCTTCTACCCTTTAAATATTTAAACCCTTATTTCTCATTCCAAAAAGTAACATGCATGCAATTATCAAAAACACATCCACAACACTTGACAAAGATTTTTATTGTGGAAACTCTGGTAGGGGAAAAACCATGGTGGGGTTGATTATCCAAAATAATAAAATACCTTTTTATAAGTATAAACTTATTACAAATATGGGGAATGCACTTGCATTCAAGCACACTGCCTAGAGCTCACTGCTCAATTGTAAATGGGCTACAACCCAAAGAAAAGAAGGCTCACTGCCTTACAAGATAACTACAATGATCTGATAATTTTGTGAACTATATGATGACATCTAACACATGTCTAAGTCAGTTCCAATGTAGCACACTATATATCTCTATTCAACCCTTCTCTACCTTTTCTCTATTGAATAATCTGATCTCCTATAGATCTTCCACTTTCTTCCCAATTGATCTAACACATCTCTGTATCCGCAAAACCCTAGATCCAATTTATATCATCAACCTTGCAAAATAAACAAGGTTGGCACCATTCTAATTTCAAACTAAAATTCATGCACAAACACTCATAATTCAAATCCATCTTTGACTGCCAAAACATAACCATGATTCATATCAACCACCTCGAGTTCATAACTCATCCACAAATCACACTTCAAACTTACACAAAATGATTTACCAACCAAGTCAGCCAAAAATATAAGAAATATTCAAAATATCATCATAGATCGTAAAATCATCCAATTTGATCATCTCATTCCATGTGGATAGCCAACTCATTAGGCACATAATCCAAGAACATTCAAGGGCATCATAAATAGAAGTAAAACATCTAAACTCATCTATACTGTCAGATTTACCATCATCTCTTATGTCAGACCTCAAGAACATTGTCACCATCAACTATAACAATTGAAAAATATCTTGCAAACCTATGGATCACAAACCCTTTGAATTGAGGACACCTGAGAATGTCCCAAACACAATCCTAGATGCACAACCAAAAATATGAACCTGCACATTCTCACTGAATAAATCTTTATGGCTGTCAATTCACTGTCTGCCACACTTTCTGTCTATCTCAACATCTGACCTCATATCAAATTCAGATCTTCATGTCAACCCCTAAAACTTGACATGGACCAAGTAAAAAAGTTCAACATCATCCCATGAGGTGCGTGAATCCTCATCTACAAAATTTGATCCTCACCGGACCTCTGAACTCCCTGTACCACTGGTTAAGAAGTCAACATATATGTTGGCATCAAAAAATTAATCCTTTTGATAAATCCTACTGATATGTTGATGTAAATGACTTGACACATCCAAATTTACAAAATTAATACGAAAAAAGAGCAAAAAAAACCTTCCCCCTTAGCAAAAATCCCAAACTAAACATCTAGGAGATTATAAACAAAGAGGAGGAAGAAGCAAGGGAAGAGACTAGTAAAAATGAAAGCAACCTAAGATCTATTTCCCCATAGATTGGGAACTCATTCCAGAGAGAAAGGAAAAAAGGAAAATTTTGTTTAGTATGATATTAAGGTGGATGAGAAGAGGGAAAGTGAGAACAATAATGAAGAGGAAGGGAAGAGTTATGGGGATAACAAATATGGGGAAAATGAGGAAGAGATGGACAACTCAGAGAAATATACTAAGTAAATATCTACCCATATCTCTAAAAGCATAAAATGTGGCTAATAGACCTAACCAATGATATGATGTTAGAAGAAGAAGAGATGAAAAAACCTAGGGAAAAAGAGACCTGTAAAACCCAGACAGTAGGGACTTGTTCTAATTCCAAAGCAACTACAAAATAGATGGAAATTATTAAAGCCAAAGTCACAAACATTGAGAAAAAGTTGGGGAGTGTCTCTTAGTTTAACTCGAGGGTCATTTATAGTTCCACCACCTCTCTTTTCTTGATACAAAATAATATCCTAGAGAATGATGATGTAGATGAAGGAAACTATAATAAAAAATTTAAGTTCCTCACTAAGGACTGGTCAAATGTGCTCCATTAGGCTGGCTGAAAAATTAAGAATGCATGTTAGGGTTAATTTCTATTTGGTTTCTTTTTTTAGTATTGTTTATGGCCCTAGGTGGCCTTATGCTAAGACTTATTATGGTTTAAATAGCTTACTAGACTATGATTCCAAGGTTAAAACTTTTTTTTATATTAATTTACTGAACTTGTTTATTTTTTGATATTAGTATGTTGATAATGTGTTGAAATTGTTTTGTTGTTGATGAATTTAGACCCTTTGAGCTATTGTTTTATAGGGAAAAAACCCTTGTTTGTTTCTTATTAATAGAAAAAAAAACATTTAGATTTGTATTTTGCTTGAAATATATGAGTACATATAATCCACCTAAACTCAACAATTTTTTATTCATGGGTGCTCGATATCTAAATCAAAGGATGTGATAATAACAATGCCCTATAGGGTGATTTGGTGCTAGGATTTAAATACATGATTTATTAATACTTTATCGTATCCCTTTTGCATCTTGATTGAATACATGTGTGTTGTATAATGTGTACAATGAATATTGATGCATTATTTGTTCATAGAGACCTAGGATGTATAATTCTTTAATCCATTTCCTTTTTAAATCAAGTGATAAAAGATGAATTGTGAAATCTCCCTTATAAGAAATGAGGATTATAGAACATGTCTTTAACTATAATGATTTAAAGTCTAATTATAATAAATGTATTATATAAATCAATAAAGTATAAATAAATTATAAAACTATTATCTTGAAAATATAAGAATTTAAGTTTTAAAATTGAAACACCGACACTAATAATCTACGATAAGTATATAAATAAAAATTTATATGAATACCCAATTAATTAAAAAAATGTATTTTTTTATATGAAATCAATTCAAATTACATAGTAAATCAGCACATCTATCAATATGACTATGAATACAGAACTAAAGTTTTTTTTAAAAAAATTGCAGCTATATACCAACGCATAAGTGTTGGTTTAATGAGAGAGGGGTGAATAAAAAAAACAACAATTGGTATCAGAGCCCTTATGTGATCTTTGAATACTAGCATCAATACTTCATCTATCTCTATTCTAGACTCAGATTTCACCTTTTCCTTCCTTCACTGCTTCACTTGGTAGCAAATCCACATTTCAACTCGCCAACTTCTCTATCATTCAAATTAATCATTTATATAGACTCTATTTTTGTGTCTTAATCTCCTTGATTATATTTTCCTTTAATTACTCTCAACCGTCAGATCAATTTTTTGAACTGATTCAATGAATTTGATACTCGGTGAACCGCGTTAGCATCACCTCAGAACTTGAACTTTTCTTGGAAGTGGCACCATCACTTTTTCCTCTTAATATTTACCATAGATCATCACCTTGAATTTTCCTGATCGTAGACTTTTTAAGTAACTCTTCTTTATCCTTGGAATCTTCCAGATCACTATAACTCTTCCTTAATTGTTGATATAATCCTTGTTGCATGCTCTGTGACTAATTTTCATGCACTCACTGTCTTGTCTTTCTCTCGGTGTCTTGGTGTCTCAGTGTCTCTTACCGACATGTCTCTTGCTGACACATACTTCCCTTTACCGACATACTTCATCCTGCTCGGTACCTTAACTGTTCCCTTTACCAACTTGACCAATCTACTTTACCGACTTCATAACATCAAATATAAAGTAGAAAAGAACTATACAAATATGATCTTATCATTGTTTGATCGTTATTAACTGCATAATTAAATCCTACTCCAAATGATATGACAACTTAATATGAACCATAAACCAATTTCTTGGCATCAATGAAAAACTAACAATTGATCTAATGCTTTCTATAGTATTGTATACCTTTGATCTTAGTCTACATCATCATTACCATCAATTGAGTAACAATATCCCTCTTTGGCATTAATTTGAAACACAATCAATTGATGATGACATACTCTAATATCTATGCTCTTTCTTTTCTCCCTCTAAGCTGCTTGTTCTTGTTCTCCTTCTTTGTGTCCATTTCACATTCTATCTTTTCTCTTATAAATATAAATCAATCTCCCTCACACATTTATTCTCTTTTCAATCATTAATCACTCATTCTCCCTCTTTGACAACAATGCCAAAGATACATACTCCTAAAAACTTGTTCATGCAGTGGATCATACCTAGCATGTACTGATAACTCATTTGATACTTAATTAATTTTCACAACTTTAGACATCACCTAAAGTGTGAATACTAGCATCAACTCACAAAAAAGATATTCTAAGGAATTCTAGAATTGATGCAGCATGCATCTTTCTCTAGTGAATGTTGGAGAGGAGTAGGACCCCTAACTTGCCTATGAGATACTCAAAAGAATCCTTTAGTAGTGGCTTGGTAAATATATCTGCTAACTACTCCATTGAATTCACATACTCCAATATCACATGATTGTCTTGAACTTGTTCTTTTTGGAAATGAGTGGAGTAACTGAGAGGGGAGGGGTGAATCAGTTACCACAAAAACAAATCCAAGTCCCTTAGATTTCTTAAACAAATTTAACATTGTTTCTCAGTTAACATAGATATTTCACTGTCACTCGGTTAACATAGCAAACCTTAAGATATTAAGTGTGATTATCTTTAGTAATTAATTGTAGAAATATAAACCATAAAGAAAATTACATGTACACAGATAACACCAAGATTTAATGTGGAAAACCAATATGCAAAAAAACACCAATAGAAACTAGTCACTATTTTTCACTCCTCTAAAGTGAGCCCTGTTAGGAGCCAACCCTATTAAAGGTTACAATAACACACTATTAGGTGTGACCCTGTTAGAGGATTTAATCACCTTGTAAGGAGTGGCCTTGTTAGAGGTCTTCAAACACTTCAATGTAGAAATGTCACCTTGTGAGACGATTTACAAAATACTGTTAAGTCTACTCTATTTAAGAGATTTTGATCACTGTTACAATTGTTAGAAAGTAACAATGGATTGACCTTTTTTGATAAGCAACTATCTTTGCTGATTCAGATCTCTGTTCAGAATTAAATACTTGATCCTTACTGATTGGATATTCTTTTGCAATCCTCTATATTCTATCCTCAATTAGAATCCCATATGATTTTGCCTTCACTCTTTATCACACTTCACATGCAATTCCACATCACCACACTATTCAATCCAAACTTTACCTTATATATATATGATAAGTCTTGTCAATTCAGCCTTAATATCCTTCCAAATAAATAATAAAACACATGTCTGTCGGGTGCATATAACTAATTCTCACTAAAATATAATTCACTGTTAGTTGGCTGACACTAACTATTTTACTTGGTCAACACTGAAATCCTTCAACGCCCGACCAATATTGTAATGCCCGAGTGAGCTCAGTTAGAACTAAAAATCACTTTGGTCATCTTCAATGCCCAAGAGAGCTCAAAAAACACCGACTATGCTTGGATAGGACTATACATTTGTGTAAACATAATTATACTTGTGTAAACATCAATGACAATACACAATTGAATAATTGTCATCAACAATCTCCCTCTTTGTCATTGATGGCAACACAACATGTCATAATACAAAGAATTATAGAGCAATAGGCATAATAATAAAATTTTATTAATGTCCTTAGCTTCATTATGATTCTCATCCAATTTTATTAATGTCTTTAGCTTCATTTTGATTCACATCCAAAACTCCCTCAATCACTAAAATACAGATTTCTCCCTCTTACATTAATCTATGTTTCTGATAAAGTTCTCCCTCTGTCATCAATCTCTCCATTAGTAATCTCTCCCTCTTTCACTGATAAATATGACATACAGTAATCTCTCCCTCTTTGACAACCAATTCCATAGACACCAACTGACATATCCAATGAAATTGCAATGTACCTATTTGTATTGATTCATATGCAATAAGCTCTAAATATCTGCATCAACATGTTAAGTATGTTCTGTATCTTGGTTGATGCATCACCAAACTATGTTTTAGTGAGCCTCAGTTAGGGGAATCACCCCTAGCTTTCCTCTAAGATACAAAAGTGCATCCTTAGGTAGTGGTTTTGTGAATATGTCTGCAATTTGTTCTTTAGCATTCACATATTCCAATCTTATTTCCTTGTCCTAAACCAATTCATCAAGAACTGATACTTTATTGCAATATGTTTAGTCTTAGTATGCATCTTAGGGTTCTTTGAAATGTTCATAGCACTGGTATTGTCACAATAGATAATGATAGATTCTTTGATTTCCACCTTCATACCTGACAACAACTATTTGAACCATATGATGTTTGAACAATTTAGTGTTGCAGCAATATATTCTGCTTTTGTTGTAGATTGAGAAATACAATTTTGTTTCTTGCTATTCTAGGAGACTAACCTCTTTCCAATAAATAGTGCTCCACCACTTGTGCTCTTTCTATCATCAACACTTCCTGCCCAATCAACATCATTCAAAGTTTTCAAGAAAAAGTTTCCTCCTTTCTTGTACCATAATCCATAATCTTCAATACCCTTAAGATATCTCAGAATCCTTTTGATATCCATCAAATTATTCTGTGTAGGATTAGCTGAAAACCTTGCAAAAATACCGACTACTAATGCAATATCAGGTCTAGTGTGGACAACATATTGAAGTTTTCTAATCATGGATTTGTATGTAGTCTGATTTACCTCCTTTGAATCATAATCCTTAGATAGCTTATGTCCAGTGAGCATGGGTGTCCCAACTGGTCTAGAATCTTCCATCCCAAATTTCTTCAGTATCTATTTTATGTATTTAGACTAAGTAATGTAGATACCATCCTTCATCTAATAAACTTGTAATCCAACAAAGAATTTGATTTCACCAAACATAGACATCACAAATTCCTTACTCACAGCTTCTGAGAATGCTCTGCATAAGTCATCATATCTAGTAAACAATATGTCATCAACAAATATTTCTGCCAATAGTATCTTGTTCTGAGGTCCTTCTTTGATGTACAAGCTACTGTTATCATTAGTTCTCTAAAATCCAATAATTATCAAGTAACCATGCAGTCTTTCATACCATGCTCTCAGAGCTTTCTTCAGTCCATACAATGCTTTGTGTAGTTTTCAAACCATATTCCTTTTGTTAGGATCTACAAAGCCTTCAGCTTGCTCAATATAGACTTACTATTCTAGAATTCCATTCAAGAATGTAGATTTTACACCCATTTGATATACCTTGAATACTTTATGTGCAACATATGCCAAAAGAGTTCTAACTCCTTCAAGTCTTGCAACAGGAGAAAAAGTTTCTCCATAATCAATAACCTCCTCTTGAGCATGTCCTTTACATACTAGTCTAGCTTTATTTCTGGAAACTTCACCTTTCTCATTGATCTTTTTTATGAAAACCCACTTAGTACCAATCACATTATTGTCTTTTAGTATAGGTACAAGAATTCAGGTTTTTTTCTTTTCTATCTACTCAATTTCTTCATTCATTGCTTCAATCCAGTTCTCATCATTCAATGCATCTTTAACAGTTCTAGGTTCAATTTCACTAAGTAAACATGTACCTTTTATTTTGTTCCTTGTCATTACACCTTCTATCTAATCTCCAATTATTTGTTTAGGTGCATGATGCCTTCTAACATATTTTGCAAGTACATGATCCTTCCTTCTTGATTCTGGGCTTGTTCCACTATGTTAACCATGGTCAAATATTCTATCATGTTCTTATGTCTGATACTCAAGTTCCACTATCTAAGACTTGGGTGTATTTGTCTGTGACTTGGGTACCTTTGTCTTTGACTTGGTTTCTTCAGTCTGAGACTCAACTCCCTCTGTTTGTGAGTTATTTTCTTTAGTAAGCATCACTAGTTACATAGGTTGCAACAAGGTTTGTGCTGATGAATTCAGTGGTTGACATGATTGTTGTCCAATCACCATTGTTTGTGTCTTAGGTATAGTATCAGTTTCATAATACACAAAGTTTTTGTAGTCTTCAAGCTCTTTACTACTCTGTTTTTCATTTCTCTCTACAAAATCATTGACCTTTACATGCACACTTTCTATGACTTTATGACTAGTAATATTTAAACATTTATATGCTTTGATTTTGCTAGAGTAGCCTAGGAATATACCTTCATCACCTTTTACATCAAATTTTCCATTTCTTGTTTCCTTCAAGATGTAGCATTTACTTCCAAATACTTTTAAATAACGAACATTAGGTTTATAGCCATACCATAACTCAAAAGGTGTCTTCTCAGTACCTTTCTTCAGTTGAACTCAGTTCAAGGTGTGAATTGCAGTGCTAATGGATTCCTTCCAGTATTTGGTGGCAACATCCTTCTCAATCATAAAGGTTCTTGCAAAATCTATAATGGATTTGTTCCTTCTTTCTGCAATACCATTCTACTGTGGTGTACCTAGGGCAGATACTTGTCTTTTGATTCCTCTTTCATTGCATAAATCATTAAATTCATTAGAAATGAATTCTCCTCCTCTTTCAGATCTTATACATTTAAGTTTCTTTCCTTTTTCTTTTTCAACTCTGGCTAGGTACCATTTGAACTTCTGAAAAGCTTCTGATTTTTCTTTGAGAAAGATAACATTCATCATTATGGAATGATCATCAAAAAATAGAATGAATTACTTCTCACTTGTGTAACCTTTTGTTCCAATTGGTCCACATAAGTCAGTATGTACCAATTCCAAGACTTCTTATGTATTGTACTTCTTTCTCTTGAAGCTTGTTTTGCCCATCTTCCCAATTTGACATTGTTTCCATATTGCTAGTTCAGGTTTCTTCAGAACATGAATACCTCTTACTCTTATGTTCTTACTTATGTTGACCAAGTTTTCAAAGTTAACATGACGCAACCTTTTATTCTATAACTAGATTTTTTCTACTTGTGCATTAAAACATAAACTTTCATTGAGATCGAGATAAAATATATTACCTTTTGTTTTCTTGCCAGTTCCAACTAGGTTTCCTCTACCATCCAGGAGCTTGGCCTTACCATTCATGAATTCTACCTTGAAACCAATGTTATTTAGCTGTGCCACACTTAGTAGATCATGCCTTAGTCCTTCAACCCAATAAGCATTATCACATTTGATTCCTTCAGTAAGAGAAATACAACCTTTACCTTTCACATAGCAGGGTTCATCATTCCCAATGCTAACACTCCCACCATCATAGTGTTCAAGATATTAAAATTTGGTTTTATCACCAGTGATGTGGTGAGAGAAACCACTATAAATTATCCAGGTGTCATTCTTCCTAATATGAGAGTATAGTGCAGTATTTTCATTGTCTTCACTATCTGACTCATTCTTAATAGCAATGTAAACAATTTCATCTTCATCTTCATCACTATCACAATCTTTAGCAATATAACAAGATTTCTTACCTTTGTCCTTGTATCATTTGTATCTTTTGTAATATTTATTGCCTTTATACTTGTTGAACTTTATCTCACCTTTATCTTCCTTGTTAGGAAATTTAGTAGCACTGTGACCAACCTCATCACATGAAAAGAAAATCAATGGTATTCTTCCTTTGTATTGTCTTTTTCCTTTTGCATCTCTCCTTGCAAGTAATGCTTCAATGATTTATAGATCCTCATCATCAAAATCATCATCACTATAACTATCAATTTATTTTACCTTCATATTTCCAAGGTTTAATTTTTCTTTGAATACTGACTCAAGATTTCTAGGATTGGGAGAATAATTGTCAAAGTTATCCAACTCAAAAGATGGTAATATTGCAATCAATCCATCTAGAGCTATGTCATTACTGCATCTCATCTCTTGAATAGATGAAAATATAATTGCATATATAGGAAATAAAGTTTTTAATACCTTGTTGAATACTATTTTGTCTTCAATTGTTCCATCAACAGCTCTAATTGCACTAACACTTTTCTTGATTCTTTCAATGTATTTTGTAATGTTTTCTCCTTCTTTCATTTTCATCATATCAAACTGACCTCTGAGACTTTCTTCTTTGGCTCTCTTTGCATTTGCATCTCCTCCATAGATATTATGCAGTTTGTTCCACATATCAAAGGCAGTAGGACAGTCCTTGTCTTCATCAAATTTAGAATAGATCAGTGTAGAGGCTATATCAATCATCATTATGTTATGATACTTCACTTCCACCATCTAATACATAGACATAGGTCTCGGTGGTTCCACATACTTGTGATCCAGGAATTGCAAACCAATATCTCCAATAGTAGATAGATGTAGCCTCATCAGATATTGTCATACAATAAATTTGTCCTTGTTGAGCTTAGGGATGTCCCTTCTATAAGACATCTCTGATCTTTAGCTTAGGCCTTTAAACCTTCCCTGTAAGAACTTGCAGCTCTGATAATAATTGTTGGAAATGAGTTGAGTAACTGAGAGGGGAGGGGTGAATCACTTACCACAAAAACAAATCCAATTCCTTTAGATGTCTTAACCAAATTTAACATTGTTGCTCGGTTAACATAGATATTTCACTGTCACTAGATTAACATAGAAAATCTTAAGATATTAAATATGATTATCTTTAGTAATTAATTGTAGAAACATAAACCATAAAGAAAATAAAATGTACATAGATAACATCAAGATTTAACGTGGAAACCCAATATGGGAAAAACTACCAATAACAACTAGTCACTATTTTTCACTCTTCTGAAGTGAGCCCTGTTAGGAACCAACCATGTTAAAGGTTACAATAAAACACTGTTAGGTGTGACCCTGTTAGAGGATTTAATCACCCTATAAGGAATGGCCTTGTTAGAGGTCTTCAAACACTTCAATGTAGAAATGTCACCTTGTGAGAGGATTTACAAAAGACTATTAAGTCTACTCTATTTAAGAGATTTTGATCACTGCTATAATTTTTAGAAAGTAAAAATGGATTGACCTCTTTTGATAAGCAACTATCTTTGCTGATTTAGATCTCTGTTATGGATTAAATACTTGATCCTTACTGATCAGATATTCTATTGTAGTCCTCTGTATTCTATCCTCAATTAGAGTCCCATCTGATTTCAACTTCACTCTTCATATCACACTTCACATGCAATTCCACATCACCACACTATTCAATCCAAACTTGACCTTATATATATATGATAAGCCTTGTCAAGTCGGCCTTAATATCCTTCCAAGTAATTAATACAACTCATGTCTGTCGGCTGCATATAACTAATTATCCATAAAATATAAGCCATTGTTAGTCGGCTGACACTAACTATTTTACTTAGTCAACATTGAAATCCTTCAACACCCGACCAACACTGTAAGCCTGAGTGAACTCGGATAGAACTAAAAATTACTTTGGTCATCTTCAATGCTTGAGAGATCTCAGAAGACATTGACTATGCTCAGATAGGATTAGACATTTGTGTAAATATCACTATACTTATGTAAACATCAATGACAACACAATTGAATAATTGTCATCAATAGTTATATCAAGTAATGATACTTGATAGAAATGTGCTTGGTCCTATAATGCATCATCAGATTTTTTTCTATATTGATAGAACTAGTATTATCACATAAAATAGTAATTGGATTGGTAATCTCCTCTTGTATACCTTCAAGTAGTTGTTTGATCCATGCAATGTTTTCACAATTCATAGATACAACAACATATTTAGCCTCGATAGTAGACTGTGATATACAACTATGTTTCTTACTCAACCATGTCACTAATCTTTCTCCTAAAAAGAAAGCTCCTCCACTTGTGTTTTTCCTATCATCAATGTTTATAGCCCAATCAACATCATTGTAAACCTGTAAGTCAAAATATCCTCCTTTTTCGTATAATAGACTGAAGTCTTTAGTACCTTTTAGATATCTACATATTCTTTTGACTACAGACATGTGTGATTCCTTTGGATTGGTAGACAATCTTGCAGCAATACCTACTACATGAGCAATATCCAGTCTACTATGTACAACATATTTTAACTTACCAATCATTGATTAGTAGAGTGTCTCATTCACTTCCTTTGACTCGTCTTCTTTTGATAACTTGTAACCAATAACCATCAGTGTTCCAACCGGTCTTGAATCTTCCATACCAAATGTCTTTAGGATATCCTTGATGTACTTTGATTGTGTGATGTAGACCCCATGCTTGAATTGTTGAATCTGTAGTCCAAGTATTAATTGTATCTCTCATATCATGGACATCTCAAACTCCTTTCTCATCTCCTCAACAAAAGATCAACATAATGTGTTATTCCCTCCAAAAATAATATCATCAAAAAATATTTCAGCAATCAAAATCTTGTTATTACTATCACATTTTAGATACACGTTACTATTTTCACTTGTTCTTTGAAATCCAATCTTGATTAGATATGAATGTAACCTTTCATACCATGCTCAAGGTTCTTTCTTCAAACCATACAATGCCTTGTGCATTTTACATACCATGCCCTTGTTAGTATTCTCAATAAATCCTTCAGGTTTCTCAATATAGACTTCTTCTTCAAGAATACCATTAAGAAATGCAGACTTGACATCCATTTGATAAACTTTAAATCCTTTCTAAGTTGCATATACTAGTAGAATTCTAACTCCTTATCTAGCAACAGGTGAAAATATCTCACAATAATCGATACCCTTTGCAAACCAGTCTTTCTTTGGTTTTGAATACATCTCCATGTTCATTTAATTTGTTTCTAAAAATCCACTTTGTACCAATAACATTTTTATCTTTAGGTTTTGGTACCAAAGTCTATGTGTTTTTCTTTTCAATATGATCTCTCTTCTTTCATAGCTTTAACCCAATCTTCATTCTCCAATGCATCTTTTACTCTTCTTGGCTCTAATTCAGAAATTAAGCATGTATTATCTCTTACCTTACTTCTTGTCATAACTCCACCATTCTTGTCTCCAATAATCTTCCTTGGTGAGTGGTGTCTTCTTACATACTTAGCTAGAATAGGCTTGGTAGGTGGTGGAAGTTCTTCATTTTCATCATTTAGTGGTGGTTCCCTTTGTTTAGCTTCCTCCTCAGTTTTTTCTTTTGGTAAGGCATCAAGAATCTTAGGTTTAACATATAGAAATCTTTGGTAGTCCTCAGGTTCCTTCTGGTTGTCTCCATCATTTTTCTCTACAAATTCATCAACCCTTACATTTGCACATTCTATAATTTTTTTAATAGAATTTTTCAAACATTTGTAAGCTTTGTTCTTTGTAGAATACCCTAAGAATATTCCTTCATTTCCTTTAGAATCAAACTTTCCATCTCTAGAATCTTTTAGAATGTAACATCTACTTCCAAATACTTTAAAATAATGTACATTCAGTTTATGATCATACCAGATCTCATATGAATTTTTGTTTGTACATTTTTTAGTTGTACTCGGTTTAGTGTATAAGATGTAGTGCTAACTGCTTCTATCCAATATATTTGAGAAATAACCTTCTCAATCATCAATGTTCTGGCACAATCAATAATGGACCTGTTTCTCCTTTCTACTATACCATTTTGTTGTGGTGTCCTCGGTGCAGCCATTTGTCTTTTTATTCCATGTTCATTATAGAAAAGTGTAAACTCATCATATGTAAACTCACCTCCTCTATCATATCTCAGACACTTCAATTGTCTTCCAGACTCCTTTTCAACTCTAGCCTTATACCACTTAAAATTTTGAAAAGCATCATATTTTTCTTTCAAAAACATGACAAACATCATTCTTGAGTAATCATCAACAAATAAAATGAAATATCTATCACCATAGTAACTTTGTGTTCTCATCGGTCCACATAGTTCAGTGTGCACTAATTCCAAAATTCCTTGATTTGTGTAAGATTTGCTTGTAAAACTTGACTTTGTCATCTTACCAACATGACATCCTTTGCACATGACATTTTCTATTTTATCCAATCTCAGTAGACCTCTAACTCTATTATTTTTTCTCACCTTAATAAATTTATCAAAATTTACATGATAAAATCTCTTGTGCCATAACCATACATCCTCAATTTTAGAAAATAGACAACTCTTTATAGAAGTATCCAGGTAGAATAAGTTATCTTTAGACTGTTCTCTAGTGGCAATCAGACTTCCATTATGATCAAATACTTTTATCTTTCCATTCTAAAATTCTAGTCAGTGCCTTGTATTGTTCAATTGTGCCACACTCAATACATTATACTTTAGTACTTCAACCCAATAGACATCATCACATCTTGTATTATCCAGTAGAATTATAGAACCTTTACCTTTCACAAGATATGGAGCATCATTACCAAATCTAACATACCCTCCATTATGTTCTTCCATAGTAATGAAATTAAGTGTTTCACCAGTCATATGGTGTAAACAACCACTATTTATAATCCAGGTATCATTCTTTCTTACATGTAAGATTAGGGATTTTTATTCTTCATACCTTTCTCCATCAGAATCATCCTTGATAGAAACATACATAGCTTCACCGTCATCATCATCTATATCATCATCGCTTAGTCCTTCATTAGCAATTTGGCATGACTTCTTACCTTTGTTCTTGAAATCTCAGAATCTCCTAAATTTGTTCTCTCTTTTGTTATCATCTCGGTTGTATGTCTTCTCATCATTGTTGTTGTCTGGACATCTAGCTACAATGTGACCAATCTTGTTACACTTAAAACATTTCAAAGGTATCTTACCTCGCTAATAGCCTTTACCTCTCTGTAGTCATTTAGCTAGTAGAGCTTCAAACTCTGCGTCATTTCTTTCATCTTTGACATATAGGTCTTCTATCTCACTTTTACAACTATAAAAACTTTCACTCACTCTACTTGCATAGCCATCACCGAATCTAGACTCTCTAGAGCTTCCAATTTTTAAAGATGACTTGAATGCAAACTCAATCCTAGTAGTGGCAGATAAACTATTGTCAAAATCATTTAGCTCAAAAGAAATCAATTTACCAATTGTAGCATCTAGTGAAACACGCATCTGAGAAATGGATCTTAGTTCTTGTATTGCAAACACTCCAATGACATATATAGGAAATAATGTCCTCAAAAATTTTCTTGTTACATCTTCTTATTCTACATGTCCTCAAACACCTTTGATAGAATTCACAATCTCCTTCAATATTGTATTGTACCATGTAACAGTTTCACCTTCTTTCATTCTCATAGAATCAAATTTGCCTCTCAAACTTCAGCTTTTGTCTTCTGAACATGTTGATCTCCACCATATACCAATGTAATTATCCCACATGTGTTTTTTTGTATCACATCCTTTAAGGTCATTGAACTCCAGGTCGGTGAGAGAAGAGGATATCTCAATCATAACTTGTGTATGATCTTGTCTTTCTCTTATTTTCTCAAGTGTCATAGGCCCAAATGGTGGTGGTGAATACTCATTGTCAAGGTAGTATATTGCATACTATCCAATTCCAGATAAGTAAAGCCTCATCCTACTTTTCCATCTAGAGAAGTTATCCCTATTCAACTTTGGTGCCTCCCTCTTATACATCTTCAAATCTTTTACTCAAGTATTTTAAACTTATCTCTTTAGAGTACTAAGCTCTGATAATAATTGTTGGTTTTCTGATTCACCCCCCCTTCTCAGTAAACCAACAATAAGTTGGTGAAATTTTGTCTAATGAGTACTCCAATATCTGAATTGAAAAAAAAAATACGCCAATGCCCAAAGTCCATGTCTTTTATAACCGAAATTTTTTATTACGCCGAAGGTGTTTCATATTTGAATGGAACGAGCTAATTATTTCCTCTGACGACGTAAACTTCTACACAAGGGATGCAAAATGATAGAAGTGATCTTGCCCATTTTTCTTCATTCCCAATAAAGTAGAGTGTTATTAACACTTTTTCACATCATTTTTCAGCATACGTATGTCACAATTTATAACTATGTGAATCGAAAGCATCACACCACTCATAATTCCACAAATCAAGGTGTGATTTTCTCACCTATTAGAAGTTGTTTTTACCACACCCGTAACTTCCCTGACATGACAATTTTTAACTTTAATTATTAGATTACAAATAAAAAAAGGCATTTTAGTGCTTCGTCAATTCAGATGATTATTTTTCCCTAACAGATTAAAAATGGGTTTTTAGTTTTTATTTTAAATTTATTTATTTAAAAGTTAGTTTATTATAATTTACATTTGATTTTTATATTTCTCTCATTTGTAAATATAATTTAAAATCGTTGATTACATATTTAGAATTTAATTTTTATAATAATAATAATATAAATGATAAATTATATATTAGAAATTTAAATTTTATTTTATTTTAGACATATAATATATAAATACAACATTACGTATATTGTATTGTTTATTATATTTATATTTATATTTTATTATACAATATTAAAATAATGTAATATATAGTTAATGATATTTATTAAACACACTTTATACAATATGTAGTAGTTAATGATATTTTATACAACAATATATAGTAGTATATTATATTATACAATATAACATTTATAAGTTCAAATTATTAGTTAAAATGATTGATAAAATAAAAATTAATTTATTTTTTAAATTGACTATCATTTTGTCATATTTTCCTATTTTAATGACATATTTAGATTATATCACTTAAAAAATATGTAAATTCAATTTTTTTAATACAAAGAAAAATTATATTATAATGTATAAATTTAATTTAATTTCATTATACTTAAATAATACATTAAATGTTTAAAATTTTGTAATTTTTTTGCTACTTAAAACTTTGTAGCTTTTTACTTTATTTATTTTAATAATTATGAAAACTTTAATTATATTTTTATTTAGTTTATATATATCTCGTAGCCATGAAATGCATTTCTCAAATGCACAAGAGTGTTGTGATGCCTTGAATGATCATTGCTCGTGGTATTGTTTGTTTGTTCAATATTGTGGTATTTATGTATGTTCAATGAATAGATTGGATGACTCGATGTTATGCATGTCATGTGCAAGAGGAGATCTTTTTCATTGGGTATTTCATACATTCTTATGCAATTACCAAAGATATGGTTTTCAAATCGTAGTTTAATTGGGATTTGTTCTTTGTCACTATATTTTTTAACGCAAATTTCACCCTAAATAGAATGTTATCAAAATTCAAAAGATTCACAAAAAAATTACTCTAAATGTTTCCTGTGTCGTTCAAACCTTCAGATGGATCTGTGTGCAAAGTTATTGAAGAGTTAGGCAAGAGCCTACGACACAACAATAAAATTGTGAGCCTCTCATCTAGGAGGTCTTGGTTTTGTGTCTTCTCGAGCTTAACACATAATAATAATTAATATCAACAAATAATAATAGTAATAATTAATATAGGCTTTAGCCCATTACCTATAAAAAAAGAAGTTATTGAAGAGTTAATTAAAGTTCAAATAGAAATTACAAAAAACAATACAAAATATTAGTCGGGTGGATGGTGATAAAAATAGCCAAATCTCTTTCCCATCACAAGTCTTCCCTCATTTGGGGCGAATACGAAACTCACTGGCACAATCTCTGACACATTTCAACTGTTGATCTTCTCATCCCCAGAAGAATGGAAGATTAGAGAATCTCTCTATATTTTCTTGACTAATCTTGAGACTTATGATCAAATACTCCTTGATCATGGGGTCATTGTCAAGAGATTGGGTCCTACTTCAATCTCTTTGATAATTTAACTTGTGTTTAAGAGGATTCCTTTGGTTGCCTTTGTCATATTTGTGTTTTAACAGAAAGATGACTTGATAGGCCCATTCAATATCCACATTTTAGAAATCAAAAGGAAGTGACCACTTGTCTATCTCCTACTGCCAAGTCAATACATGATGATATTACACTTCAACAACACGAAGATCTAGTGCAAGGTGAACTCAGAAGGACTCAGAGAAACATGTATGTTGACATTAAGAATTGACCATCATCTGTTGTTAACCAAGTCTGTTGACAAATGGAAAGAGTCTTTTTAGATCTTAAAATATTTAATACTTCAAGACCAAATGAACAATTAATTATAGAAAACTTTAGTGAAAGAAAAATAATGTGAAATTAGACCATTTTTTAATATTGAACGAAGCCAAAACTAGGGGATTGTCCCTTTACAAACCATTAGAGTATCAACAAGAGATTAACAAATGTCAAAAAAATGATAGCCACCTAAACTTTCCTCTATCAAAAACCATGAACATACTAGTCATATTAAAACTATAAGCATCTAATCTACCAGAGTTTATGAGAGTCTCGATATAGCCCATACTATGTCATGCAAGGCTATAGTAAGATGATTCTAGAATAAACCAACTGAAAGTAAACACAAAACATAACTACTAAGGCCATGAAGGCAGCTTGGGACCCCAAAAAACCACCAACCAACAACCATCATTAATTCTTTTTGATATGGCTAGGCCTTGAAAGCATCATCCTTGCCTAGTCTTTGGTGAGGAATTTGAAGAGGTATTTATAATCATCCTCTTCACCTAGCTTTCCTTTATGGACCTTCTCCTACAGAAGACAGAGGGTAGTTACCGAACTGTGGATGACCTTTAGCACAAAGCAAGCAATTCCCTAGATCTGTTAATCTCTAAGTTCTGTTGATGATTAGTGACCGACACTTAGTCATTTGCTTAGGTAGTTTTTAGTTGGCTATCACTATGGACAAGCTAAAACTATGCAAGGTCGAGCAACATTGCCGAGTTGTATTTAGGTTTCTGAGTAGTATCATGCTGAGCCAAGTAGGATACTCAGTGTTGAGCGATAAAGATGTTAAGTGCCGAGCAGAATAGTTTTTTGTATACATGTTTGGAATGATTCAAACTTCGAGGATAAGTGTTCAGGCTGACTTATATAAGCTTTTTGGGCTGACTTATATATGCATTTAATATTTTCCTACGGAGTTGGTTATACATTTAATTGTTTTATCTTATGCATGATCTATTGTAATCATTAATTGTAATACCTTCAAGGTATGGGTAATAGATCTTGATCGTTGATTTAGATCTCACTATTAGACTTGAACAAATATATAAGATTGCTTTTAAACCCTATTTTCTAAGTGTGTGGAGAGAAGTGGTGACTGCATTTTTGAAGTGAAATGCACAGAGGGTTATTTTTTTAAGAAGTAGAGATCAAGCAGAGTGACAGTACAGTGAACAACAGAGTAAAGTTATATCAAATTGTGAGATCATAGAAGGTACTGGAAAGAAGAGATTCATCATCAGCATCTGAGTGCACAATGAAGGATCAATACTTGAGACATTCTAATCATTGTATCAGGTGAAAATCTCTTAACAGAGTGGTTCTAGCAGACCTTTCTAAATCTCCTAACAGAGTGCTTAATTTATTTTAAGTTGAAATCCTTTCACAAGGTAGATTGTAATGATCTTTAGCTCTTAACTGGGCAGACCTTTAACAGGGTAGATTGCATCTTGTAATCAACTTTTATAGCCCTAACATGCACACTTTATTACTATAGTAGTGGAGAATTTTGTGGGTGTCATCCCCACCCCAGTTTTACCTATTTGGGTTTCTGGGTTACCAAGTTCTTGTGTTATGAGTTATTTATTTCATTGTGTGGGTGCTATTTGATATTACATTAGATTCATATATGTATGAATGTGGATCATTTTTTTTTAAGTGTTTAAATTTGAAGATCTAATTCAGCCCCCACCCTCTCAGTATCTTGCTTTCTCATTATTTTATTTCCAACAATTGGTATCAGAGCTTAGTTCTCTAAAAAGGTCATAATTATCTTGAGAATACAGATCTTGAGATGGAGATCTACAAGATGGGAAAAGTCATTGAGAATCAAAAGATTGATATTCAGCTAGCACTACAACAGCTTGAGACAACAAGATAGGAGTTAAAGAAGTCCTTGAATGCAAGGAAATATTTAGCCAAACAAATGAATGACACTCATTATCAGGAAGAGGACACCACAAATTTATTTTAGAATGAAGATTCTACGAAGAGTGATGCAGCAATAGAAGATCTACTGGAAAAGAATAGTGCACTATGAGAAGAAGTTAGAAACTCGAAAAAAGGAACAAGAAGCCCAATCAATAAGAATGTGTGAAGTTGTTGAACGAAAAAATAAAGCCAAAGCTGACAAGGCTATGGCAGAAGAAGAAAAAATAATGATGACTATCAGACTTGATGAAAGAACACATGATGTACAAACAATGACAATCAATAAAGTTGACATGGAAAATCAATTACTACTTGTGAATCAGGAGATCAGTAGGAAAGACTTGGAGATTGTAAATCTTAGATCTGAGAACAGTCAGTTGGAAGATGAATTGAGATCCAAAAAAGAACTTAACAACAGAGTGAATGATCCCAATGCAGCTATGAGCTACTTTGAACAAGTGGTGGAAGCATCACGAAGACCTAAAGATTCTTCTAGATTAGGTCACACTGAACAACATACAACCACTGAAGAAGGAGAATCATCTAAAACAGGTGAAAGAAGGTATGCAAAGCCAAGAAACAAAAAACCTATTTTCCACCACTATGGGAAACCAGGTCATACAACAAACATTTGCCGAAGAAAAAATGGTAAGTCCAATCCTAAAACTAACTTTAATGGTTACTGCTTTAACTGTAATAAGTTTGGACATCAAGCATGTGAATGTAAGACAAAGGAAAGCAATGCACCTTCCACACCTAGACTTAATGGTAATTGCTATAACTATCAGAAATATGGTCATAGAGAACAAGATTGTAGATCTAAAGGTAAACAACAATGGACATCAAAGGCACAAGAGAAATCACCAAGAAAAGGCAATACTTACAAGTGGGATTACAATACATGGCATAGTTGTCATTACTGTGGTGAGTATGGACATGTTCTAGAAAATTGCATAAGGACACATTTCAGAGGAAAGTCTAAAATTTTGATGAATGGAAGCCTAGTTTGTCACAATTGTCTAAAAATTGGTCATACAAGGAAAGATTATAAGACTAGAAAACCTGCTCCTACTGTTGAGAATATTAGAGCATAGATGAACCAGACATGGGTTAAGAAGTCTAAACCATGCAGAAATGAAGCTAGTGAAGCTAAGGTCACCCAATCTAATGGATTAGGTGATCACATCATCTCCAACTAAGCAAAAGAGGTATGTAAGGAACTGCATCTAAAATTCTCATCTTACATCAGTTCCTAACATGAAATATACCAAAGTCCATATTTGCATATGTTAAGATGCACCAGGACATATTTTGAAGATAAATGTTGAGAAGAGAAAATTTCACTATAGGTATCGAGCACCAATCATGGACACTAAGGCCGAGTTCTTTAGTGTGTGCCGAGTTTTGTTGGCTGAATAAGTTTTGTGAAAGCCAAGTTTAGCAAGTCGGGTGGGATGCAAGTTGTGTTAGAAATCCAAGGACAGATGGCTTGCACTAACTCAATGGGTTGAACATTTATTGCTTACCTACCTTGACCTTTCAAAGTCTATAAAGGATGAATAGTGTATTCTTCATTTTAACCTTGCGATTTTCACTATTTACGAAGCGATTAAAGTAGTTGTAGAATTAATCTTAACAAAGTTAGCATTGAAGATTTTGTCAGCGTGTCGTCGGCAATCCTAAGGTAAATACTACAAAGTACTACTTTCCGAGGTACTCTAATCTTCATCTCTCGAACCCTAATTTCAAGATTATGGCTGCAAGCTCTTCCACACTAGCTAAAAGTATGGAGGGAGAACAAGAGCAAATTTAGTTAGTACGGAGTGATGAATGTGCACCTCTCAACTTTTGAGCCATTCCTGAAAGTGCAATTCAGAGTGATTTAATCAGAGCTCTCTCATCCATTCCACCCAAGGTACTTATGATCCATGATGTTCGATCATGTTACATGCTTAAGATTGGTGAAGTAGGTGATAGTGAATTAAGGAAATCCTACAACAAATTGTGTGTTGATGGAGTTCTGAAGGGAGAATTCAAACATTTAGCAGACAAAGGGTTAACTCATGCCCTAGATTTTCCACAAGGTTTCAAAGACAAATGGATTAAGGTTATTCTTAGCCAAGTTCATGATATGTGTATATGGTTGGATAATGGACTAGTAAAGATAACTAAGAACATGATTCATCGAGTGACTAGATATCCTGTAGTGAACAAAAAATAGACAATGAGAGATAACTACAAAGAGGAAACTACACTGAACACTAGAGCTATATGGAACAATAGAGGTATGACTATCTCTAAAATTAGAGACCTAGAACTTGATTTTGGAGTAAGAGTAATAGCACATAAGTTCTATCAGTCAAGTAGATTGGATAGTGTTCCTTGTACAGCCGTTGACCAGGCGTAGAAAATTGTAAAGAAGAATCCTACATATGATCTTGTCGAGCTACAACAAACACAATTATTTGAGAATGTAGCATCAATCAGAAAGGCTAAAATCTCATCATGTAAGTTTGGTTCCTTACTAGTCTGTATATTTTTCTACATTCAGGATACATTTCCTACTTTGGAAAATATTGTTTGGAAAAAGGATAGACCCATTACATTTCAAATTAGTGAATGTATTGAGAAATTAGGAGGTAATTTCAATAGCATAATGGGGAGATATTTTTTGGAATTTAAGAAGAGAATGAGATTAAGAACTAGGATTCCTAGATCACTAGTGGAGAAGCACTATGAAGAAATTTGTTTTCTAGTTGATACGGATAACACTTATATCTAGGCTGTGACACCAAGGATAACATGTTTAGAACCATTTCCATATGAAATTAACATTGATGAAGCATCAACAGCCATCATTGCACTCCTAGCTGAGGCAATTGATACTACAGCAGAAAGGTTTGGAAATTTTGATGAAGTCAAAGTAAAAATTTCAAGAAGTTTAATAGAGGGAACCATGGAGAGGAAAAGAAAGAAGATTGTGAAAAACCTAAAGAAAATGGTTGGTTTGAGAAGTGATGAAGAAGCTGAGGATGCACCTTTAGGCCTGTCCATAGGACAAGGTGAGGATATGTCTACAGAAGAGGAAGTGAGTGCATCTGAGGAGATCACTAAGAAAGCTAAGGGTAAAAGACCATTAATTATCATAGTAACCAAGCCGAGCAAAGCTAAACCTAAGGTTACACCTCCTGTAGCTAATCATCCAAGGACTAGAGCATCTAATGTTACTTCTCCAATAGTACAGGCAAAAGTACATAGAAAGAGAAAGGTTGGAGAAAGCAGTTCTGGAAAGGAAGCTAAAATTGCTCCTAAGGCTGAGCCGAGTAAACCTGCAAAGAGACCTAGGAGGAAACTAGACTTGGGGATAGATAGTGATGATGAAAAGACTAAGATTGATGGACCTAGTAACATACCTAGAGCATAATTCAAGAAACCAGCTAGTATTGATGAGGTATGTGACAATTTGAGGAATTCAGCAGGATTAGCTACTTTCAAATTCATTAAGTATGAGAAATTGAATAATGTGGATAAGCACAAAGTTTAGGAAGCACTCTTAGATATGATGAGTATTTTCAAGTTAACTCCTACAGAGATAGGAAACCATGTACCGAATGAATTATATGAGTTTTTATCAAGCAAATGGGAATTTTCACTTACCACAAAGAGACAGATCAGGGAATGAACTTTAGCTAAGGTAATACCTAAGTTGACTTCAAAACAGAGAGACAAATTCATTGAAGAATAAAAGAATAGGTTTGTCCCTAAACTTAGAGGTTATGCTATTTTGAAAAATGATATTGAAGGACTAGTACATCAAAGTACAAGGATTTGGAAGGAAATCTTTGGACTGATAGTTCCAAAAGACAAGAAATATTATGTAGGGACATCTGATCAAAAGGAAAAAGAAGTGGAGATCACCCCTAAGTCATAGGTGACTCAAGGTAAAATTTCTACAGAATAGGACAAGGCTAAAGATGTATTAGACTCAACAAATTCTGTTGATCTGATTGCAGACAGTCCAATTGACTACATAGTTGATGATTCCAGCAATTTGAATGCCAAGGAATAGGACATGTCGAGTGGTACAAACACTGATTCACCTATTAAGGCAACTGAGACTGAAGGAGAAAAGACCACTGTATCTGAAGAGAAAATTGATGAGATAATTGAAGAAATCAATGATCAGATAAGTGAAGAGAAAGAAAAAATAAATGCACAAGAGGGAACTTCACAAAATCCACCTATTTTAGAGGTAGTCAAAATAGTTTTAGATAGAGGTATAGTGGTGAAGGATATTGTTGATAAGCCTAAGGAACAAGAGGAAATGCAAGTGTTGGTTGATCTACCACACTCTACATCATCCACTCCCATAGGTCCTAAAAATGGAGGTATGCTTAATCCACAGAAAATCCAGATAGAATTAAAAGAGGCAATGGACATTGATACTATGATAGGAAAAGGTATTATGCAGTCGAGCATTAGCTCACCAGAGTTGAAGAGAAAGAAAGTTCTGAAGAAGAAGTCTCAAATTCTAGATGTCACATTAGATGAGGTAATTCTGATTCCACAATCGGATCCTAATGAATTATCTTTTGAAAAAATAGGGACTCTTCAGGAATTACTCAAGAGGAAGAAGAGACAGGAAGAGATGAAAATAGAATAGAAGCAAAAGCAGGTGTTGCATGACATCAAGGACATATTTGCAAAGGCTTTTGACTTAGAAGATGAAATGACTCAAGATCCAATTATTGATCAATTAGTCAACATTGTACAGAAGGTAACTGATGATGATATTAATAGCAATGCAAAAATTCTACAATGGTCCGAGAGGAGATTCAAGCGCAAAGTTTTGGAGAAAATCTCAGAGGAGATTGCAACAAAACAGGTTGAACTTTCTACTCTTGTAGAAATTTTGGATAAAGTTACAGCAAATGTTTATTCTTTGTACAGGAAACTATGTGATGTTGAATTCTTCACAAAGGATAATCTATAGCTTGTTGAGAATCTACTATTAGATTTAAGATCAACTGGCAATACTTTGGGTAAGGATACTACTTCTAGTTCTTTACATTTTTCTAATTTGATCAATGCACAATAGAGAATAGCTGAGCTTATGGCTGAAGATGGTCGAATTAGGGCCAAATTGATCACTATTTAGACAAGCCTGTTGCCTCACTTGGAGGTAATATAGAAGGAACTTTTAGATGCAAAAGAGTTATCACAAAGCAATGCAAATCTCTCAACTACAGAAAGTTTAGTGAGTCTAGCTGTCGAGCTAGAAATAAAATTGGAAGTTATGAAGATTGCTAAGGAAAGTTGGGATACTAAATTTGAATCCACCCTATAGCTTCATAAAGAATTTTTGGATAAGTATAACTTAACCCCACCAGCAATCAGTGACAAAAACAAGGGGGAAGTTGGTAAGGAAGATGGTAAGGAAGTTGGAAAGGATACAGTATGATACATCAGTACAGAACAAGTACACTTGTATATATTTTTGAAGGCATGTAAACTTTTTGTATGAATAATTCTGAGTATATTCTTACGGGGAGTACTTAGTATACTTAGGCAACATTTTTATGGAATGAAATGAAGTAATGATAAGTGTGTTTTTGTCACTAATATCAAAGGGGAAGATTGTTAATCTCTAAGTTTTGTTGATGATTAGTGACCAACACTTAGTCATTCACTTAGGTAGTTTTTAGTTGGCTATCACTGTGGCCAAGCTAAAACTATGCAAGGCCGAGCAACATTGCCGAGCAGTATTCAGGTTGCCAAGTTGTATCATGTCGAGCCGAGTAGGATACTCAGTGCCGAGTGATAGAGATGTTAAGTGCCGAGCAAAATATTTTTTTGTATACATGTCTGGAATGATTCAAAATTTGAGGATAAGTGTTCAGGCTGACTTATATAAGCTTTTTGGGCTGACTTATGTATGCATTTAATATTTTCCTACAGAGTTGGTTATGCTTTTAATTATTTTATCTTATGCATGATCTATTGTAATCATTAATTGTAATACCTTCAAGGTATGGGTAATAGATCTTGATCGTTGATTTAGATCTCGCTATTAGAATTGAACAGATATGTAAGATTGCTTCTAAAACATATTTTGTAAGTGTCTGGAGAGAAGTGGTGACTACATTTTTGAAGTGAAATTCATAGAGGGTTATTTTGTTAAGAAGCAGAGATCAAGTAGAGTGACAACACAGTGAAAAACAAAGTAAAGTTATATCAGATTGTGAGATCATAGAAGGTACTGGAAAGAGGAGATCCATCATCAGCATCTAAGTGTACAATGAAGGATCAATACTTGAGATATTCTAATCATTGTATCAGGTGAAAATATCTTATCAGAGTGGTTCTAGCAGACCTTTCTAAATCTCCTAACAGAGTGCTTACTTTATTGTAAGTTGAAATCCTTTCATAGGGTAGATTGTAATGATCTTTAGCTCTTAACTGGGCAGACCTTTAATAGGGTAGATTGTATTTTGTAATCAACTTTTGTAGCCCTAACAGGCACACTTTATTACTGCAATAGTGGATGATTTTGTGGGTGTCATCCCCACCCCAGTTTTACCTATTTGGGTTTTTGGGTTACCAAGTTCTTGTGTTATGAGTTATTTATTTCATTGTGTGGGTGCTATTTAATATTACATTAGATTCATATATGTATGAATGTGGATCAATTTGTTTTAAGTGTTTAAATTTGAATATCTGATTCACCCCCCCTCTCAGTAGCTTGCTTTCACGTTATTGTATTTCCAATAGGATCCTCTTGTCCATGGCCTTAGCATTGCTGACAATCTTCTACATTTTCACATCCAGACAATTTGACTTTCTCTCCATATCAACCAATTTGCTATCAGTTTCCTCCTTGATGCTATTGGATTCTTCCATAGCAACATTATTTTCTAACCTTGGGGCAGGGGAGGGTTAAATGAAATGGTTTGTGGGCTACGGGGTAGGATTGACAAATGTATTAGGGATCTTTGAGATTTGGGTAGAACTATTGGCAATGGGTGAAGGGGTAGTTTTCTCTAGGGTATCTTCTTCCTCCTCCCCACTCTCCATGTCCTCGGTATCAACACAAGAGGAAGGATCCTTAAGGGTTTTTTCTTTTACAGCAGGTTTGATAGTGAGTGTTATAGAACGATGGGTACCCCATCCGACTATTAATGGGCTCCAAGTTCAAATTCAAAAATTGAAATAAAATTAAGATAACCCCCATTCTCATTACATATAAATGGTATAATAAATATAATAATTAATCATTGTTAACTGGGTCCTTAGTTTTTTCCTTCTCTAGGATATCCTTTGTATTCTTTGGCAGCAAATCAACACTTCTCCAGCATGGTAAGCCTTCCTATAGCATACCATAAGAAGCCATAGAATCTATAGCCACATTCCCCTCTTTGTAAGTATGTTGAATGGTGAAGTCTAAATTAGCCAGAAGTTGTGTGTGTGAAAATGGTTAGAACCTATAGCACAACCACTTTAATAAATCCTTACATCCGTGGGTTAGTAGAAAAACAATAAATCAAAATACCAAAGAAAAACCCATTAGAAACTGATTTATTGCTTCCTAAATGAAGCGAGTATGGTCTATTTTTTCTCTCTCTCAGATTTTGCATGTAGGCCAGTGACTAGACTACTTCAAAATGGAAGATTCATTGTGAGTAAGATGCAAGGATTGCATTATTTACTCCAAATACTTCCTAACATAATACAAACTAAGATTATGAATGAAAAATATAAGCTAAGAATGCAAGTAAGAGTTAGAATCCATTATGCTAAAATGAGATGCAAGTAATCTATGAAAGGAAATACTATGGAAATTAAGATTCCTACAATGCACAATGAGCCCTAGATTAAATTTAGTAGTATGACGTTACTATTAAATTGTGGATATATGAAATGAGCTTGTGAGGATTTGGTTTTATAGGAATCTCATGAGGATGAATGGTTGAGATTCAATCATGAAGAGCAGTTGGGATGCATCCCTCCCTTAATCCATGTGAGCTTCATCCATGTCAGAATCATTGATTGGTCAAAGTTGTGCTTGTTTGGTTGTAGATGAGACAAAATAGAAATTTTCTCCCTTTAGTTCCCTTTAAATTAGAAATTGATGCACACACGTGTTGAATGGGTTCACTTAATTAAAAAGAGATTGGGAATATTAAGTGACTTTGATTTATCAATTTAAAAACCTTGATGCTAGGATTTGAGATTTAGTTGATGATTAGAAGATTGATTAATTATGTAAGCATAGTTGAATTTGCTCACATAATTAGGCATAGTCTTTAAATTCCTTTGATTAGTTTTTTAGGCCAATTAATTTATCTTAGGGTCTCTTAGTTTGATAGACCAATTTTGGGTGATTACAGAAGTAATCTAATATCTTTTAAGATTATTTCAACCTTCCATCCTGTAGCACTCCTACAACTGGTAGCTTCCACTATCAATTTAGAGTCACCTTCAATTTCCATGTGTCTGATGCCAATAACAAGGGATAATTTGAGTCCCCACAAGAGAGTCATACCCTCCGCTTGGTTAACAATTTGATTCTTCAATCTTCTAAATTATGAAGAAATAAGTCAACCATAGTGATCCCTTATAACTCCTCATGCTTGCCAAACATTGTTAGTCACCCTGTCAAAGTTTAACTTGTACCATGATGGGCTTGGAGATTCTCATTTGATATTTTGTTTGTTAATGTTTCTGGTGTTGTTGAAGGATTTGAACATTGGGGGGAGTTTCCACTAATAAAAAATCCAACAGGAAGCTCTAGTAGGAGGTTTACAAGGAGTTTTACACTTAGTAACAGAGATATTTTCCATAATCATCTTATAACAATTGTTGAAGATATTGTCTGGGGGGCTTTCTAAATCTTTGAAAATTTGGTTGTTTCTTTCCTTTCAGATACTCCAACAGATGTGGGGAGGAATTTTCCTCCAAATATGTTTAATTAGGGGATGGCATGAAGGTGGAGGTCAACCAATGACAAACTGGTGTATATCCATCTAAAAAACCCACTAGAGGTTAAATTTTTTGAGGATCTTATTCCATAAGTGCATAGGAAAAGAGAAGTGGATGAAGAGGTGGTTGATGGTTTCCTCCTCCATTTTGTAGAGAATACATCTATTGGGAAATTGAAAGCCTCTCTTCCTTATATTATCTTGTGTCGGCACTTTACCATGTATTAGTACCCACCAAAATTAATTAATTTTTGGTATTAGTTGTGGATTCCAAAAACATTTTGAGTAGTCAATGTATCCATTAAATTTCAATAATTGTATGTAGGCAGACTTGATAGTGAATTCCCCAGATTGGGTCTCCCTTCAAATAAAGCTACCATCATAGTTTTTCAATGAAATTCTTAGATTGTGAAGGAGGGTTTGAAGTTCTAGAGCTTTAGGCATGAGGTCGAGATGTTCATCAAAGCATGAAAAGATGATTTTCCATTTTCCTCCTCCTGGATCAATATAATCTGCAATAAAATCACCAACCAGGCCTTTCAGGGTGTTCATTAGCTAATAGAAATGACTTATGCTAAAGGTTTTTCCTGAATCCACTTATCCCCCCAAAACTTGATCCTTCTGTCATTCCCCATTTTCCACTTTAATCCCTCTCTAATGATGGGTTTGTATTTGAGAATGTTATTCTATATCTTGGATCCAATCGGAAGGACATTTGAGTTCATATTGTTATAGAAGTGTTCCCATTCCAAGTATGTTGTCTGGATGATTTCACACCAATATGCAGCACCTTTTGCCAGATTCTACCCAATTTTGGCAATTAGAGCTTTGTTTAAGTTGTTTATCTTTATGATTCCAGAACCTCCCATAGTCTTATGCAAGCACACAAAGTCCCAATTAATCAAGGATAAGTTCTTCTGTTCTTCCATGTCACTCCATACAAAGTTTCTCTAAATATTCTCAAATTTTTCTGTCATAGAGCTAGATATTTTGAATAGAGAGAGGAAGTAAATTGGGATTCCCTGGAGGGAGGTAGAAAGGAGTTGGAGCTTCCCAGCACTGCTTAGGAATTTTCTTTTCCATCAAACCAATTTTTTCTTAATTCTTTCAAGGATGGTATTCAAGAAGGTCGGGGTCACATCTATGATAGTAAGAGGAAGGCCCAAGTAAGTCCTAAGAAGGCTAGCTGATTGACAACCTAGGATGTTAAGGATCTTAGACTGCAAATCAGTAGGAATGTTAAATAAATATAGGCTTCTTTAGTGTAGTTGATGCATTGATTTGAAGCAGTAGCATAATCAGATAAAAGGCTTTTCCATTATTTAGCCTCAATCACAATGGATTCTCCAAATAGAAAATTATGATCCATAAATTATTGTAACACAGAGGGGGGATAGTGGAGGCCGCCTTTATTCCATGTATTCACTCATTAGCATACAGGTTCAGGAAATTATTTCCCAGAACTTCCACAATTATGATAAAGAGGTATGGGGAGAGAGGGTCCCCCTACCTAAGATATTTCTCAACTTGAAGGAAGCCTCAAGGAACCTCATTAGATAGAATCAAGAAGTGTTTCATCTCCACACATTCCTGAATCATATCAACAAATTTTGAAATGAAACCAAGTATTATAGGTTTGAAATTAGACATACTCTTTGGGTCCTATGATTTGGGAAGAAGGACAATGTAAGTGTTATTTAACTTCTTCAACATTTTATCAGTTCTAAAGAAATCCTTCATTGCCCTAGTAACATCAAAACTAACAATATGTCAGAACTCTTGGAAATAGGAAGGAGGGAACCCATTAGAACTTGGTGCCTTATATTCCCCCATAGAAAAGACAACATCATGGACCTCCATCATAGAAATAGGTGATATAATCTATTTGTTATCGTCATACCCAATAGTAGTTTGGAGGTGGCTCACTAGTTTGTCTTGTATCTCTTTATTACTCCTCCCTCCACATTCTGTATACATTTGGATGAAGAAATTGGCATAAGTTTGACCAATTTGGGTATCATCAGTGATCTCTTGCTAGTTCTCATCAATTATTCTTTTGATTGCATTTATCCTTTTATGCTTGCTAGTAGTACAGTAGAAAAAGGAAAAATTCATATCCCCTTCCTTCAGCCACTGAATTCTCAACCTTTGCTTCCAAAATATTTTCTCAGCCAGATTTTCCTTCCATTTTTTCTTACAGTCCTCTTCCTCAAATTGAAGGGATTGAGAAGGGTTTCCAACATTCATAAGGTTTTGGATATGGTCTAGATTAGAACATAGATCATTTTTCCTCTTGAAGATATCTCCAAACGTGGATTAATTCCATCCCTTTACTTTTCTTTTCATGAGATCCAACTTCTCTGAGATTCTGAGCATATTAGTCCCCCAATTTGGAGTATCCCACAATCTTCTCACATAATCTCTAAAGTTTGAGTGGGAAGTCCACATAATTTGAGATCGAAAAGGGAGTGGACTAGAGTGAGGTTTGTCAATCCAATGAAGGAGAAGAAGACTATGGTCAGAAGCTATCCTTGGAAGGACCTTGAGGGAGGCCTTATAACCAATATCCTATTTGGAGGAGACTAAGAATATATCAATTCTTACTTGGATAAGGTGGTTACCTTTCCTTTTTTTTGAACAAGTAAAGGGAATACCTTGGAGGTCCATATCAAAGAGGCTTGTCACACTTATGAAGTTAGCCAGATCCCCCATGTTGTCAATGTAGTCCAGGAGGCCACCACTTTTTTTTAAGATAATAGGGGCACGTTAAATTCCCCAAAAATGATGTAGAGAGCATTTTGATCTTCTATAATACAATCAGTGACTTCACCCCACACTAATCTCCTACCATCCCTAGTATTGGGGGCATAAATATTAAAAAAATTCTACTTCAATCACCGAGCTTGAAGGTGACAGCCAAATATTTTTGAGAAAAAACATAAATATCACCTTATATCTTGTTTGGGTTCCACATGTTATCATTTACTCCAGAATCCCCTATAGCTTCCACATAATAAAAACTAGCAACCAGCCAAAGTTTATCACCAATCATGGAAAACGTTTGGCAAGTCATTTTAACTTCTTGCAGCAAACATATATCAACTTTAGAATCAAGAATGTGTTACTTAATATAAAACTACTTTTGGGGGATATTCAATCCCCTAATGTTCCATGAAAGTAAATTCAATTCTTAACTTGGTGTTACCATCTAGGGTTGCTTTCTGACCACTAGCAATATCCTTAACCATGGATTTATACCTAAGCACCTTGTCAAATGGTCTTCCAACTTTGTTGTTTGTACCCACATCATCTTTTTTGTCATGATTTTATTATTTTGTGTCTTCCATTCCTCATTATCCTCTAGGGTTTTTTAGGAGGGGGTAAGATTTCCAGTAGAATTCATGATGATCGACTTGGCTATCTCCTCCAAAATCACAACATTGTTGGGTGATTGAGGTGGGGACTTAAACAGATCCATATTCAAATTGCTTCAGTCTACTTGGGGTTGCCTTCTCATCTAGAATCTTTTGGGATTTGGTTTTATTCTTGGTACTAGCTTTGTTCAAGCTCTTATCACCTTTAGGGGGGCAAGTTTTACTATTCTCAATCACACACCCAGAGGAGGTGGTAACTAGTTTGGGGAATAAACATAGATTTTCCACAGTGGAGATTTCACCATCTTCAAGGCTTCAGAAGGGTTTATAAGATCTGGGTTCACTTGTTTATTGGGATCCACTGGGGTTTTCATTAGGTTAAGAAGCCCTTCCATGAAAGGGTAATCTTCCACCCCCACACAAGGGTTTTTTTTATCTTCCAAACCAGAGGTCTCATGGGAAGGGTGACTTGGACTCTTCTATCCCACCATATTGGAGGATGTAGGGAGCACATTTCCATTTTATCTTGGGCTCATTGGGAATTGAAGCTTTGCAATCTGCAATTGTGTGGCCCTTCTTAGCACACTTATGATAATAAAGAATAATATTTTCATACACAAGGGGTTGAGTCCATTTACCCCATTTTGATTTGAGGGTCACAAAATTAGGAAGAGATTTGCTAATGGAAACATTAGCGAAAAAGGAGCATAGGCTAGCCTGGATTTAGCTAGCATGACTAAGTCTGTAGTGACATAATGGCTTAAAGAATTCTTGACCCATCAAAAGATCTACTCATCCCAAAACTCTAGTGGGAGGCCTGTCAACCTAACCCAAATAGGGGCCATTAGGTTAAGCTCTATAGAGGGGTCAAAGCCAGGTCTCCACTTGGAGAGTTTTAGAACATGTTTGGTGTATGCCCAAGACCTACATAGGATAGAGACCAAGTCTTCCTCAATAGTAAACTTAAACATAAAAAGACCTGTCGGCATAGCAGAGATGTCGACACTCCCTTTTAACCTTAATATTTTCGTCGCCCATCACCTGACCATATCAATACATGGGTGGAAGGAGAAGAATCTCCCCACTAGTGTGAGATGTAGAGATGAAGCAATCTTGTCCATGAGATTATTAGGAATGTTAGTAATAACTAAGAGGGGGGGTGAATCAGTGGCCTCAAAAATTAATCCTTAAATCAACCCTTAAAACTTTTAACCACAGATTATGTCTCTAGTTATCTTTTTTCCTACAAGATGAATTCCTTGAAATACTTTTATCAATTTTCTACTTGTCAGATTGCTTTGTTACTCTCTTTTATGTGATTACCGATAAGCAGTTAACTATTTACCAAAACACAGTAAATATGTAGAGTATACCGATCAATCCTGAATTGCATATGTGAAATGTACTTCCTTGATGTACTTGGATTGTGTAATGAAAATACCTTCATCTTGTTGCATGATTTGCAGACCAAGAAAGAACTTGATCTCTCCAAACATATATATCTCAAACTCTTTTCTCATTTCATTTGAAAATGATTTGCATAGCATATCATTGTGTCCAAATATGATGTTGTAACATATAAAATAGAGGTCACCAAAATGTAACATATAAAAATGTGTAACATAAGAAATGTAACATTTGAAATCTATGGGGGAAAGATAAGATATTCCTCTTCTATCCCAAGATGCACAAAGGAAAGATCCAAATTGATCAACCCAAAAAGGATCAATGCACAAATG
>MU225799.1:1861532-1883542 GCA_018584345.1 Thuja plicata | reverse complement strand
GGTTCATCCCAAATAGGAGGATTATCATCCCTATCAATAAAGCACATTGTAAAAGGTTTGGAAAATACTTGAAAAAACTTGTGGAACATGATAACAAATAAAGAAATGCATAGAAAATAGATCTAGACATATCCCAAAGCATTCAAATGAAATGTATGATGAAAAATGTAAATGTTTTTGTATTTTTAAAGAATTTGTGATTTTTACTTATTTTTGACATATAAATGCAAGAGCATAAAATAAATCTACTTTTAAATGCATGTAAGATCTAACACAAGATGCAAATCTAACACCAAAAAGAATGTGTTGTCTATCGCGGGTTCACCAAAATGTAACATATAAAAATGTGTAACATAAGAAATGTAACATTTGAAATCTATGGGGGAAAGATAAGATATTCCTCTTCTATCCCAAGATGCGCAAAGGAAAGATCCAAATTGATTAACCCAAAAAGGATCAATGCACAAATGAAGCAATCATTTTGAAATGAGAGCAAAGAGGAAAGTCTTAAATTCTCTATTTTATGGAAAGGAATGAATGTGTGATAGGTTTAGAATGCTTAAGGATTTGAATTGAAATGGATAGGAGAAATGCACTAACCTTGAAATATTTCAGGTCAAATAATGTTGTTTTTTGAGGTCTATACTTAGTTTCTGGAAAAATTGAAGTATGATCTAGAAAGGAAACGCAGAGACAAACAAAACCCAGAAATCCTTTTCTGTTCTTATGTTGTCTTATGAAAAAGGTTGACCTTGACCCAGAAATGTCAAACCTGACCCAAAAATGTCAACCCTGACCTAGGTTAGGGGTGAGGTTGACCTTGACCTAGGTCAGGGGTGAGGTTGACCCTGACCCAATAATGTCGACCTTGACCTGTACAGGTCTAAAGAAAAATCAATTCGCGGATCCTGAAAGTTTTCCTAAAAGGGTATCCAAATCTGGGTTCAAATCCATAGTCCCGAACCTGTACCTACAAGAAAAAGAGGATTGTTTGTTGGGGGGGAAGGGGTTTTCCTTGGTCAAACCCCAGTTTTAGAATTAACCTCAAATATATGTAATTGAAATTGCAGAAGTAAACAAAGTAAATGCATAAATTCACCTTACTTGTAAAAGTCCTTGTGGAGGATTCGAATCCTTCAATCCACAAGTATGTATGCACCAATGGATCTAGAATGTAGGAGGTAGGATGTCTTCAATCAATTTCTTGTAGATCTCCAACACCAAGTCTTGAATGGGTTCTTTATTTGGAAGAGGCTTGGAAGAAGGTAGATGGAGAGATCACTAAAAGGGCACTATGTAGCTTGAATCCTTCAATGGCCTCCAATGGATCTCCTTCATAAAAATGGATGCTTGAATGGATGAAAGCTTGCTTGAAATCTTTCTCCTTAGCTTACTTGAATCACACTTGAAGATAGTTTGAGAATGCTTGATCACGATTAGAAGACTTAGAGAAAATGAGAGGAGAAAGCTCCCTTTTATATGAAACTAGGGCACAATATTCTAAGGAGGCCGACATAGGATAATTAAATTCTCATTAAATCCTTTACCCTTAGGAGAGGACATATATTAAATATAATTTAAGAAGCAATGCTTTAGAACCCGAAACAGCTGACCCAGAAGCGGGAAATAACTTTTGCAAAGACCAACATCTGGAAACTGCAAGACCCTAAAGTTTGAACCCTAGGTCAAGGTCGAGGTCCACCTTGACCTAGGTCAAGGTCAAGGTTGAGGTTGACATAGACCCAAAAGGTTGACCCTGACCTTGAAGTCCAGAATCTTAGGTCTGCAGTCTAGAATGTAGAAATTAGGCTAGAAAGAAGTGGAAAGAGGGACAAAATAGGGGGAAAGCCAGGTCAAGATCAGGAACCCATTCAAGGTGCTTGATATGACCCCAAACCACTTACTCGGAAGGCTAAACCATTCTACCATGGAAGTTCTTCCATTTTATGAATATATAGATGTCATCAAAAAATATCTCAACAATCAAGATGTTAGCATCAGTATCTTCCTTCAAATAAAGATTACTATTTTCACTAGTCCTTAAAAATCCAATACTTATAAGATAGGAATGAAGTCTTTCATACTAGGCTTGAGGTACTTGTTTCAATCCATAAAAGGCTTTGTGTAGCCTACATACAATGTTCCTCTTGTTTGGATCAACAAACCCTTCTGGTTGCTCAATGTATACCTCTTCCTCAAGTATTCCATTTAGGAATGCACACTTGACATCCATTTGATATACCTTGAATCCTTTACATGCAGCATAAGAAAGTAATATTCTCACTCCTTCTAGCCTAGAAATAGGTGCAAAGGTTTCTCCATAGTCAATCCCTTTTTCTTGTGTATACACCTTGCATACTAGTCTTGATTTATTTCTGGTGACTTCTCCATTCTCATTCAGCTTCTTCCTGAATATCCATTTTGTACCAATGACATTCTTTGTTATCTGGTCTCAGTACAAGTGTCCATGTCTTATTTTTCTCTATCTTCTCAATCTCTTCATTCATAGAAATTATCCATTCATCATTATCTAGTGCAACATTGACATATTTGGGCTCATAATCACAAATAAGACATCTTGTATTTAGAGACTTACTTCTAGCTCTCATACCAGCCTTTTTATCTCCTATGATCTGGTTCTATGGATGGTTCCTTCTAACATATCTTTGTGCATCATCTTGAGCAATATTCTGATCGTTGGTATTTGCAGCCTGATGCTTAAGTGCAATGATCTGTTGTTCGGGAGCTCTACATTGTTGGTTGGGTAGAGTATCAGGTTCCTCATTGTAAGAAAACCTATTGTAGTGCTCTGGTTCTTTAGTGCTTTCCTTTTCATTCTTCTCTACAAATTCATCTATCTTTACATTTGCACTTTCAACAATTTTGTTAGAGGCATTATTGAGACATTTATAAATCTTGCTCCTGGTAGAATACCCTAGAAAGATTCCTTCATCACTCTTGGAGTCAAGTTTTCCATTTCTATCATCTTTTAAGATATAACATTGACAGCCAAAATTTTTGAAATACCTTACATTTGGTGTATATCCATATCATATCTCATAAGGTGTATTTCTTTAATTATACTTTGTTCAATGTGTAAATAGCAGTACTAAGAGCTTCTCTCCAGAGGATTTGGGTGATGCCCTTTTCTATCATCAGTTTCCTTGCACAATCAACTATGGATCTGTTCCTTCTTTTAGGAATTCCATTTTGCTGTGGTGTTCTTGGTGCAGAGACTTGTCTTCTGATTCCATGCTCATTACAAAAGTTAGTGAATTCATCTGAAATAAATTCCCCTCCTCTATCTTGTTGATGAGACTCTTGTGACCAGGTCCGCCAACAGATGAAAGTTGTCACCGGGTACCGGGGTACCAACCAACTTTTCCTATAAAGGTTGTCTAGGGAAATGAGATTCCTTGGGCCTCCAAGCACTTGGGAGTCAGGTCTCGACAGTGTGGGGCTCGATTGGGAGATGTAACTATTTTCGAGGGGGATAGCTGGTTATCCTCAACTCGTTCTCTCTGGGGATTCAAGAAGGTGAGGTTTCTCCAAGCATTCTTACACTTAACAAATAAACTGAAAAAGATCCTATAGAATTAGAAATATTTCATCTACCTATAGTTATGTTGAACATTTAAAACATCAACAATACTCTAACACACTATACTAAATACCGAAGAAACATACAACCATTAGTTCATATTTCATCAGTAGCAAGGGAAAGGAGGTCATTAATCTACTTCTAGTGTTAGAGAAAAGGACATGAAGAACACAAAGTATAAAATACCATCAATCCAAAAGACAGAATGCCAACAACATCATTGCAAGAACTCTCCCTTCTTCATTAACATTTCTTCCATCAGGCGCTGGTACATGGTACAATGGTGGCTCCAAGGGAGCATCTAACTACTAAAAGCTTAAAGACTAAGGAGCATTGAGCTCTGTAACTGAGAAATGAAATACTGCTTTTCTGTTACTATGGACTGCAAAATCATCAATTTTTCCGACCCTTGGAATGGGGCCAAACTTACTATTTATACACATACATCTAAC
Organism: Thuja plicata; assembly: GCA_018584345.1. NCBI lineage: Eukaryota > Viridiplantae > Streptophyta > Pinopsida > Cupressales > Cupressaceae > Thuja > Thuja plicata. Next base: position 1,879,489 of record MU225799.1, on the reverse strand, counting down.
CCTAACCCTAACTTATGTTATACTGTACATTAAAATATTTTATTTGGTGGCTGGTACTACCTGCGCCACTCTACAAAAGACCTAGAGATGGAATAGGCCTGTCATGTCAGAAGAAAAAGAAAAGAGAAGTGGAGTGGAAGAATTGACCTTGAGAAGAGAGCCAAGAAGAAGGAAGAAATTTGATCCCCTGAGGATTGAGGCTACATGCCTCATAAATGGAAAAATCAGTACCCTATCTCCGATGTGCCAGGTGTACTTCTAAAGCGGTGCCTCGAGAAGACCATCTGTCAGAAAAATTATTGCCTATCTAACATGCCTTGGTGTAGCTATCTACCCTTTGACAACCTTTATTAATTGCTTTGAAAGTGACCAGTCGGTCTTGGGGACCAGGACATGGATCACTAAAAGAATACAAAATATAGGATCTGGGACTTCAGGATCCAGGAACTTACATTCTAAAATAATAAAGAATACAAAAACACTCAAGTTTTCTCCAGCCCCCGGATAAATGTTATTGTTTCTTATTGTCATTGAAGGTCTGGAGGAGATCGGAGATTCCATCTTTGTCAATTTCTTTAAGGCGAGCCCACCAGTACTTGGCCGCCTCAATCTGTTCCACCAGACCTAGAACATTTCCCTTAAACTCATCGGCCATCTTTGCTGCATCATGACCACTAAGTATCATGTGAGTTATTCACATCATTTGATCTTTGTCTATTCCATTTGGGGATTGATACCTTGACTCCATTAACTCATCAAACTTCCCCAAGACATACTCTTCCAGTGTGCATGTGGCAGTGTTGAATGGATCAGCTTTGGAGACCTTCATAACAAAAGACTTGTATAAATTAAAGGAATATAGCACTGCATTGATCTTTTCCCTCATAGTCCCCACCAGTTGCTTGATTACCCCCAATGTGAGGTCAAGTCTGGAGTGTTGGGTCCTCACAAAATCAAATGACTCTTCCCCCAAAATTCTGGACTCGGAAACCATTTCCTCTCCGAGGCTGAGGAGTTCTTTGAACTCAACTTTTCATGCCTTGCAATTCTTGATGACCCCCTCCCATATGTTGATGATGGTCTCGGCTCGGTGTAAGACATGGTGGGCCGTGCATAGATTCGGGAGGGTGGACACTAGGAAACACTAGATGTTTGCTAACTACAAGGTGACCCATTCATCAACCGCTTGGGCCTTCTTCTTCATTGCCCATAATGAGTCTATGTTGCTTTGCGACAGTGGTGCATCAGATGTAGAAGCCTTCAGAGGAATAACATTGATAGGTTGGGCCAGCTCAGTTAGCAACCCCATGAGGTTTGCATTTTTCTCCTTTTCTACCTTGAGCTTTTGAGCCTCCTTTTCATAATGAGCCTCTACTACCTTGGCTTCCTCTTTCAACAGGTCTACTTCACCTTGTTTCCCTCTCTTCCCCAGTGATATCTCTTTGATGTTATAATTTGCAGCCTCGACCATTGCTTCATCTGAGTCTTGGGAAGGTGTTTCTATCACTACAACTGTTTCTCCACCCAGCCCGGTTTGAAGAGTGTGAACCGTCTGGGCTTTCTTGGCCTTTGGCGGGTTCTGGGCCTGAGCCATCATCTCTTCCAAGGAAATATGGGCTCTGGGTGTTGACGGGGAGCCCTTCCTCTTTCGGGTTTCTATCAACCATGGTGGTGGTAGGGGTGGCTTGGTAGCCAAAATATGTTCTTGTGACTTCTCCCCAACATCTTGTTGTGCCCCTTCAGTATTATGAGCCTCTACCAGCTCCTTCCTTATATCTTCCATCTCACTGACAATATTTGCTTTGGTGGTACCTATATCTTTGGCTCCGCCATCTGTATCTTCAGTAATATATGGGTCCTCATTGGTCCCCCGAGGGTTTTCTTCTTCTTTCTGTTGTTGTTCTTCCTCAGCCTCTATTGCTGGGATATCTTCTTCTGTTGGTGTGTCCTTTGGTAGTGGGGGAGGCAATGGACCAAGGTTTAATGTTTGCGCTGCAGTGATTACCTCCACAAATGTTGCCTTCAGGAGTGGCATTTGGAACATGGCAGTTGGAGTTACAGTTGCTCCTGTAGGTCCAGTTTCCCCAACTGATGCCATTTGTTCCCTTAACTTTTGTTGCCCTAATACTCCCGTGTCCTGTATCTCTGGAACTTTGGAGGCAATTTCTTATTCCACCTCCTTTTCTTCTTCCATTTGTTCCTCCTACTCCTGTGCAGGTTCTTGTTCTGGAGCTTCCTCCTGCTCTGGGATTTTAGCCTCTGTCTGCTGAATGTCCCCCTGCAAATTCCCAAACTTGTCAGTTCTAAATATATTGTCAAATTCATCCTGAGGGCGAGGATTGGCCGGGACATGAGCAGGCTTTGGTTCCCTCTCCAGCTTTGGGGAGTCAGAAGAAAGGATTTCAAATTGTGGAATCTGAGGCATCCCCAGCTCTGACTCTGCCTTTGGTTTTGGATTAAGTCTTTTCTTCCACCGAGTGACCAAAGGAGGCCCTGCGTCCCTTAGGAACTGCTCCTCTCCCAGATCAACTTCAGTTGCCTTGACCATTAGTGCTACCAGTGAAGGGAAAGAGGGAGGATGGACAGGTCCGTCCATGAGCACCGGAGTAGCCAATCATGTGATTAAACTCTCCCTCATCTACTGGGAGGCCGCTATTGATTGCTTCAGTTTTTCTTTTATGGGGATCTCCTACACAATTGGAGTCTCCATTATTCTTTTTCCCATATCTTCTCCTTCTGAAGAAGTTTCGGCCCCGGGGGTCAGCCTTGATATCAATTAGGGAGCCCTGCGGGTACTCCCAGGGCATACCCTCTTGAAGTATTTGTGGCTACGCTCGACCACCTTGCAAGTGAATTCTTCTATGGTGGGCCCCTCCTAGGCATTCCAGTTCATCGGTGGGAGGGAAAACTTATCAATCCTCTTTGCTTTGTACTGGGGGTCTATTGTGGAGCCGGCGTCTGAGAAGTTATCAAGAAATTTTTGGAGCTTCAACCTTTCCATCATTCCTATGGTCATCCAGACGTAATGCTGGCTCCAGAATTCAATGACATCCTGGAAATCTTCCCACAAGTCCTCCATGTGGTATTGGTGGGGCTTTGATTCCCGGGGAAGTGCCAGTGCAATCTTTCCATGTGGATCAAAGTTCTTCCGCGCTAGATAAAAATATGTTAGATTCATGCTTTTGAGCTTGTTGTCTGCCTCCTTGGCTGCGACCAGACTGCACGAGTAATTCCCACAAGTGATTGGGAATAGAATATTTGTTACCTTCTTTAAGGCATATAAGGCATGCAATTCCATCATTTTCCTGCAATACTCTAAGAGAATTATCTTGTTCCCACAATGTTTAGGCAACAAGTAAGGTTTCCCGGAGAAGCTAGTTACCCTTATGCATGTATGCTACTGGAATTATATATAATAATGGCCATAACTTCTGACCAGATCCATCGCCTCCATAGAAATGTGGTACCCTGCATCCCAGGTAGGTGTGAGCAAGTTGTAGTAGATGAAGGCATAGTTAACCCAGAAGAAGCTAGGGAAACTAGCCTCCCATTGAATCTGTGGGAAATAACCCCAGGGGGGCTTCTGACCTAGGCCGATCCTGAGTACTCCTGATGTGAGTAACCCATTGGTGTGGGTTCGTTGTTGCACTAGGGCCCAGAGAACATAAGAATTCATATAGAAATTCCTCTTTTGGACCACCTGGAGGAATTGAGAATCCACGTGGTTTGAAATAATAGTGGCCCAATCAAAATACTCCCTACCGGTGCAGATGCCAAGCAAGAAGTAATATATCCACCCTATGAATTCCTAGGCATGTGGTTACCTGAAGACCTGGGAAAGTACTATCATCCCCATTTGGATTCTTTCTTTAAATTCAGACCGGGGGTTCTCTAGTTTCATTCTCTTGGGGTCCCTCTTCAGAGTCTTGAGCCAATGCATATTCATGTATATCCGGGTTGAGTCATCCAACTGCTTAAACTGTGCTAAGGCATCAGATCTGGTGATGACAGTTGGGTTGTCGAACTAAGGGATCCCTAACCCTACCTGAAAATTTGCAGCATTGAGAGACACCATAGGGGTGGGGTACCCAGTTGGCTCCAGGGTTGCGAGCATGACAGCCCGGATGGAAGAGTTGTAGTTTGCCGCAAGTGTGAGAATTAAACTCAGGGCCTGTACCGAGCATGGAAAATAGGCAACCTTGAGAATCCCAGAATCCTCGACACTGATCGCCAGTGGATCCCCAGACTGTCACTCAATATACATTATTTTGACCAAGGCCTGCATCTTGGGCCATGTTTCGATGCTGGTGTCGGTAATTAATTTGACTTTGGAATCAATCTTTGATCCCATAATAACACTATCCTTCACATAGTTCATGCTGAGAGGTAATTTTTCCAAGGCCCTCTCCATTTTGGACCTGATGGCTACCTTGGTGACCGCCGTAGAAGGAAGTTCCAGACTCCCGGGTGGTGAAGATGTGGAAGCCTCAGACATGATGAAAGTATATTTCTTTAAAAACCTGCAAGGCAAGATGACTGTCAGAATTCATAGATAAATCATACTCTGGGGTCCGAAGATCTTACCACCACAACGTTTGTTTTCCTGAAAATTTAGTTTAGGTTCAAAATCTCAGAAAGATATATATAATGCAAACTTAAGGGAAATAACCAATATCCAGGTCTGGGTGTTTCATCATGCTTAGCAAAGTAAGGTGTGGGCTGGTGAAGATAAAAGACCCAGGATCCAAAAAACTAATTGTTGGAAGGTGTGCGTGAAAAGTGAACTGTCAGGCCCATGTGGGCTTCACATGGCTATGCAATAAATAGAAGTTATGGCTAATGACAGCACCAACTGTCTGAGCACATGTAAAGTGGAAACCACCTAGACAATTTTAAATGCATTTGTGGGACGTAAATGAAGCACAGGCTGGTTTATGGAGGAGAGATAAAACCACCTGGTTGAAACCAGTCGAGAGCCGAGTTTAAACTAGGTGGTATTCTGTCTTGAACGAGCTCGTAGATTTAAAATGGGAAACAAACAAGGCACGATGAGCTCGACAAAAGACTGGGTGAATATACACAAGATATACATCAGGGATGAAAGGTATATACATGCAAAACTAGAAGGATATACATTAATATACACTAAATATACATATATACAGAATGCAGAGCAGCTATTTACACAAAACTAAAAAATGTACAAACCTATAATATTTACATTATCCTACACCTGCACAAAGGGTGAACAACCCTCTGGCAGAGTTGACCCACCAACGGGCGGCAAACCAGACAATGAAAACGTAGAGCAAAATGAAAACACAAGACAAAAACACAAACCAAACAAAAATGAAAAGCCAGGGAATGGAGAGAAATAAAGAAACCAACCTGAAAACTAGAGAAAGGCAAGGGAAGGAAAGGTGCTAAATTCTCTACAATAGCTTCCACCCTCAAAGGATCACCACTCAACACCGAAAACCACTTGCAATTGTTCAGAACCACTCAGAGTAACTCATACTTAACTCTGCTCAAATCGCTGTGATATCGCTCTAAAATCACTCAAATTGCTTAAGTGTTTTAATCACGGTAATTATGAAAATGACAGGTGATTTCTATTTATACCCGAGGTAAAAAGTAAGTTACCTCTCATTCTGCAAACTCTAGAATAGGTCGACCTCCGGACTACGGGCCTAGGGATTCCGAGCGACCATACCTTCTTATGAAAAGAAGACATCGTGGTAAAGAATCCCAGAGTCTGGAATCCGGCTCCTGGACAAAGAACGACCAACTCTAGGACCGGGTCCCAGAGACACAAGGGAAAAAAATAAAGAAGTGAAACCAACACCGTGAGAAAGAAAATCCGGGGAAGGAAAAACAAAAACAAAGGTAAAGGTAAAAGACAAGGCAAGAGCCAAAAGCAGAAAACAAAAAAAAGGGGGACCCAACATTTTGCACACAAAATGTAGGGACGGAGATGCAGGGCATAACAAATGGTGACTATCTGGGATGAATGCCTTAGAGCATTCAAGAACTACAAAATCTCTGGTTAGAAAAACTAGAACAAATCATTACTCAAAGCATTTTACCTACAAAGAGTAACATGTCTGAGAAAATCTGGCCATACACGATTTAATCCATGATCTTTTCATTAGTGGTGGAGTGTGTGCTTTGGAAGGAAATCAAGTTGATGACCTCTGGGAGAAGTAGAGAAGAAGTTGATGACCTCTGGGAGAAGTAGAGAAGAGGCACTAAGTACATCAAACCCCAAAGTCATCAAATTCGCTCATTTATCCTAGAGACCAGAGTTTCGTCCCATTTTTCTTCTCTTTTTTTTTGTACATTTCTGGGTGGGAGGGCGGTACTTCTTTCACCATCAAGCTTAAGCTTAGCTAAATTTAATAGTGATACTTCTTTCACCCTTCCGCCCACCTTAATATGCTGGATGGGGAAAAAAAAACTCTGGACCCGGAAAGAATCCTTTTAAAAGTTCAGACTTGGGTCATCCACTTAGTGCAACCGATCTACTCTCGATGTGTCTGATTACTTGTTCCCTAATTTTTATTTCACTAATTACCAGACCTCCAGAGATAAATCCGATGAAGATTACTCATAATGTACTACCAAACTTGCAAAATAACTCTAGAGACCTGACCGATTCCATCATGTTAATCATAGATTCCTAAGTTCACTGCCATGTTAAAGACAACATCCCAGAGACCAGATGTTATGCAAAGCATTTCAATCCTCACAAGAGCGAGAGAAAAATGCCAAAACCTGAAAAAGAAGACAAGAAAGGAAAAGACAATGCAAAATAAAAAGGGTGGTCCTAAAGGACGGCCAGCAAGGCTATTTACAAGGCAAGGTACCTCCCAACAAGGCACCAGGAAAGAAATATCTACAAGCAAGGAACTTTACATAAAATACAACTTTGAGCAAGCCAAGCTCATTCAAAATAATGTTTGAGAAACTGTCCATTAACGGGCAATGGGACAGGTTCTCTAGTCATGGTGTTAAGGTCGTAGATATTTACCCCACAAATCTTTGAGATTAGGTATGGTCCGAGCTAGAGCCGTTGGAACTTGGAGTGCTTCCCTTTCTTTTCCCGGGCCTTGTCCCATAACAGGACCAAGTCTAAAATCTGAAAGGCCTTGTATTGGGCTTTACGGTCAAACCATCATTTTACAACCGCTTGGTGACATGCGAAATATTCAAGAGCTATGTCTCATTGTTCTTCTATCCACACCAGATTCAAAAGCCAAACTTCCACAATATTATCCCGATTGTTGAATTCCTGCATAAACTGCAAAACTAGGATCTATAAGTTGATTGGGAACACCGGGTTCTGGCCATAAACCAGATGGAATGGGGATGTTCCCAGGGTGGCATTAATTCAAATGCGATCTTCCCAGAGGGTGAATCTCAACTTTTGGTGCCAATCCTGGGGATTCTATTCTATCAGGTGTTTGATCACTTCAAGTAGATTCTTGTTCATTGATTCAACAACACCGTTCCCTTGGGGGTAATAGTTGCTAGAGAACTTCAAAGTGATCTTCTAATTATAGGTCCATTCAAGTAGTTACACTGAAGAAAATGCTAGACCATTGTCACATACTATAGCAAAGGGCATTCCAAATCTTGTGATGATATTTTCTTCTAGGAATTTGATAACTACGTCTGCCATGTTGTTCTTGCAAGGTATGGCTTCGGACCACTGGGTGTAGTAATTGGTTGTGGTAAGATATATCAGTGGTTGGCAGATGAGTTTTGGTTGATTTCCTCGATAAAGTGAAATGCCCAGTGGGCAAAAGGCCTAGCCTCGAAGACTGGTTGTAAAGGCATAGCCGGGTTACGCTCATGATGTGTCGCAGTTTAGCAAGTATGGCATCTTCAGACATGAGTGTAGACATATTTAAATATACAAGGCCAATAATATCTGGCCCAAAGGATCTGATGGGTGGTGGTGTTGGCTGAGCCATGCCTGGTTCCAAACTACCTATGGAATTCATCAATCATTTTCGCAGCTTGGTCCCTATCAATGCACCGAGGTATACTCCCTCATAGTTTCTGCAGTAAAGCACAAAGTTTTTGATCATGAAGTGAGCACTTTTCATTCGCAGAGCATGACATTTGTTGGGAGGTAACCCCTCTGGGCATCTGTTGTTTAACAATAAGTACACCAGATTGGTGTACCATGGGTCTCGAGTGATAGACTCTGTTAGAGATTTTCTTGTATGAACCACAATGCTTGAAATGTCTATTTGAATACTGTGCCTTCTAATACTGATTTAGAGACAAGAAAATCCTAATTGCTAAGGACTAGATAAGGTCCTTCTTCACTTTTGAGCTCCACAAATAATCAGGCAGGTTTTACCTCTTAAGATTACTGTTTACACAGTATTTGTTGATGTGGACACTGATTTGTTATGTATCTTTATTGAACCAACTTATGAATTATCTTGCAAATAACCAAGCATAACCAGATGCAAGATATCACCATACAAACCATAGTTATAAGCATAACAACAATCAGTGATACAAGGATCCTCATCCTTCTTCCTTTTCTTTATAGGAGGGATAACCTAACAGATTCACTCTTCAAGGAATCAATAATATGGACGGTGTCCTGCTGACAGAGGTCCTTAACAAGTTCAGTTTATCTGCTCTTAGTAACAAAGTGTTTTAATTGATTTGGTTTTGATATATTGGAATATCTCAGACATAGATAGATTATCAGATTGCTTTCTGAACCAGTGCCTATCCTTTGGGCTATAGAGACAAATATAAGCTAAGATATCATATAAATAAAACACAGTAAACTGCCTTACAGTTCACATGCAATTCAGATAAATTGCCTTACAAGTTATCCTGTCACCTCAAATCTATTATATCAAATTCTTAATCAAAGCAGTATACTACTTGAAACTACTTACAAAATTTAATTCTTTCCTTGAAAGAAACTTGCAAATAATCAAATGGTTACCTTATAACCAGAACGCTACAGAATACCTTGTAAACTTAGCATAGAAAAGCATACACAGAGAATAAAAAGACACCAATAGAGGAGAGTAAAATTGCACCGTATATTATTTATAAAATCCATCTTTTCATACATGAGAGATTACACAGCTTCAAAAGATAGACAGAAACCAGAATATCTGAATTCTGTGATATATTATCTCTTCTTCAAAAATGTTCCAACATCAAAGACCTTTAACTATTACAAGTCTTATGCTATATATAGATTCTAGACCACCTTGGAATCCCTAAGGATGCAACAAGCTTTGGATGGTCACAAACCCTAACCCTAAATATACAAGAGAGATGAAAGAGAGAGAGAGAAGAAGCGGTGAAAAGATAGAGTCAAAAAGGTAAAATCAGATATCTCTTGCTCTTCTCCCGATCTAGCGACTGCAATCTGATTTGTAGATGGCAGCTGGTGTAGTTATGCTGAGTCTGGATAGTTATTCTTGCCTGCTCACCTACATCTCCTTTTGAAATAACTGTCCATCTTGTCTATGAACAGTGCAGCGCCAAGTGTTTACCTCACTCATCGTCCAAAATTTCTTCCTCTACCACAGGCTTCTTTTTCTTCAGTGTTGTCATGACTTCCCATGCCTTTACTTCATCATCTGTTGGCCAATTGAAGTCTTGAGTACTCTGTACCTATATCTTTTGCCTGTCCCATCACACATCAGTGATGTTCTTGACATCAAGTAGGAATTTGTTGATATATGTTTCAGCTTTGAATGCCTCATCCAATATTAAATTAAATCCATCTATATCAACCTCAGTTCCCAAAAGAAAAGCCTCTTCACTAGGCATCTTTGTGTCAAACTCACTCCTCCAGGAATCTATAGCTTTTACCTGGTCATCATCTCCTTTTAAGGCAGGAATAAACCTATTGAAATCAGCTGAAAAGATACTCAATTTAGCCTCTATTTGGTTCAATTTTTCTTTGAAGAATGAGAGTGCAATGTTTACCCTTTTGATCTCATCTTCTACCTCAGTGACTATTGGAGGAAAATATGCCCTTATGGAATGCAAAGATGACAATTTTTCAAATAAACTTGCCCTGGCAGACCATTTTGTGAAGTAATGGTTTAGAACTAGAAGGTACCTCAATACCTCAGCATGCAATATAGGCAGCTTATTATATGTATTAATTACAACATCAGCTTTGTCTTTGAGGATATCAATCCTATGTTGTAATATGCCTTTTAATGCCTTCAAGGCTATTGCATTTCCTTTTTCTTCATCCACCTTTTGTTCTACAGCCTCTTCTGATTTAGGCTTGTCTTCAATTTGCATAGGTGGTGGTTGTGCAGGCACATATACTACCTCAGGCTTTGCTTCCAATTCATCTGTCAATGTCTTTATTAGCTGATCCCTCTGGTATAATTGTATATGGCACATGTCTTTGTCCTTAGACAGTGCACTTGTTTCTTCCAATAGAGTATTATACCTTTCAGACAATTGCTTTGTCTTGTCCTCATTGAGTTGGGCCCAGTGTGTTATAATTTGGGAAATTTCTAGGTCCCCTATATTTTGGACTGACCACACCATCTGATTCCCCACCATATTCTCTTGAATGTTCACTAATTGGGGCTTTTGGTCCTTAGGGCTTAAAATCCACATAGCAAAGGCCTGAGACTTTGGGTTATACCCAAATCCTTTGATCATTTCTCCCACTTGGACTTCACTAACCATTTTAAGGTCAGGCTGCTTTCTGATTTGATCTATAATGAAAGCAGAAGCCAAGTCCCAGCCTTCAGCCAATAAGATCCCACTTCCTAGCACCATCTTCCTGGCATCTTCAGGAGAGATGTCCTCACTTTCAAGATCATAATTTTGTAGGGCCACCAGAGCTTCATTTGTAATGGTTTCTTTTGCGTCCACAGTTAATTGGAACTTTATTTTCTCTATTTTGTGCCATCTCAAGAAGTCCTTAAATTCCTCTGTCTTTACAAAGTTGTCATCATCTAGAAATTTTTGCTGGTTAAGCAATATTTTATCTACACAAGCTTTGAGTGGTATCTCAATCTCATCTTCTAGCTCAGGCCTCTGTTTCTTGCCCTCCCTGATTGCTTTTCTCAGGTTATGATCATATGACCTGGTGCCTGGTATTAAGGCCTTAGCCTTATCCTTTTTCTTACTTTGGCCCTCAACTGAAGGCTGTCCTAATTCAAACTTTTGCCTTTTTGTAGCTGGTTCCTCCACATCATCTGGCTGAGTGGCAACTGTTAGATCTATAATATGTTGTTCTGCTCCCTGCAACTGTGGGATTTCAGCCAATTCTTTCTCTGGGGCTTGTTGTGGTGGAGGAAGCACAGGAGGATGTGCATAATCACTATCATCATCATTCTCTTCCTCTGATTCTGAGTGTTCAGGTGATTGAGCACCTTTCTTATCCAAGACTGTATCCAATTTTTCTACTAGCACATAGTAGTTGTCAATCATGGCTTTAATCCTATCGAAATAGGAGAGATCAGGGTAAAAACCCCCAAAGGACAATCCATTTCTTTTTATTTGTGTCTGCAGCTTTAGCAGCTCCTGGATTCTTTATCTTCTCATATGAATGTCATCTTCATCCAAGAGATTTCTCGTTGAATCTTCCTCTATACATTCACAATGCACATTGGTATTAGGGATAGTAGGAGTATATAGCTTCCTAACCCCTGCCATGAAGCCTTCTGGGTTAATATATCTGTAAGGGGCTGCCCCCATCCTGTACTTCTCCAACCATTGACCTACTTCATCGATGGCATTCTTACCAATTGTAAAATTTGCAATCTTGAATTGCCTAGGGGTTATAGTCCCCTTTTTATGTGGTGCAAAGTGCTCATTGTCAGTTAGCATCAGCTGCCAAATGAATTCCATAGCAGAAACTCTCACAGGAACATGATAAGGTAATATATGGGGTGGGTGAATACACCCATATACTCTGATAATGGTGAAATTCTCCTCCAAGAAGAAGTCACCCCAGTTGTGGTTTCCAGACCAATTTTCTTTATAAGTCCAGGGCCTAAGCAATTGTATGATTTTCAATGGGACTCTAGTCCTGCTTGTCCCCAAACTCTACACAATTGGATACACAATCCAATTTTGGAATGCACAGTAGTCACATTCTCTGGAAGTATAATTCCAAACCCTAACCCAAAACTAGATAGGATTTGGTTGTGCTTGATAGAATCTCTGAGGGGATAAGTCATGAACCCTCATTACTACAAAATTGAAATATAAGAGAAGGTGCATTAGGACTGAATAATGCAAGAATTTAGGCTCCTTCTCCTTAGGGTTTTTTAATCTCTTTTGCGTTGCAACAAAACCCTCATGCATTTCATCAATTATATGTTGAATATAATCATAACTAGTGCTTGAATGCACTTCTTGTAGGTCTAATACCATCATCAAGATTCTAGAACTGATTCTCTCTGCATCTCCATCAATCCCTAGCACTCTACATAAGGCATATGCATTATATTTTATGTAGAAGTGTAGGTCCTTGTAATAATATGGATAGGGCTCAACCATAGGACCTAAGTAATTTTTTAGTTCTTTCAACATATGCTTCTGCAACAAGCCTTTTGCAATACCAGGCTTAGAATTGTATCTCTTTTCCTGCCTTGTCATGTCAATTTTGGTTGACATGGTACTGAATAAGCCAAAGGCTTGCATAAATGAGTTTCTGTTCAAAATCATTAGGGCAGTGCCATCATCCCTCTTAATGGTCTTTGTGAGGGCATCATAGTGATTTGCTAGGTCAAGGAATAGGTCTACATCTAAGAAAACATCAGGAACTAATAACCTAGCCAGACCACATGTTCAAGGGTTTGAAATAGGGATGGGCTTATCAGAATTATTATAGAAGTATGTGAAAAGAGAGTAACTTGTTGTGCCCAGGGTCACAGCATCCTGAATATTCTTGTACTCATCTAGAAGGACACTAGCATCGGCCTTCTTGTTCTGTGTTGAACCTGGCAGAAGATGGAGAAACTCATCAGAGTAACTCAGTTTTCCTTTCTGTTCCTCTCCACTGCCTCCACTTGTTGAAGCGACGCTCACAGCTCTGCTCATATCTGCAACACCTTGAATCTTCTTTTCTCTTACCGATATTGAAACAAATCTATCTCCAATATCAGCCATTTGTTCTATGCACAATCTTCTACAATTTAGAACTTCTCTGATCACTTTGAATACACTGCAAACTGCTCAAAATATCTCTCTCCTGAAAGTTAGCAACTTGGCTCTAAAAACTTGAAAGCACGGTGAAAGAGAATGAATGCACCATCAACTCCTTATAGCTGTCATTCAGAGTACACAACTCATAATTTGGAAACATCAGTTCTGCCATTAATTCGGCATGCTGTAAACTTTGAAAAACCTAGCCGTAGTTGCACGAAGTTGACAGGAAATCAAATATTCAAAAAATGGATCGTCAGAGCAATCATATAATGTTTAAGAAAGCTAACATGCCACCTTATGATTCGCTATGTGTCATACATCTCAACTACCCTTAATGCACAGTAATCAAAATTTGAGCCTCTGATTGGTTGCCGGGAGATTTACTTTGTCACATCACAAAACTGTCGCCATTTTTTAGATTTTGTAATCAGGCGACCATGCGACTGCACTAAGTCTCTTTGTCACGGGCCTTTTTCTTTAACCCTAGTTCCATCTTGAGACTTGGCGACAATGTGCTTTCTTAACCCTGGCTGACCCAAGTTATAATCTGGCGATCAGGCGACAAAACTAAAATCAAAGTCGTGTGGAGTTAACCTTAACTCATCTTTCTTTTTGAGACCTCGCGACTAGCCATTATCATTAACCTTCACAGTTGTCTCCTTGTCGCCAGATGCTTACATTCTATTTGAAGACTATGCGACAACCTTTAGTCGCCCAATCGGGAGATATATTTAACTTTTACCTTAACCTGTTACAAGTGCCTTTTCTTTACTCATAGCGACTGCGCGACATACCCTAATCGCCAAGTCGGGAGGACTTTTTCCCTGGGGCACTTTCCTTTCCAGACTTCATGACCACCGTTGGATCTTCTGACTGTTTCATCTGATGACAGTCGTCTAATCGCTAGATGATCGGGCATACCCTTAAATTATTCCCAAACACCACGAGAAAAGGGCAAACACCTTAGTCTTGAAGTCGCAGAATCCACTTTCTTCCTTCTGGCAGTCAAGCGACAACCCACTTTCCTTATGACAGATGTCGCCCAATCATTGGTTCTCTTACTGCATAACGAAAAACTGAAGCATTGTTCTTTTCTGGCGACATCCCAACTACACCTTGCTGTAAACCATTGACGGTTAGTCACGTAGTCTGAGCTGAAATCTCTTAACCGCCACTTTATTCTGAGACCGCGCGACTGAAGGAAAACTTAACAGTTAGCTGTGGCATGATCTGGCGATAACGCGACATGAAGTAATCACAAAGTCTGAGAACCTTTTCATAACTATGAGAAATCTTTCACGATCACCCGACTAATAGTGGGTCCCATCTTTTACAAAGCTTATAACATCATTATCTTGCGACTACCCGACTGAAAGAGATCGCTGAGGCTCAGAACACTGAAGGAATATTCTAATTCTGAATGAGACTACGCGACACAGGGAAAAAAAAAAGTCAGGAAGAGCTTTGGAATATTCGGTCAGGGTAACGCGACAAGGTGACCTAACTTATAACACATGCCTTGAGTGAATGAAAAAGCAACGTTGAAACATAAGGCATGACCTAGGGTTTAAAATTCATCATTTAACACTTGGATAACTAGGGTTTTCAGGGTTTGTGCAATTTTGGCAAGGTTTAGACATGAAAACCTAAAAATTTTACAGAGGGCAGGACAAGGAACAGGAGAACTAGCAAAAACAAGAAATACAACCAACAGTGGCTTTGATTGTGGATTGGCTAAACTCAGTTTATGACAAAGAACCACAGAATCTCTGGTTGCAGACCACCTCTAACGGAGCAAAACCCTAAAGCAGAAAGGGAAATCTGTACAGAATTTACAAACAAGGGACAAGGAAAAGAGAATATAATACATACTTACTTGTGCACCTTGGACCTTTACTCAAAGAAAGGCTTCAAAAACTGCCCATGCACAGGCAACTCAAAAAGATCTCCTTCCATATTCTTCAAAAAGTATGAGTCTTTGCCAAATTTTTCTGCAATAATGAATGGTCCTAGCCATAAAGACTCAAACTTCTTATGCTTTCCTTTATCCTCTGCCCTTGCATTCCATTGGATAACTAAATCATCAATTTGGAACTTTCTCTCAGTAGCCCTCCTGTCAAACAAATATTTCATTTGCTGTTGTAGCTTCATATTTTCTTTTTGGTTATTTCTCCTCATTTCATCCAATCCATTCAGCTGCATCATTCTGTTTTGCATATTATCAGAGACATCTAAATGTTCCTCTTGTATGTATTGGCAAATGGGAAATAAATTGTTAATAGGTAACCTTGCTTGCAAACCATACACCAGCTCAAAAGGTGATTGACTAGTTGCCTTCTTTAGTGTTATTCTATCAGCCCAAAGAGCTAATCTTAATTTTGTGTGTTATGTCCTCTTGTTTTGTTCCAGAGTCCTTTTCAATATTTTCAAAAGGCTTTTATTGCTAGACTCAGCTTGTCCATTGGCCTGTGGATGATATGGGGATGAATAAGATATTGTAATCCTATACTGCTCACAGAAACTTGTCATTTCTTCAGATCTAAAACTCATAGCATTGTCCATGATTAATTTATTGGGCACACTAAATCTGGTCAAAATGTTTTCTAGAAAAAATTCAATAACCACCTTACTAGTTTCTTTCCTTGTGGGAATAGCCTCAATCCATTTAGTAAAGTAATCTGTGGCAACTAAAATCCAACTGTGCCCTGCACTAGACTTTTCTTGAAATTCACCAATAAAATCAATTCCCCATACAAAAAAAGGAGCCTCAGTACTCACTGGGTTGAGCAACAGAGCACCTGCAAATTTCAACTTATTGGAGAACCTCTGACATGGTTCACATTTCCTAACATGCATGTAAGTATCCTTGAAAAGAGTAGGCCAATAATATCCTGCCCTCAAAACCTTATGGGAAATAGTCTTAACAGAAAAGTGACCTGCACACTCTCCTTCATGCATCTCAATTAGGACTTTCTCAGCTTGATACTTGTCCAGACATAGCAATAAAACACCATTCTTATCTTTCTAGAATAAATCCCCTTGAATCAACACATATCTTTGAGCTTGTAACTTCAAACTCCTCTTCTGATTATCAGACAAATGATCAGGACATTTAGCATTTTTGAGGAAGAAGACAATATCAGTGTAATATGGTTGTCTCTCTATACTGGTAATGGTTTGATATTGTGCCTTTGTTTGATTTGATTGCACTAAATCCATATTTTCCTCTGTCATTAGCTTGGCCAAACCTTGACCTCTTACCAATTTGGTGATGTTGATTTCCAAATTGAACTCTTGGATTCTTGTAATCCATTTGCATCTTTTACCAGTGACCTCTGACTTGGTAAGGATGTCTTTAACTGCTGAATGTGGAAAATAGGCCTGCACCTTGGCACACACCAAATAGGGCCTAAAAGATTTCACAGCCTTTACCAATGCATAGGCCTATTTCTCCATTATTTCATAGTTGAGTTCTGCAGCCTGCAAGGATTTACTATAAAAGGCTATGGGATGTTCAAATCCTTGCTCATCTTTCTGAAGCAAAATTGCAGCAATTGTGTGGAATGATGCAAATGAAAATAGGGAGAAAGGCTTAGTGTAATCTGGAGATTTCAACACTGGAGTTTCCTGCACTGCCTTCTTTATTCTTTCAAAAGCTTGTTGAGCCTCATCATTCCAAACAAATTTAGTATCCTTTTTCAACAATTTCACAATAGGCTTGACAATTTCAGCAAAATTAGCTACAAATCTCCTGACAAAATTAATCTTCCCTAAGAAAGATTGTACACCTTTTAAATTTTTTGGAGCAACTACCTTTTGAATTGCTTCTACTCTTTCAGGGTCTATTCTTACCCCTTCTCTGGACACTATATGCCCAAGCAATTTTCCTTCTTTAACTGCAAAGTGGCATTTCTTAGGATTTAAAGAAACACCATATTCTAATGCTTTACTAAAAATTTTACCCAAATGATCACAATGATCATTAGCCCTCTTAGAATATGCAGTTAAGTCATCCTGGTAAACAACCATGAACAAATCAATAAATTCCTTGAAAGAAACATCCATGGCCCTCTGAAAAGTTGCACCTGCATTTATCAGACCAAAAGGCATTCTGATATAAACATATGTTCCCCAAGGAGTAGTAAATGCAGTCTTATATTGTTCTGACTCCTTGACTAAAACCTGGCTGTAACCTGAAAAACCATCCATCATTGACAGTAATTCACAACCAGTCACTTTGTGCAACATTGCTTCCATATTAGGTAGTGAATAATTATCTTTTAAAGAAGCAATATTCAGATTCCTGAAATCAACACACAATCTGATGTCACCATTCTTTTTCCTAACTGGCACTAGATTTGATACCCATGTCGAATGCCTAATAGGTTGGATTATCCCAGCATCTTTGAGTTTCATCAATTTCTGCTGCATTTTGGGGGCCAACAAGGGGTTAATGGGCCTTTGTTTTTGTCTGAATGGCTTGACATCTGATTTTAGAGGAATCTCATGTTGAAAAAGGTCCTCTCTATATGCCTTCAAGTCCTCATATGACCAAGCAAAAATATGCTTGTATTTTCTCAGTAACTTGATTAAGTTTATCCTCACATGAGAGTCCAAACCTTTTCCAATGTAAACTATCTGAGGACTGTTTTCTGATCCTAAATTTATTTCTTCCAAATCCTCAATGTTGGCATTGCTTATCTTTGCTGAATCATTTTGTTTACTAACAAACAATGCCTCAAGTTCAACCAATCCCCTAGGAATCTGATTAGAAC
>MU225799.1:1838365-1852698 GCA_018584345.1 Thuja plicata | reverse complement strand
CTTATAGCCATCATTCAGAGTACACAGCTCATAATTTGGAAACATCAGTTCTGCCATTAATTTGGCATGCTGTGAACTTTGAAAAACCTAGCCGTAGTTGCACGAAGTTGACAGGAAATCAAATATTCAAAAAATAAATCCTCGGAGAAATCATATAAATTTTAAGAAAGCTGACATGCCACCTTATGATTCGCTATGTGTCATACATCTCAGGTACCCTTAATGCATAGTAATCAAAATTCGAGCCTCTGATTGGTTGCCGGGAGATTTACTCTGTCACATCACAAAACTGCCGCTGTTTTTTAGATTTTGTAATCAGGCGACCATGCGACTGCATTAAGTCTCTTTGTCATGGGCCCTTGTCTTTAACCCTGGTTCCATCTCAAGACTTGGCGAAAATGTGCTTTCTTAACCCTGGCTGGCCCAAGTTATAATCTGGCGATCAGGCGACAAAACTGAAATCAAAGTCGCGTGGAGTTAACCTTAACTCATCTTTCTTTTTGAGACCTCGCGACTAGCCATTATCATTAACCTTCACAGTTGTCTCCTTGTCGCCAGATGCTTACATTCTGTTTGAAGACTATGCGACAACCTTTAGTCGCCCAGTCGGGAGATATATTTAACTTTTACCTTAACCTGTTACAAGCGCCTTTTCTTTACTCATAGCGACTGCGCGACATACCCTAATCGCCAAGTCGGGAGGACTTTTTCCCTGGGGCACTTTCCTTTCCAAACTTCGTGACCACCATTGAATCTTCTGACTCTTTCATCTGACGACAGTCGTCTAATTGCCAGATGATCGGGCATACCCTTAAATTATTCCTAGACACCGCGACCAAAGGGAAAACACCTTAGTCTTAAAGTCATAGAATCCACTTTCTTCCTTCTGGCGGTCAAGCGACAACCCACTTGCCTTATGACAGATGTTGGCCAATCATTGGTTCTCTTACTGCATAACGAAAAACTGAAGCATTGTTCTTTTCTAGCGACATCCCGACTACACCTTGCTATAAACCATTGACGGTTAGTCGCGTAGTCTGAGCTGAAATCTCTTAACCGCCACTTTATTCTGAGACCACACGATTGAAGAAAAACTTAACTATTAGCTGTGGCACGATCTAGCGATAATGCGACATGAAGTAATTGCGAAGTCTGAGAACCTTTTCATAACTGTGAGAAATCTTTCGTGATCACCCGACTAACAGTGGGTCCCATCTTTTACAAAGCTTGTAACATCATTATCTTGTGACTACCCGACTGAAAGAGATCGCTGAGTCTCGGAACACTGAAGGAATATTCTAATTCTAAATGAGACTATGCAACACAGGGAAAAAACAAAGTCAGAAAGAGCTTTGAAATATTTAGTCGGGGTAACACGACGAGGTGACCTAACTTATAACACATGCCTTAAGTGAATGAAAAAGAAACACTGAAACATAAGGCATGACCTAGGGTTTAAAATTCATTGTTTAACACTTGGATAACTAGGGTTTTCAGGGTTTGTGCAATTTTGGCAAGGTTTAGACATGAAAACCTGAAAATTTTACGGAGGGCAGGACAAGGAACCAGGAGAACTAGCAAAAACAAGAAATACAACCAACAGACTCCACTATGTAAGTTTGGAATTCTATGTGGGGAGCCTCCTCTGCCATCGCTCGACTGAGTCCCTGGCCTCAGACTATCTTCATGGGTTGCATCTCTAAGTCACATTCCTGGAGGATGGCCATCCATTTTCCTTGTTTTTCACCCAATTCACTCTATATTAGCAGAGATTTCATAGCCTGGTTCAGGATGATAGCATGCACCTTGCTCTAGAGAATATAATGTCAGAATTTCTTCACGGCGTGAACAAAAGAAAAGGCCTTCTTTTCCAATGATGAATACCATCCTTTGGCATTCTTAAAGGGGGAGCTCATAAAAGCTATGGGTCATTCTTCCCCTTTGTTCTTTTGGGTCAATACCGCCACGATAGAATGTGGCAAAGCGAAGGAGTAAATTTAAAATAGAAGGGAGTAGTCTAGACTAGCCAGGATGAGTGCCTCCGTTATCATCTATTTTATCTAGGAGAATGCCCACTTTGCTTCCAGACTCCACTCCATCTTGGTATCCTTTTTTATCATTTTATTGAGTGGCTTGACTATCTCGGCGAATCCAGTAATGAACTGCTAAACAAAGTTCATCTTTCTGAAGAAAGATCACATCTCTTTCTTGCTACCGGGAATTTGTAAATTTAGCAGTGCTTCAACTCTCTCAGGGTCAATGGATATACCCTTCTCAGAGTCAATATGCCCGAGAAACTTCCCTTCTATGACCTTGAATATGCACTTCTTGGGGTTGAGGGATATTCCATACCAGTGAAATCTCTCACAAATCTGGGCAAGGTGGGCGGAATGATCACGCCTGTCCTGGGAAAATATGGTTAAATCATCCATGTAGATGATTATGCACCGATTCACAAGGTCCTCGAACGCAATGTCCATAGCCTTTTGAAATGTGGCCCCTGCATTGATCAAGCCAAAGGGCATCCTCCTATATGCAAATGTTCCCCACTTGGTAGTGAACGTCATTTTCTCTCTATCTTTGTATTTAACCATGACTTGGTTGTATCCGGAGTACCCATCCAAGAAAGACATCATTTGGGATCCATTCACTCTCTGCAACACCACATCCAATGAGGGGAGAGGGTGATTATCTTTCTTAGAGGCTCTATTCAGATTTTGGAAATCTATGTAGAGGCAAATTTCACCACTTTTTTTCTAACAGGGACCAAATTGGAAACCCATGTAGTGTGTCAGATTGGAAAGATTATCCGAGCTGATAGTAATTTCTCCACCTCTTGATGAATTAGAGGTTCGATCAACCAATTAACTGGTCGTTTCTTTTTCTGAAAGGGCTTAGCATCAGGTTTCAAGGGGATGGTATGAGTCATAATGGATGTGTCGTATGTTTTCAAATCCTCATATCCCCACACAATCACATCTATGTATTCTCAGAGAACCGTGAGAATCTTCTCCTTCTCCTTAGGGGAGAAGGAGGCACCAATGTGTATCATCTTTTCTTCACCGGGCTGGTCAATATTTATTTTCTTGAATTTCCCTCCCTCAGAGGAGGATGACATCTTTTCTCAGCCCTAAGTGTCTGAGTCGAAGATATGTTCAAGCATGACCATCCCCTTAGGGATGGTGTTGGTAGGTAGGTCCATGATCTCGTCATCCTCATCACCCTGTCCAGTATCATCATGGTCTCATTCCTCCACTATCTGATCCTTAAAGACACCAACATTTGCCATGAAGGCCAGGATATGTTGGTTGTCCTCAAAAACTTGAAAGTGGGTGACATTATCTAGGATGGACAGGGTGGGGATCATCTCAACTGAAAATCTCTGGAGTCGTGAGCTGACCATAGGCTAAAGTGTGCTGGCAGAAATAGCGAGGGCATCCGGGACATAATTTCTTCACCGGGGAATAAGATCAATGCCAAAGACATCAAAATCTTCAATAAGGCTCCATGCTCGATTGTGATATGCAGCCAGCCTCTTATCATGACATGTGTACTGACTCTGGACCTTTTGACAATCAACTCAGAATCACCCAGAGCCCGGAGGTGGGTGACTCTTTTCCTTAATGCAAATAAGAGTCCAAGGACCAAAGCCTCATACTCCATAACATTGTTTGTGCAGTTGAACTGCAGCCTGTAGGATGCGAGGAAGGATTTCCCTTACGGGTTGATCATTTCTACTCCAACCAAACAACCTTTTTTGGATCGGGACCCGTCAAACTTTAGGGTCCACAAGTCGTCACTTATAGTTTGGAGCTGGGGAGATGGAGTAGTCTTTGGATTGCTTTTGAGAGACTTGGGAGGAGCTTCCTCCTGCACTAATGGTGCATGAGTGAGGTTTACCTTAAGAGGGGTTTGAAGCTGAGATCCCTGGGGAAATGGCACTGAAGTGCTTCTAGTAAGAATATCAGATTCTGTGGAATCAGTTGTATGTTCTTTGCTCTAGAAGGCGTCAATGTGTCGGGTAGCGATGGAAAGGAAAGGCTCGCACTCTAACTCTGAATGTTTCTGATAGTGTACTTGGCACCAAGTGCCAGACAAGAGTGTAGCAGGGGTCGTTGTGGCACCTTGATAGTTAACCTCAGCCCTCAACTTTTCTTCTAGGTCCTGGGTTCTCTGCAAGATGATGGGATCTTCCCCGGGGGTGAAATTGAATGTTAATATTTCAAAGGGCTAGTACACCCCTGGGGAGGTCTTAGAGAAGAAGACCTCGCTAACCCTCCCAACTTCGGTAAGGGCCTGCTTCATTCGGGGCTCACTCTCAACCCAGATCTTGTTTGATTCTCCTTCCCAGGGGAGCTATAAGTGGGAGAAGTCAGTCAAAAAGTATCCATTCAAGAACTTAGACCAATTCTGACTTAATAACATCCCATAAGTCTCTGGGATGTCCACCACTTGGATATCGATTATGCTAGCTATTCTAGGGTCCTGGATGAGTTGTATCCAGACATTCTTCAATTATCCCACCATTTTCATAGCATTTTTATCTAGTTGAATCACTGCGCCAGTAGATGGGGTGGGTCAAAATTCAAGCTTCTGGCATATGGATAGGGGCATGATGTTGCCCGAAGCTCCGGAGTCCACTAGGCAGTTATGTATGTTTTTGACTTGTATGTTTAGGCCTAGTAGGAATGGAGGGTCTTTATTATTTCCCTAGAAGATAGCCGCGTTGGCATCCTTAAAAGAGACGGTCTTGGGCGGGTGACTGAAAAATTTTGAGTTTCCCAAGAGCTTCAGAAGAGACTTCTTCTACTCGGGATAGTTTAGCAAAACCTCCATCAGGGTCATGGAGGTGGTGGTTTGTTCTAATGCCTTTGTAATGTCAAATCTTCCTCCCAGGAATTGATGGCTTCCCTCGACTAGGTCTTTCTCTTGGTTAGAGATAGAACCTCTTAGAGGGACGGGCCGGTCAGTTGTATTGTCTCGAGGAGGAGTTTCCTTGGCAGGAGGTGTCGACATGTAAACTAGTCCTTTACCAGCCTAGCTCTGAGTGTTGTAAGGAGTCTGTAGGTTGGTGAAAGCATTGGCCTCAAAGGCTGAAATTGATTCATCAAAGAATCTTTGTAATCTGGATTCTTTTTCATCTTCTCCAGAGGATTCAAAGAAGATGGTCTCACAGGTTAATGCACCGTGAGTTGGCTCTTGCATGGGAGGTTCAGGGGGAGTAGCGTCATGCGATTATTGTCTATACAGCTGGGAGATCATGATAACCTTTTCCAGTGTGGCATAGTTTACCTCATTGTGGAAGCCTGTGTCATGCAATCTGCACCAATTGGTCATGGGCTGAAAGTCTGCGACTGGTGTGAAATGTGATGATCCAGCACTAGTTTGATTGGTATTTTGGTACGGAGGCAGACCTCTGGTATTCATGTTATTGTTCCATTGCTGTTGGTTGGGTTGGGGCCCATTATTGAAGTTTCTTCCTCCAGCATTGTTGTTTCATTGGCCGGAGAAAATATTCCCTCTTTGGGAATTGGAACTCTGGGGTGCATAGGACCCCGCCTTCAGTTGACCCATGTCCATAGTCAGGGTGGACAACATTCACCGGAGGGATTCAACCTCAGTGATCAGTTGAGTGTTTGCGTCATAGTGTGATGGTTGTTGTTGTTGGTTCCCTGGGAAGGCATTAGTATTTTCCGGAGTCAAGGGTGGCAATCCTCCAGCCGTGGACAACTGAAAGAAGGGCACTCTGGATGGTTGTGTCTGAGGTTGTTGTGCCTACTGTGGCTGGTTCCAAGGGAAATATTTTAGACCTGGTATTGCTGGAGTCTGTGAAGGGTAAATGTACCGGGCCTACTGGTCTATTGGCGGTGGTGGGGGATTCATTCCCATCATGGGGCACCCATTAAGGTTGGGGTTATATCCCCTGATGTATGTAGTTCCGCCGGGGATCATGTTGAAGGGTGTGCTCTGCCCAATCCCACCCGGGGATTCGTTGAGACCAAGAGATAGTTCTAAGGCTAGGTTGTAAACTTTTTCCTAAGTGTCTCGATCGCCTGCAGCTGTTGTTCTCCAAAGGAGAGTGGCAACGAAGGGGTCCATCGCATTGAGACAAGTTTATATGGTTACTTTTGAGGATGGAATGAAAGGGCCCGTGCACCACTTCAAGGTGCGCTGGAACCAATGATTGAATGTTGTAAGGGGTTCATTGGGTTCCTTTCTGATGGAAAGGAATTGGTTGTGGGACCAATCTGGGTCCACATGTACGTGAAAGGCAGCCAAGAAGGCATCCTCCATGTCCTGCCAACTGTTGATGGAGTTGGCGGGAAGGTTAAGGTACCAGTTCAGTTTTCCCTGTCCTAGGGACAGGGGAAACATCCAGTCACAACATATTCATGTTGGATCCGGTGTCGGTTCATGGCATCTTTGTATGCCTATAAGTATTCTTCTATGGTTCGTGAGCCTAAGTGCTCATATCATGGGAAAATGTTCTCCTAGTGCAAGGGTAAGTCATTGGCTGCACACGGAAAAGTTCCCATAGGGGACCCGGTGTTACCAAAGTATGCAGCCATTTGGGGAGCCAAATTTTGGGCAGGTTGAACGTTAGTCCCCAAGATTGTTTGGGAAGTTTGAATATCCTGAGGTACACTAGACCCCCAGACAATAGTGGCTGGTGTGATTTTTGGGGTCCATTTCTTTTGAGCTGGAGGCCCGAGTTCGACAAACCTTTCGGGGTTTGGGGCTGACCTAAGAATTCTTTCAAATTTTGCTAGGGAGAAAGACCCAATCCCACTGTAGGCTTGGCTCCTAAAAATACGGCTTGGGGAACACTCGGGAGGTGTAAAATTGAAATCTTGAGAGGGGGACAAATTTATTCCCTCCTTCTAGCACTAGTTTATGTTGATGGGACTGTTGTGACCGGGTCCACTAGCAGATGTAAGTTGTCACCGGGTACCGGGGTACCAGCCAACTTTTCCTGTAAAGGTTGTCTAGGGAAATGAGATTTCCTAGGCCTCCAAGCACCTGGGAGTTAGTTCTCGATAGTGCGGGGCTTAGTTTGGAGATGTGACTATTTTCGAGGGGGATAGCTAGTTATCTTCAACTTGTTCTCTCCGGGGATTCAAGAAGGTGAGGTTTCTCTAAGCATTCTTACACTTAAAAAATAAACTGAAAAAGATCTTGCAGGGTTAGAAATATTTCATCTACCTATAGTTATGTTGAACATTCAAAACATCAATAATACTCTAACACACTATACTAAATACTAAAGAAACATACAACCATCAGTTCATATTTCATCAGTAGCAAGGGAAAGGAGGTCGTTAATCTACTTCTAGTGTTAGAGAAAAGGACATGAAGAACACAAAGCATAAAATACCGCCAATCTAGAAGATAGAATGCCAACAACATCATTGCAAGAACTCTCCCTTCTTCATTAACATTTCTTCCAGCAGGCACTGGTATGTGGTACAATGGTGGCTCCAGGGGAGCATCTAACTACTAAAAGCTTAAAGGCTAAGGAGCATTGAACTCTGCAACTAAGAAATGAAATACTGCTTTTCTATTACTATGGACTGCAAAATCATCAATTTCGCCGACCCTTGGAATGGGGCCATAATTACTATTTATACACATAAATCTAACCCTAACCCTAACATATTTTATACTATACATGAAACTATTTTATCCGGTGGATGGTACTACCTGTGCCACTCTATAAAAGACCTAGAGATGGAATAGGCCTGTCATGTCAGAAGAAAAAGACAAGAGAAGTGGAGTGGAAGAACTGGCCTCGAGAAGGGAGCCGAGAAGGAGAAGGAAGAAATCTGATCCCCTGGGGATAGAGGCTACATGCCTCATAAATGGGAAAAGTAGTGCCCTATCTCTGATGTGCCAGCTGTACTTCTAAAGTGGCGCCTTGGGAAGACCATCTGTCAGAAAACTTCTTGTCGATCCGACATGCCTTGGTGTAGCTATCTACCCTCTGACAACCTTTACTAACTACTTTGAAAGTGATCGATTGGTCTTACAGACCGGTACATGGATCACTGAAAGAATACAAAATATAGGATCTGGGACTGCGGGATCCGGGAACTTACATTCCAAAAGAATAAAGAATACAAAAACACTCAAGTTTTCTTCAGCCCCCGGAGACACTTTATTGTTTCTTATTATTGTTGAAGGTCTGGAGGAGATGGGAGATTCCATCTTTATCAATTTCTTTAAGGCTAGCCTGCCGGTACTTGGCCACCTCAATCTGTTCCCCCAGATCTGGAACATTTCCCTTAAACTCGTTGGCCATCTTTGCCGCATCATGACCACTAATTATCATGTGAGTTATTGGCATCATTTGAGATCAATCTATTCCATTCGGGGATTGATACCTTGACTCCATTAACTCATCAAACTTCCCCAAGGCATACTCCTCTGGTGTGCATGTGGCAGTGCTGAATGGATCATCTCTGGACACCTTCGTAACAAAAGACTTGTATAAATTAAAAGAATATTTCACTGCATTGATCTTTTCCCTCAGAGTCCCCACCAGTTGCTTGATTACCCCCAATGTAAGGTCAAGTCTGGAGTGCTAGGTTCTCACAAAATCAAATGACTCTTCCCACAAAATTTTGGACTCAGAACCATTTCCTCTCCGAGGCTGAGAAGTTCTTCGAACTCAACTTTCCATGCCTCATAATTCTTGATGTCCCCCTCCCATATGTTGATGATGGTCTCGGCCCGGTGTAAGACATGGAGGGTCATGTATAGATCTGGGAGGGTAGACACTAGGAAATGCCAGATGTTTCCTAACTACAAGGTGACTCATTCATCAACTGCTTGGGCCTTCTTCTTCATTGCCCATAATGAGTCTATGTTGCTCTGCAGCAGTGGTGCATCAGATGTAGAAGCCTCCGGAGGAATAAAATTGATAGGTCGGGCCAGCTCAGTTAGCAACCCCATGAGGTTTGCATTTTTCTCCTTTTCTGCCTTGAGCTTTTGAGCCTCCTTTTCATAACGAGCCTCTACTGCCTTGGATACCTCTTTCAACAGGTCTACTTCACCCTATTTCCCTCTCTTCCCCAGCGATATCTCTGTGATGTTATAATTTGCGGCCTCGGCCGTTGCTTCATTTGAGTCTAGGGGATGGTGTTTCTATCACTGCAACTGCTTCTCCACCTGGCTTGGTTTGAAGAGTGTGAACCATCCTGGCTTTCTTGGCCTTTGGTGGGTTCTGGGCCTGAGCCATCATCTCTACCCAGGAAAGATGGGCTCTGGGTGTTGACGGGGGGGCCTTCCTCTTTCAGGTTTTAATCAACCATGATGGCGGTAGGGGTGGCTTGGTAGCCAAAATATCTTCCTGTGACTTCTCCCCAACATCTTGTTGTGCCCCTTCAGTATTATGAGCCTCTCTTGGCTGCTTTACTGTATCTTCCATCTCATCGGAAATATTTGCTTCAGTGGTACCTGTATCTTTTTCCTCGCCATCTGTATCTTCAGTAATATCTGGGTCCTCATTGGTCCCCCCAGGGTTTTCTTCTTCTTCCTATTGTTGTTCTTCCTCAGCCTCTGTTGCTAGGATATCTTCTTCTGATGGAGTGTCCTTTGGTAGTGGGGGAGGCAATGGGCCAAGGTTTAACATTTGGGCCATAGTGATTACCTCCCCAAATGTTGCCTTCGGGAGCGGCATTTGGAACACGGTAGTTGGGGTTATAGTTGCTCCCGCAAGTCCGGTTTCCCCAATTGATGCCATTTGTTCACTTAGCTTTTGTTTCCGTGATACTCCCGTGTGCTATATCTCTAGAACTTCAGAGGCCATTTCTTGTTCTACCTCCTTTTCTTCTTCCATTTGTTCCTCCTGCTCCTACGCAGGTTCTCATTTTGGAGCTTCCTCCTGCTCCGAGATTTTAGCCTCTGTCTGCTCAATGTCCCCTTGCAAATTCCCAAACTCATCAGTTCTAAAAACATTATCAAATTCATACTAAGGGGGAGGATTGGCTGGGACATGAGCAGGCTCTGGTTCCCTCTCCAGCTCTGGGGAGTTGGAAGAAGGATTTCAACTTGTGGGATCTGAGGCATCCCTAGCTCTAGCTCTGCCTTTGGTTTTGGATTAAATCTTTTCATCCATCAGGTGACCAAAGGAGGCCCTGCATCCCTTAGGACCTGCTCCTCTCCCAGATCCACTCCAATTGCCTTGACCATCAGTGCTTCTAGTGAAGGGGAAGAGGGAGGACGGACAGGTTCAGCCATGAGCACTGGAGTAGCCAATCGTGTGATTAAATTCTCCCTCATCTGCTGGGAGGCCGCTATTGATTGCTTCAGTTGTTATTTTATGGGGATCTCCTACATAGTTGGAGTCTCCATTATTATTTTTCTCCTATCTTCTCCTTGTGAAGAAGTTTCAGCCCCAGGGGTCAGCCTTGGTATCGGCTGGGGAGCCTTGCAGGTACTCTTGGGGCATACCCTCTTGAAGTATTTGTGGCTGCGCTCGACCACGTTGCGAGTGAATTCTTCTATGGTGGGCCCCTCTTGGGCATTCTAGTTCACCAGTGGGAAGGTCAACTTATCAATCCCCTTTGCTATCTATTGGGGGTTTATTGTGGAGCCGGCGGCAAAGAAGTCATCCAAAAATTTCTGGAGCTTCAACCTTTCCATCATTCCTGCGGTCATCCAAACGTAATGCCAGCTCTGGACTTAAACGTCATCCTGGAAATCTTCCCAGAAGTCCTCCATGTGGTATTGGTGGGGCTCTGATGCCTAGGAAAGTGCCAATGCAATCTTTCCATGTGGATCAAAGTTCTTCCGCGCTAGTTAAAACTCTGTTAGGTTCATGCTTTTGAGCTCATTGTCTTCCTCCTTGGCTGCGACCAGACTACATGAGTAATTCCCACAAGTGAGTGGGAATGGAATATTTGTTACCTTCTTTAAGGCATATAAGGCATGCAATTCCATCATTTGCTTGCATAACTCTAAGAGAAATATCTTTTTCCCACAATGTTTGGGCAACAAGTAAGGTTTCTCGGAGAAGCCGGTTACCCTTATGTATGTATGCTGCTAGAATTGTATATAATAATGGCCATAAATTCTGACCAGATCCATCACCTCCGTAGAAAGGTAGTACCCTGCATCCCGGGTAGGTGTGAGAAGGTTGTAGTAGATGAAGGCATCATTAACCCAGCAAAAGCTAGGGAAACTGGCCTCCCATTGAGTCTGTGGGAAATAATCCTAGGGGGCCTTCTGACCCGGGCCAATCCTGAGCACTCCTGATGTGAATAACCCATTGGTGTGGGGTCATTGTTGCGCTAGGACCCAGGGAACATAAGAAGTCCTATATAACTTCCTCTTTTGGACCACCTGGAGGAATTGAGAATCCACGTGGTTTGAAATAATGGCAGCCTAATCAAAATACTCCCCGCCGATGGAGATGCCAAGAAAGAAGTAATACATCCATCCTGTGAATTCCTGGGCATGTGGTTTCCCGAAGACCCGGGAAAGTGCTATCATCCCCATCTCGATGCTTTCTTTAAATTCAGACCAGGGGATCTCTAGTTTCATTCTCTTGGGGTCCCTCTTTGGAGACTTGAGCCAATGTGTATTCATGTATATTTGGGCTACATCCTCCAACTACTTAAAATACGCTAAGGCATCAGATCTGGTGACGACAGTTGGATTGTCAAACTAAGGGATCCCCAACCCTAAACAAAAAGTTGCAGCGTCAAGAGACACCATAGTGGTGGGGTATCTGGTCAGCTTCGGGGCTACGAGCATGACGGCCTAGATGGAAGAGTTGTAGTGTGCCGCAAGTGTGAGAATTAAATCCAGGGCCTGCACCGAGCAATGGAAAATAGGTGGCCTTGAGAATCTCAGAATCCCCGATGCTGATTGCTAGTGGATCCCCGGACTGTCGCTGAATATGCATTATTTTTACCAAGGCCTACATCTTGGGCCATGCTTTGACGGTGGTGTCGGTAATTAATTGGACTTTGGAATCAATCTTTGATCCTATAATAACATTGTCCTTCACATACTTCATGCTGAGAGGTAATTTTTCCAATGCCCTCTCCATTTTGGACCTGACGGCTACCCTGGTGACCACCGTAGAAGGAAGTTCCAGACTCCCAGGTGGTGAAGATAAGGAAGCCTCAGACATGATGAAAGTATATTACTTTAAAAACTTGCAAGGCAAGACGACTGTCAGTATTCATAAATAAATCATACTCTGGGGTCCGGAGATCTTACCACCGCGACATTTGTTTTCCTGAAAAGTTAGTTTAGGTTCAAAATCCTGGAAAGATATATATAATGCAAACTTAAGGGAAATAACCAATATCTGGGTCTGGGGGTTTCATCATGCTTAGCGAAGTAAGGTGTGGGCTAGTGAAGATAAAAGACCTGGGATCTAGAAAACTAACCGTTGGAAGGTGTGTGCAAAAAGTGAACTGTCAAGCCCACATGGGCGTCACATGGCTATGCAATAAATGGAAGTTATGGTTGACGGTGGCGACAATTGTTTGAACGCGCGTAAAGTGGAAACCACCTAGACAATTTTAAATGCATTCATGGGACATAAATGAAGCCCAGGTTGGTTTATGGAGCAGAGAGAAAACCACCTGGTTAAAACCAACCGAGAGCTGAGTTTCAACTAGGTGGTATTCTATCTGGAACAAGCTCGCAGACTTAAAATGGGAAACAAACAGGGTACGATGAGCTTGAAAAAAGACTGGGTGAATATATACAAGATATACATCAGGGCTAAAAGGTATATACATGTAAAATTGGAAAGATATACATTAATATACACTAAATATACATATATACAGAACGCAGAGTAGCTATTTACACAAAACAAAAAAATGTAAAAACCTACAATATTTACATTATCCTACACATGTACAGAGGGAGGACAACCCTCTAGCAGAGCTGACCCACCAACGGGCCGCAAACCAGACAACGGAAATGTAGAGCAAAATGAAAACACAAGACAAAAACACAAACCAAAAAAAAAATGAAAAGCTAGGGAACGGAGAGAAACAAAGAAACCAACCTGAAAACTAGAGAAAGGAAAGGGAAGGCAAGGTGTCAAATGCTCTACAATAGCTTCCACCCTCAAAGGATCACCACTCAACACTAAAAACCACTTGCAATTGTTCAGAACCGCTCGGAGTAACTCGTACTTAACTCTGCTAAAATCGGTGTGATATCGCTCTGAAATCGCTCAAATTGCTTAAGTGTTTTAATCACGGTAATTGTGAAAATGATAGGTGATTTCTATTTATACCCAAGGTAAAAATCAAGTTACCTCTCCTTCCACAAACTCCGAAATAGGCCGACCTCCGAACTCTGGGCCCGGGGATTCCGTGCGACCATACCTTCTTATGAAAAGAAGACATCGTGATAAAGAATCTCAGAGTCTGGAATCTGGCTCCTGGACAAAGAATGACCAACTCCAAGATCGGGTCTCAGAGACACAAGGGACAAAAAAAAGGAAGCAAAACCAACACCACGAGAAAGAAAACCTGGGGAAGGAAAAACAAAAACAAAGGCAAAAGACAAGGCAAGAGCCAGAAGCAGAAAACGAGAAAAAAGGGGGACCCAACATTTTGCACACAAAATGTAGGGACGGGGATGCAAGGCATAACATATCTGAACTTAAGAATTTTAATTCTTTACCACATTGTTTCTCAACCATTGCCTTATACCATTTAAACATATTAAATGCTTCTGATTTATCTTTTAGAAACATGACTGTCATCATTCTAGAGTAATCATCAACAAAGAGAATAAAATATCTATCTTCATAATAACTCTTTGTCCTCATAGGTCCACATAAATCAGTATGGAATAATTATAGAATGGCATCAGATGTATGGGTTTTTCTTTTGAAACTAGACTTTGTCATCTTATCTTTATGACAATTCTTACACATGATGTTGTCGGGCTTGGTCGTCATCGGTAAGCCTTTGACATTTCTCTTTTTTTTAATCTTTATCATGTTGTCAAAGTTCACATGACACAATCTTTTGTGCCACAACCATATGTCTTCATTTGTAGCAATTAAACAAGTGGTGTTAATATAATTCAGATAGAATAAGTTACCTTTTGTCTACTCATTGGTACCAATCATATTTCCTGATTTATTGAAGATCTTTGCCTTCTTATTTTCAAATGCTACTCTGTGACCTAAATTATTCAAATGAGAAACACTCAATAGATTATGATTCAATCCATTTACCCAGTAAGCATTTTCACATTTTATCTAGTTATTCAACATTATGGTTCCTCTACCTTCAACTGGACAAGGTGTGTCATTACCCATTCTTACTGAACCACCTTTATAGTATTCA
>MU225799.1:1807921-1837597 GCA_018584345.1 Thuja plicata | reverse complement strand
TTGTGTTGTACTGTGTGATGTTTTCACCTTCTTTCATTTTGAGATCATCAAACTTTCCTCTAAGGCTTTCTGCCTTGGCTCTCAAAACATTTTTGTCACCACCATGTACAAGCATCAATTTGTCCCATGTCTTCTTTGCAGTTTTGCAGGTTTTGACATGTTCAAATTTAGCATCAGAGAGTGAGGAAGCAAGCTCTATCATCATGCAATTGTGCTCATGCTTCTCTCTCAATTGTTCAACTATTGGTGCTCCTATGGGAAACACATATTCAACATCTAAGTATTGAGTAACATCATTACCAACACCTAATAAGTGGAGTCTTATTCTGCTCTGCCATGAAGAAAATTTATCTTTGTTCAACTTGGGCACATCTCATTTTTTCATCTTGTGATATTTAGCTTAGGTCTTGAAACCTTCCTTCTAAGAACACGAGCTCTGATACCAATTGTTAGTAATAACTGAGGGGGGGGGATGAGCCAGTGGCGTCAAAAATTAATCCTTAAATCAACCCTTAAAACTTTAAACCACAGATTATGTCTCTAGTTATCTTCTATCCTACAAGATGAATGCCTTGAAATACTTTTATCCATTTTCTACTTGTCAGATTGCTTTGTTAATCTCTCTTCTATGTGATTACCAATAAGCAGTTAACTATTTACTGAAACACAGTAAATATGCAGAGTATACCGATCAATCTAGAATTGTATATGTGAAATGTAACATAGTAAAGTAGTAAATCATAAACACATAAAATATGGATTTTCAACGTGGAAACCCTGTTAAGGAAAAAACCACTGGGACAGGTACCCCAAATTTTCACTCTTTTGAAGTGAGCCCTATTAAGAGCCAACCCTGTTAAAGGTTACAAACACACTGTTAGGTGTGATCTTGTTAGAGGATTTAAAAATAGTTTGTCACCTAGTATCTGGCATCTAATGCTACCATCCTTGATCAAACTCTCACTTGGCCTGTCAATAGGTATCGGGCATATCCAATGCTACTTTTATGATCAAACCTTTTGATACTCCTTGGGATGTATCTCAATTGTAAAAGAATTTTAAGTCTTGCTCAGTTAAGATACTTCATGCTTCAATGGTTAAACTAAAACAATAATGATCTGTTCATACATAAAACTCAATTGCAGATTTTCAGATCTATTGTAAGTCCATTACCTCTCTGATCAATATAATCACTTATACCTTTGCTCCACACTATTCTGCTCTGTGATGTTGTCTCACTGTTCATTGGTGTCTGCAGAATCTAGCTCTTTCCTTAGCTTGTTGATCGGGACTGAAAGAATACTTTCTTCTCCTTCAGATTCTCTTTAGCATCTTTCCTCTATTCTCTTGTTCACCACACACACGAATTCGTAATGAATTGGGTTTGTCTCTATATAGACATGATTTCCCCTTTTCTTGGCTTTCTTGATTCTTGGCGTGTTCCACAATTCTCGCTAATAGATTTAAAGCAAACTCCTGATTTATCTCAAAGAGATCTTCTTGCCAACTGGACAAATCAGCTTTAAATCAATAACTTATCTCTAGATTTATCTGGATGTTTAAAACAATGATAAGTATTCGTTAATTCTATCTTTAGCTTCTTGACAGCTAAGCATTTTGTCCTTTTCTAAACCCTATGTTCTGTCAGTAAACACTTTAGTTAGTCATCAGTGATAACTAATTGTTTTGTTGGTGTGACTTCAGTTGTCATCAGGATCTCTGTCCTTGTCTTCTCCGTTGGGCAACACTGAAATTATCTCCGTCGGGTTACTCTTTGCTTTGCTCGTTGGGCAACATTGTAACTTTTCTCGTCGATAATGTTGTGCATTAGCTTGTCGGGTAACACCGCGACTCTGCTCTTTTACTCTGACCATCGGTGTGCACTCCGTTGGTGTATGCAGCCACTTAGTGAATACTTGACTTGTATGCATTACTGATAGCATAGCCTTGATTCATTGGTTCTTTGAAGTCTTTGGCAGTATTTTAATGACCATACAGATTATATCAAGTTGACATTAATGACAATACAATACATTAACTGATTTAATGCCTTGCATGTTCATCAAGTTAATATCTTCAAAACATTCAATCAGTTACATGTTATCAAGGAAGTCATATTTTCATTCCTTCCTCAGTTTGAATGAAGTCTACCATCATTGATTCTATGGTAGTCGTTATGGGTCCAACAAGGCCCCCCTTCCAATTTGGTTTTGCATCATTTTTTCCTGCTTCCAAAACCTTCTGACCAACGATATTTTCCGACGAGGCAGAGGGTGTTTTGCTGCAAGAATCTTCGTTCTCGCCCTCCTTTTTTCCTATTTCTACAACCTTCTGATCGACGACCTTTTTCGACGAGGTAGAGGGTGTTTTGTTGCATAGAACTTTGTTCTTTCCATCCTTATTCACGCTACATGCAGGCATAGAAATCTCTGACACTTTTACAGAGACTCTATCCGACTCATGTGACCCAACATGAGTATTGGAGGGGGGTGTCTGACTGTGGGGAGGAAGATTCCTCCCTAGAAATAATGGCCATGCAAACCAGCGGTTTCAAAATTCAAAGTAGGAGTTGGCAGGCAGTTGCAAAGCAGTTATATAATTAGGCTATGTTATTTGGGAGGATCTAATTTATAATAATTAGTATTGTACATGACACTCTAGGTTTAAAAAATAATAATCTTGAATTAAGGAACTCTTCTCTATAAAATATTGGAACTAATAAATGTAATAAAATAATTGAAAGTTTATTTATTGATATAACTTAGTTGAATTTAATTGATTATAAAAATTTTATTTTGATAAACATTAAATTTATAAAATTGAATAAATATTTAAAGTTTTTTAAATAGTATGGAATATTCTTTTTTTTTTAAATATTTTTGTCATTTATGTATTTTAAGTTTTGTTTATGATGAGTTATTTTTGCTCTTGTTATCACTATACATGTGGAGTTAAATTATATAGGTGTAATATTTTAATATTCTTTGTATTAAGTTTTATACGAGTTCTAATAATTTTTTTGCATTTTTTAAGTTAATAGTAAGTAGATTAGAGTTTTGTTTGTGAATTACGCTAATATAAAATTAACTCTCTCTCTCTCTCTCTCTCTCTCTCTCTCTCTCTCTCTCTCTCTCTCTCTCTCTCTCTCTCTCTCTATCTATCTATCTATCTATCTATCTATCTATATATATATATATCTGCCTCTTTACCCCTCCCTTTATATATCTAACTCTCGCTCATACACCCACACACACTCCTTGTTTCCCCCTCCCTATTTCATCTCTATATCTCTATTGTCCCCCTATACACCTCTCTCCCTACCTATATATAGTTCTATTACTTGTTTTTGTTACCTTCTCTCTCATTCTTCTGATTTCTACCTCTATCTCCATATCTAATACACCCTTTCTATCTATATCTCACTATTTCTACTTCTCTCTCTTATTCACTCCATCTATCCTCCTTAAAATATTTCTCTCTCTATCTCCCTCATGTTCCTCTCTCTATTATATTCTATTCATATATCTCCACCTCAATTTCATACTATTCATATATCTTCTACTATATGCACATATGAGAAAAATTGAAGATGCAATTTTTTTTTATTTCTTAACTTACAAAATACAATTATACTATATAAATCTTACACATTTAAATATTTTGTTTAAATATCATTTATTTAATATTTATATAAATTTAATATTTCTATGACTTTCGGCGTACCCATTGTAGATCATGTGGGACCTAGAAAAAGAGCTTTGGTGCCTTCAAAGGGAAAAAAAATCCCCCATATTATATTTGATTATGAATTTTTGTGTCAGATATAAAGTTTAATAATAGGAAATGGTATGCGACAAAATATAAAATCTTTTCCACTCCAAGACACACATAATCATTTAAAATATTAATTGTCTAAAAACTTGTGGTATTTTGTCAAATGAGGGAGGTGAAATAATTGTTTTATTTTCATAGTGACGCTTTTATTGAAATGCGTATCAATGCCTTTCACTGTCATCAAGTTGATATTATTATTCCCTTCTCTTGGAGGGAATATACTCTATGGAATATTTTATTTGAAATGATTTCTTGAGATTCGTTTGAGATTTGATTGACCACCAAGAAGAGGGGATTGAGGTTAACCAACCTTGATTTTCATGGTTTGTATTATGTTAATAATAGATATATAAAGGGTCATAATAATAAGTATTATTAGTTTGGAAATATATAAAATTTTGAGTTAGTAAATGAGAAAAAGTGAAAAAATAATGCATAAGTTTTATGAAAGTCTATAAAATAATTATTTATTTTATAATTTTTCATTTTAGTCTTTTCAATTATAAAGATCAATGTGAACATTTAATATTTTATTTTTAGTATTTCTTGTTAATCATTAATGTTGTAATTAGGTTTAATTTTAATGATTTACTCTACTTAGTAGAGCATCTTAATATTTGATGATGATTTCATTATGATTATTGTCATTTTTGTCTGTTGGATGGACATTATAATTTTGGAGAATTCACTGATCGACACATAAGTAAAATTTCTTAATTTTTTTAGCCCCTACCTTAACATGTATCTTTAATGATTGATAAGTAATTATATTTATGTTTTTCTTCAAAAAAAATGACTATTTTATAATTCTCTACAAAGCATTTAACTTTTTATGTTTCTCTAAAATTTTGCTTGATATTTTTGTGGCATGATGTAAAGCTCTTACTATGGTTGACAACAATCATTATGACTACCATTCATTTTTTAGTTTATTATTAAATAATGTGGTCCAAAATAGTAATGAACGGTGAAAAGTTGAAGACATTTTTGCAGATAAATGATACTCCATTTATTACTAATGAAGTATTTATATTTTGAAAAGAAATAACTTCTTATATAACAATTCATTTCATTCCTTTAACCCTTAAGCACTCAATCCATTCCTCAGTTTTATCACTATGGATTTTCCAATGAAAGGTAAGAAGCAAACCAAAATTTGTAAAAGGTATAAAATATCATAAAAATAATAATATATTATGTATGTGTACTTCTATTTAATTATCATTTGAGAGATAACTCGTAGGCTTTAGATGCAATCAAAAAATTCTGAAAGAAATGGAGATGGAAAATCTTTTTCTAGAGTAAAATCCATCTAGTGGAGAGGATGGATCAGCTTATAACAATATTTCATAAGACAATAAGTTATTTTCATGTCTTCACTTGAGGTCATCACTCACAACCCAATAGCTAAATAATGCCAAAAAATTCTTAATTAGATGTTATTGTTATGTAACCAACCACATTGTTAAAATCTTAACAAAACATTTTTAACAATGGGTATACACTATAACTTCTTCCAACGAACACAAATCATCATCATCATTTGACTCATCATGCTAGTAGCATAATACAATTCTCTATTTCACCTCACGCATTCTCCACTACAATTCTGATGCAATAGTCAACCTTGTATTTCCCCTCTCATTTTCATTTGTAATACCTAATCACAAATACTCAACTATATCACCTAACAACAAAATACCCCAAAATATTTTTAAAAAAAATTAAAAATGTTGTATCACCTAATAATAGAAATTCTAAATATCAAATAATAGAGAAAAAATTTTGGGCAAATCATAGACCAAAAAAAGGATCTTCTACATACAACAAACGTGAATGCGAAGGCAAGCAAATAGATTAATTTCTTCAGGAAAGCCAAATACTACATTTCTTTGTCAATATTGGGGTTTCCAAGCGATGCGAATCACTTTTTTGCGCTTCAAGAGGATCCTACATTGACGAATGCTTGTTTGCCAAAACAATATGTTAATCATGCATTTCAAAATGATTCTAGGGTTCAAAGGCTCCCTCTACTCAGCAAAAAAATTCATCAGCCAGGTAAGTGACAAAATGGCTCTTCATCTGCAAGAAGAGGCTATGGGTAGAAGGAGGGGCAAAAGAACCCTAGATGTGATATTGAAAACGAAGGATGAAAATTAGTCAAAAGTTGGAAAGAAAGAAGAGCCCTAAATTTTAGGGCTTCTCTAAATAGAGATGCATATAGGATAAATTAAGGGAAGTTTGATTCATCATGACCTAAAAGAAATCGACGAAAGCCCTGGATGAACAAAATAAACTACCAAAGCAAGGAAATCACATTCGGTGTAAATAAAACAAAGTGCCCCGTTTGGTTGAACGAATTAGAAAATGTTGAATTTGATCAAATGCTGGAAATGATCAAATCATGGATTTGATATTCTGATTTTTCATTTTCAGAATATAGTTTGGACCGTTTGGTTGGCACGAAATATGAACAAGAAGATGCATTTCCTCTATTTGGTTCCACATTTTGAAATTGGAATTTGAGTATGGTTTTTTAATTTATTTTTTTTGAATTATTTTAATATTTTGGAAACAGTAGGGATTGAGAGTCAAAACAGGTGGAATTAGAGCAATGGTGGGATCATTGAAGACAGTGATAGCTATGGGTCTCACAGAAGGAACATTTTGTCTAGGAGAGATTAACACTTGTATATGAACAAGGAGATGATTATTCTTGCGTAATAGTTAACGACTTTATCTATTGTCTTTTTAACAAATGTTTTCCTTTACAGGCCCCCGTAAGCATCATATTACATGAGATGTCAATTATTTGAGACATTTTTTCAAACAGTTATCATGCATTTTCTACACTTCCAATGCATTCTTTGAGATGGTATTTATATACCAAGGCATTCGATCAAACAACTTGACTGTGTTTTTTCAGAACAATTCCACAATTCACATGCATGTATTCTCAAATGTTTGCAACTACAACACTCAATTTCGTTCCTCCACGGCTTCATATTTTAATGGATATATTATATTACCACAAAAAAATTGACTCAACCATGGGGATTCATTTAGTATGTGTTGCTACGGGTGCACTTTTTCACTAGTTATAATGCAACAAACCACGGAATCACATTTCTTTGGGCCCCGTTTGTTTGGGGAATTGGAATTTGACTCAAAACCTTATTATCACAAAACCAGGATATGATTTCTAATTCCACCTATTCAGTGGGAAGATGATGCCACTCATTTTGGTGTCTAAACCCGATTTTGCTTGACGAATCTGGAATTGCAATTTAGAGAAACAAACATCGGATTTGCAAAAACGGGAAGTGTCACTCCCAAAAATGGGAAGTGTCACTCCCAATTCCATGAAACAAATGGGGCCTTAAGGAATTATTTACAAGAATTCACGCACCATTGTATTTCCATGTTTTGAACATTAAAATGGACGCTCATCCATTGTATCAAAAATCTCACTCATGCGCAACCTCTCAAAATGGTAGGGGTGTACTTGCAGTTCCCTCTCATTCTGCCTGGCCCGTGGAAGCAGAGGAAACCTACAACCTTCATTGCCCATACAAAGACTTTCACATGGACCCCAAAAAAATCTTATTTGTTTGCACGCGGACCCGAAATGGTTTCAAAATGAGGATTGAAAATGGGAATTCGGCCCTCAAATTCCAATTCCACCTTTCAAGTGGAAGATGTATTTGCTCATTTTCATTCAAAATGATCATATACATCTCCCTCTTCCAATTTTGTTTTGGACTGTCAAACTGAGGATTTGACAAAATCAGAATTTTTTTATGCCAATTCCCGCAACCAAACAGGGCTTAGGGAAGAAAGGTAATCCCTCCAAGCCTCAACCAGTATCTGGAAACACGCTCGAAGGGAAAATACACAATATTGAGACTGAATTTATCGATCTAGTATAGAAATTATACAAATGACTGGGCATTTTGGCAATCTGGATAGGGAAAATGATGAATTTTGACAATATGAAGGCATGGTGGGAAATAAATACCGCACCAAGTAAGTATATCTTATCTTGGTAATAATACTTTGTTTTTACTCTACAAAGAAGATGCAATTACGAATAATCTTATGTTTGGTGATGTTAAATTCTATCAAGGTTTTTGCTTTCATTTTTTAGAATGGTCTCCTATGTTTGATCCATTTTCTTTCAAGCCCGAGTATAGATATAGAAGGGTGGATCTAGGATGGGTCCCTATAGAATATAGGTTACCTATTGTAATAGATGAAATAAGATCATTTTGGGGGACTTTCTTAAGCTGTGAAGGGGTCCTAATAGATGCTATTTCGGATGAAGTTAAAGTATTTTTAATAATGGAGAGAAATGTAGAAACCCTCAATCTTGTAGATATTGTGATAGAGAAAGGAAAGTGGAAGATTGAACCCTCTTTCTATGATGGGGAATTTGAAAGATCAAAATTCCTTAGTAAGAAGAATTTATACATCCACCAGGATATTCTATTTCTTATCCAACTTTGAAGAGTTTCAAGAATGAGGAGATAGACACCAATAAAAATGGATAGTCTAAATGTGAGAAAATACCTAAACATAAGACAACT
This sequence comes from Thuja plicata, assembly GCA_018584345.1. Taxonomy (NCBI): domain Eukaryota; kingdom Viridiplantae; phylum Streptophyta; class Pinopsida; order Cupressales; family Cupressaceae; genus Thuja; species Thuja plicata. Next base: position 1,829,177 of record MU225799.1, on the reverse strand, counting down.
ATACTTAGTAGTTCTGACTCACCCTATAAGAAGGCATTATTCCAGGATGTGGAGGAAGGCGAGATAGTGGAAAATATGGATGTTATTAATGAGAATGATCAAAGGGAGAATGTTGAAATAACCCACAATGAGGAGACATTAATGACTCATCACCCATCCTGAATTTGATCTACACTCGGCTAGCGAAATGAAAATAATAGGGTTGAGTTTTAAATCCAATGTGGAGGATGTTATTAATGCACATGTAGAACAAGATATAAACATTAAGAAGTTTAAGGAATCTTTGGAAGTGATTAAAGGCCAGGCTGAAGCAGTAAGGGAGATAGTGCCAAAAGAATTAAGCAATATTGAGGAAGATAGATTGGATGGGGAATGGTTGTATGATGAGGTAGAATCTCAAAAAGAAAGAAAGAATAACATAGTAGAGGAATGTCCTCATGAAGACAATAGAAATTTGAGGGAAGATGAGGTGGAGATTGAGACTATTAATGACTTTTTGGGTGTGGACTTATCTACAGATTTTAATAATGAATAAATGTTGCTTGATAAATAGAATCTAATTGGTAAGGTTTTGGATTCTATGGATATAGAAGAGAAGGGTGTGGAGGATTACATGATTATGGAAGAAGGAAAGATGAATATCTCAAAGGAACTTGGGTTTTACCATAATATATAAGGTGAAACCTCTTCAGACTGTGCTAAGGTGGCCAAGAAAAGAGGCAAAAAATTAGCTAATGAACTCAGGATTAAGGATGGTGAGATTGCAGGTCAAGAAAAAATTACTTCATTACTTTATGCTGGGAAGGGGAAGAGCTTTCCCACAACACCAGGAATTTTTTGCATGGAATGTTAGGGGCTTAAATGCCCCTAACAAACAACATATTTTTAAACATTGTAATTCAACTTTTGAAACTGATATTATATTGATTAAAGAAACTAAATTAGGTTTAGAAGAGTTACAAGGATTTTGTAGCAACTTAGGAATATGGGAAGTGGATGGTGAACACTCTAAGGGAGCATCTGGGGGTCTAGCTATCATTTTTATCCAAAAATTACTACGTTTGATAAACTTAGAGGAAGTAAGTATTGAATGTGTGGTAGAGTTAGTAGCATCAGAAGCAAATTGGGCTTTATACTCATCAACCTTTATGGATGTAAATTTCTTCATAAAAAAGGGAGATCTAGAAAGAACTTAATAATATTTTAGATGACTTTCCAAATGAGAATATATTTATTGGTGGATATTTGAACGCATTTTTGAGCTTGAAGGAAAAATTTGGTGGGATTGCTAAGGAATCTCAAACCATTGTAGAGTTTCGGGAGTCGGTCCAACATAATGGATTTATGGAAATCATAAAAGAGAATGGGGGTTATACATGGACCAATAGAAGAGTAGGACTAGGTCATGTAGTTGAACAAATCGACAAATTTTTCTAGAAAGATAATTGGGCAAATTTTGACTTTAGCTTTAAATCACAAATCCTTCCTACGTCGAGATCTAACCACTATCTGGTCCAACTTGCCATTGAGGAATGTAAACAACCAAAAATGTTCCCTTTCAAGTTTGAAAATATGTGGTTAAGGGATGAAAATATATTGGGGATAATTGAGAAATGGTGGAAGGACACTCATTTTGAAGGATCAAAAGCTTTTTTCTTTATGTCAAAAATGAAGTTAATTATGAAAAAACTAACTCAATGGAATAAAGACGATTTCAGATACATATTCAAGGCCAAGGAAGATTTGGAGAAAGAAATTGAAGAAATTAATGAGAAAGTATTTGTTGAAGGAATGAATTAGGAGTCCTATCTTAAGGAGAAGGAATTACTCAGGCAGTATGAGGACATCTTAGCCAAAGAGGAGATTTTTTGGCGCCAAAAATCCAGAGAAACATGGTTAGCTGAAGGTGATAAGAATATTTATAATTTTTTTTCACAATAGCACCAAAGCTAGAAGAAATGTTAACAAGATTACAAAAATTACCAAATCCAATGGTGTAATATTAGAGGATCCAAAGAGTATATCCAAAGAAGTTGTCAATTACTTTGAGGATATCCTCAACAACAAGGATGGATCTTAATTGCAAGCTCAAAAGAATATTCTAGGGAACATTCCACGCATTATCACAGGGGCTCAAAATAAGATGTTAAATGAAAAATTTACTAAAGTGGAAATCAAAGCCTCTCTTAAAAATCTTATTCCTGACAAGGCTCTTGGTCCTCATGGGTTTCCAACCCTCTTATACCAAAAATGTTGGTCCTTCCTGAGAGATAAGGTGACAAGGGTTCTTGAGAGTATTAGGAAGTCAGGTCAGATTCTTAAGGAGATGAATAATACCTTTATTGCAGTAATTCCTAAAAATTCAAATATAGGAAATTTTGAGGACTTTAGGCCAATCTCTTTGTGTAATACTATTTATAAACTTCTTACTAAAATGTTATCAAATAAAGTTTAAAAATTGCTTCCATATTTAATTGTGGATGGCCAAACAAGCATTGTTTTAGGGAAATCGAGCTTGGATGGGGTATTTTTTCCCAAGAAGCTATTCATTGAGTCCAAAATAAATAGGAGAGAGAGAGAGAGTGTTCAATGATGAATAGCCAAACCATTTAGGTTGTCACCTTATACACATGTACCTCCTCAATTAAAGTTGAGTTTCTTCTTCCTTTAAACTATTAGAGTTTTTATATTTATCCTTGTCATCAAGTCCTATTGTGACTCACAACTCGCACCCCACCTAGTCAGTTGAGTGAGTAGGAATCCCCTTCTTTTTCTCTTTTTACCTAGTTTCATTCTGTCTTTTTTTTTTGGTTTTTTTGAGCTTTTGTTGATCAACTTTTGAACCTTCAAAGACTCATCTCATGTTCTAAACCCTAATCCCTGAAACCCCCTTTCCTTCTTTGTTTTTCTTTTTGTTGATCATTTATTAGAGGATTGGCGATGTCATAGAGACATGACACCCCCAAAACTCCAATCCTTGATTCTACCTATTTATTTCATTTTTTTGGGACCTTATTGTTAGGAATTGGTTATTAGGGGATCAAAGGTACCATGGAAACATGGCACCTCTAAAAGTCCAATCCCTAATGCCTTGAAGATTCGTGATCCTCTACAAACCCTAAAAGGTGACTTGAATGTTTATGCATGTTGAAATCACCCAATCTTGTGCATATAAGAGGGTGTTTCATGAATCATTTGTGCATCCTGATTTTGGTGAACTTGGAGCAATTTTGAGCAAATCATACATCCAAAGTTATTAGAGCCTATTCATTGTGCACCTAGTGAGACTTTGTGCTGCAGTATCCCCATCCACCAGTCAGACCCCTACTTTTTTATTTTTTAGGTAGGATTAGATCTTGTGCCCTCATATTTGGTGTTTTGTTTTATTTATTTTGATTATTGTCCTTTATTTTTTGGTATTGATATTTTGGCAGTAGGTTAGAGTTAGTTTACAGATTAGGTGCAGTTCTCACTGCTTCTAATAAACTACCAAATTATCAAATTGCTAAAATAGGGCATCATAAACCCTCATGAATCAACAAGGGTCACTTTCTAATCCTTATACAAGATTACCAACCACTACCCACATCTAATGCTCAAAAGGATAACAAATAAGGAAAATTACAACATAGTCAATGATGTATTTGTATTTGTATTTGCAGTTACCAAAACCATTAAGGGAGACTTTGCAAAAAGGATCTCCCAAAAATTATCATCCCAAATACATAATTTTGGAATTTATTTTATTCAATTTAGAACTTCCTCGTACCTCAAGGTTATTGGTTGTACACTCTTACCCTTCAAGATCCCAGGTACCCATCTAACAAATTGATTGTTATGGATCTTTGATGATATGTGTAGTAGACACTCACAAGATTATATTGAGAAAATAAAAATATTATTTTCAATTCTCCATTAGGGTGGGAGCACACAGCTTTGGAGACATAAAATTTTCAAGGCTTGGGGGTACTTAATGGGCATTTTTCTCCATTGAGAACATCAAAATTACCAAGTACGTGTTTCAACCAATTGTCACTTTCATACATATTATGGGAAAAAACATTAAACATGTGCCACATCTGGATGATCATTGAGAAAAAATTATCAATGAGTACAAGGTAAGGGTCTGAGAATTTTGTATAATGGGCCTTGATTTGATTGCAGATGTTGCTAACTTTTACATTTCAAAGGACCATAAATCAAAGCACAAGGAAGAAAATTGGATCCACCATATAGATACAATAAGATCCTTGATTTGGTCATTTTTAATGCAGATATACATGAGATATAATGTGACGAAATAGACTATCATGCCAAAGAGGTCCTAAAGTGCACCCACAATTGGCTTGCAAAGCCATGTAAAATGGACCTAGTGCCTAAGGCTAAAGATATCAATCAAGTGTCTAAGGAAAAACCAAGCTCTTCAAAGAGAAGGAAAACAACACCTTCCAAGATACCTCCGCCATAACATCCCATAGAACATGCTAGAGTGGTATTGGAGAAGATACTAAGAAAAGTAAAGAAGCAACAAAAGGAGGGAGAAAAAGATAAAATTGTTGCTACTTCTACTATAACCACTCATGTTGTTACATATGTTGCTACTAGTTCTATAGGTACTTTTTTACCTTTTTCCTCCCAATCCAAAATAAATCTTATAAAGATAAAACTAAGGAAAAATAAACCTCAGGATCCTCGTAGTGTTTACACGTTATTGCATAAAGGGCCTATGATGCCAACGGTTGAGAAAGAAGAAGAGGGTTCCCTATTTAGAGGATGAAAAGAACTAAAACAACTATTAGGTCACAATCTCCTACTCAAGAAGAGGTTGCATCAAAGAAAACAATAAAAATTCCTCCTACTATCCCAATACAAGATAAATCAAAACAAACTCCCAATAAAGATACCATGGAGGTTCATGATATTGAATTTGATCTAGACATTGGTCCAAGGGTGAAAAAAGAGGAGAGAGAGGTTGAAAAGGAGAAGATAATTAAGGAGTATCCATTGGGATAATATGAGTTATTTCAAGTGGATATACCAGATGTAATAGGTATGGAGGCTCCACAAGAAAATTCCTCAAGTGTTGAATAGGTTAATACAAAGGGGAAAGATTATGTACACACAATTTTGGAAAAAATGGAAATAATAGAAAAGGAGGAAGGAGGTTTTGTTGCTTTTAAAGTCCCAATGGATCCTCAAGAGGAAAATATCCTAGATCCACCTTCAAAGTAATAGAAAGAGATAACTCTTTAGAGGGTGCAAACTCAATAGGAAGAAACAGACAAAGGATAGAAAAATAAATAGACTAATACAGATCAAAATCTTCTTGAGAAAGAAGATAAGAAAGATACATCTTCTTCTAACCATGGATTCAATCTTCATTTCCATGACACAACCCCATGAGGAAAAGAAGAAGGGGGGGGGAGAAAACATTTTTAAAATGAGAAACTAAAGGTCTTGTACTTCTGCCACTATTCCATTGTGGCTATCCCAAATTTTCCACAAGAAGAAGTGGATGTATTAAGATGTTGAGATATAGGATCTCTCACTTTTGGATGATATTTTTAATGCTAGTGAGTTGAGGAGGAAAGCATGTAAGATATCCCAAGTATTTCCTAATTCAAGAGGGCATTAAAAAGCCCACATAGAAATACCTCTTGTAGATAAGCTGAAAGAGGATATGTTCAAAGAATACTATCAAATGTAAGAGATATATTTGGGTTTACCAACCAAGAAGGGGGGAAAGAATCTCTTTCATTAGGTTATCACAACCATTATAAAAAAAATTGTCGAAAGATGAGAACACTAAGGAAGACCTCCAATTTTGGGTTAAACAAATTAAGAAGTATATTAATCGATTGGTAGGAATAATTAATGCCTCAACTCCTTCTTCCAATATTCAAGGATCATTAGAATTTAGAGGTCAATTTTATAATGCCGACTCATTTTTTTTTGGCATATGTTGAATGGAAGAGAGAGATAGAAGAAACATGAGAATAATTCATATAAGCAGTTCTGACTATCTACTAGTCCATGTTGAATAAATAAAGATATTGCCTAATATGATTACAAGAGACAATGGTAGAATTTGGACCAAGGAGAAAATTTTGATGTGTGATGATTACCTACCAATTTTGAAAATAGTGCTAAGAGCATGAGTCTTGACTGACTTTTGAAGGTAGCCATCTTTGAGCTTGAAGATGTGGGGCTCTTTGTTGATTGGTTAAGGGAGATAGAATTATTTATCAAACAATATAATAAGATAAAAGAAAATATTCTCAAGAGAATAGAGATTGTAAAAAAATTTTTTGCAGGGTGCCAAATATTTTATGAAAGAGATTTCATGTACTTTTTGGATAAAAATAAGAAGCTGAGAACTTTAAGAAAGAAACAATAAGTCACCCTTAAAAACATGAAGACTCCTAATGTATAAAAAGCAGTATTGTAGTTAGATCTTTCAATAAATAATTTACAAAGCTTGTTGTGTACTTATAAATAAGGGAAATGTAGTTTTGCACTAATTTTGAATATTTTTAGTTATGATGATTCTTTTAGTTTTATGCAAGAAAATTTTGTGCCTGGAAACTGATGTCACATCTTAGTTTCATTTGATATTTTTGGAGGGTTAGATGAAAGTGAAATCAATGGTAATAAAGTTCGAGGAGTCCCCAAGGATTGAGCTAATTAAGAACTTTAGATAACTATTTTGGGTTTTGATGAAAACAAGACCCCACCATTATAATAAACATCATGTAAAAGTTATTTTATCATTAGTATTTCGTTTAGAAATAGTTTCAAATAGTTTTGTTTTGTTCTAAATTTATTTTGACCCATAATAATGCTACAAACCCTAATACCTGGCAAAAAAAACAAAGGATCATGGAGGTTGTGAAGCCTCGCTAGGGTGACATTTTGTTGATGACCTAGACAGAGAAAACTTGGGAAATTCGCTCTATTGTCCCCAATGGGTGTTTTCCTAGATGGGCAATGGAGGGATTTGGCACTTGATCGACCACCTATTTCTGATTATTTCAAGGGTTTTAAATCACAAGATGTGTAAAATTATAGAGATTATAAGATCCCTTAATGGGTTTTCAAGGATGGTAAATGGTTTGATATCTTAAATTATGGGCTCTCCATGGTCTATTGGTTTCTCCCTATAGTGGCTAGGGTTTCCTAGCGCAAACACACAAAATTTCCTAAAAATGCTAAGCTAGGGTATATAACCCTAGCCATTTTTCATGGTCTACCCATGGTTGGGAGAGACAATCAAGGATAATTTTCAAGCTGAACCCTAAAAATGCTCAAACCACACACGCTTCTCCATATTCATCTCTTAATATTATTGATTCACATCCTTGTGGGATGGATGACACTTGCACAATCGATGATGATGGGATTTTGAAAAGAAATGTGACTATGAGAGATCGGCCTTCTTCTCCAATTGTAATTTCTAATGATGGTTCCAAACTGGACAAGGTTTATCATTCGAATTGCACTTTGTCATATAATGTTGATTCGATGGTGGATAAATACCCTCACAATGATGATTCTGATGGCTTGGCTTTCAACAAAGGGACTTTCTTGCAACATGTATGTACTAATTCTAATAATCACAAGGGGAAAGAGGTATGGATTAAAATCCCTCATATCATTATTAATGATTCTCCCAATCTCTGGCAGGGGCATGATTTATCTTTTAAGAGTATACTCATTAAATTTTGGGGGAGAACTATTGCATTATCAGAATTATAGGAAAAAGTTGAATCAAAGTTTTATGGCATATTGTATTTCCAGGTTTTATCTTATACTTTTGTCATAATTGTTGATACTGAAGATGAAAAGGATTATGCTCCGTCAAAACCCTTATTGAATTTGAAATAAAATGGGATCCTTATGTCGGATTGGAAACCCTTCTATCAAGTAGGGAAAGCGCTCTTTGAATTTGTGCCTACTTGGTTTACGCTACCTTATTTACCATATGAATTTAACAATTTTCATATTTTGAAATAAATTGGAAACTCACTTAAATTTTTTTTCAGAACTAACCATTGTGTATTTGATACCATTATGGTTACAAATATTTATGTATCATTTCATACCTCCTCATTTGTACTAACTATTTGTAATTTTGATTCACCCTTTGTGATCTTGGAGACAGTCAATTATTAAGGACCCATCTAATTTACATAGGGAAGTTATTTCTATTGATGAGGATTTGTTTAAAAGGTTTCATAAGTCAATACTTACTACTTTTTCTCCCACTGAGAAACATCATGGATTTGACTCTTATCATATACCCCCTATGGCACCTATACACTCCTCTTAGCCTCATGCTTCCTTTTTCTCATTTGGCATTCCTCCTATCCTTCCTACATCTTTCACTCCTGAGGAATCTCCCCGTATTTCCCTTGCTAGGATTCTATCTTTTGTTGGTGGCTCCTCTCATACTACTTCTCCTCCATTCCCATCTCCTATCCCCTGTTAATATGTTTTATTACCCTCTCCTCCTCTTCACTTCTCTAATCACCATCTCCTCTCACTCTCCACCCCTGCTGCACTCATTGTTGAGCCTCTTTTACCATCTACTGAAAACAATATGAAACCTCTTCTTTCTGGGGATCACATGGTAATCCCAAGGGAAAATTATTTTATAATTAAACCATCTACACAAGAGGTATCATAGGTAGAGGATATTTCCAAGGAAGCTAATATTGTTTTTAATGATCAGATTGATGACTCTATCATTGATTTTTTTGATACTTCCTTGTCATAGTTAAAATGTAAGGGTGAGATTCCCAAGACTAAGAACCCTTATGAGATTTTATCTCTAGATGTGGATTCACTCTTAAAATTGGTCCTTGTCACTTTTTCTCCTTCTCTGGCTGGTAGTATTAAAAAGAATGATCACTTATCGTGCTCCATTTTTCAATCTCCTTCCTTCAAACCCTCCCCTACCTCATCTGCTAAATGAAGGGGAAGACCCTCACATGAAGCTAGAATGCAGGATGAGATTAATGTTGGGATTTAAGAAACATTACCTTCTTCTATGACTATCCATAGGAAAGGTAAAATTAAAGTGTTAATTAGTCCTATACTAATGAGGATTGTGAAAGGAAAAAGAAACCTACAACCTGAGTATGCTAGAGGGCTGGTTTCTATTGATGCTCAAGAAAGGAGGGGAGTTAATACTTCCCCTCTGGATCCATGAGAGTTATTTCTTGGAATGTTAGGGACTTAAATGCCCCTAATAAGAAGCATCTCATTAAGAGCCAACTGTTTAATACAAAATTTCATGTTGCTTTGTTACAAGAAACTAAGTTATCTAATGTTGCTTCTACAAGTATATTTACCTCCTAGAAATTGGGTAATTTATGGGCCTCCCCCTCTGATGGTGCTTCTGGGGGCCTTTTGGTCTTATGGGATCCACTTAAAGTATCTTTGGAACAAATCTCTATGGGAAAATACTGGATACTTTCCTTGGTCAAGAGCTACTCTACTAAACTGTTCTTTGGGTTATTTAACATTTATGGTCCTATTCCTATTTCTGAAAAATATAAGTTATAGACCCTTTTTGGTGATTTGATATAGGAAATCTAGAGGGAATTGGTTATTTGGGGGGGGAGACTTTAATGCTATCCTAAATAATGACAAGAAAGGTGGTGGGATTCTTCCCTCTTCCAAGGTTGTGTTGGATTTTAATCAGTTCATTATGATAATTATCTTTTGGATGTCTCTCCCAAGGTGGGAAAGTTCACCTGAACAAATCGTCAAGCTAATTTTTGTAATATTACAGAGTGCCTGGATCATTTTCTTATTACTAATTTATGGCTTCAGTTTGAAAGAGATTATCACTCTATCATTTTACCTATCTCTGGATCTGGTCATTTTCTGATTCTTCTATATTTATCTGAATCCTCTTCTCACCAAAAAGGTACATTTAGGATTGAAACAATGTACTTTTGAGATCAAAATTTCATTCCTATCTTGAAATATTTGTGGCTAAACTCTTCCTACATGGAAGAAACCTAAATATATAGGCTGGTAAAAAAAATACAATTACCTAAAGTTAAGATCAAAGAGTGGAATATTAACATCTTTAGGAGTGTTTTTCATGAGAAATCTAGATTACAATAAGAATTGGCTATGGTGAATGAAGTCATCATTCAAAATGATATGAATGCTCAGACCTTTTCTCAAGAAAAAGAACTTATAAAATCTCAAGAGGAAGTGATTCTTAGAGAAGAGATTTACTGGAAACAAAAATCTCATGAAACTTGGCTTGCATATCGTGATAGGAACACAAAAAAATATCACACTTCAACTAAATTAAGAAGTCTTAAAAATAAAATCATCTCTATTAAATCTTCTAATGGAAAAATAGAGGATAAAAGTGATATTGATGCATAAGGTATTTCTTTTTATCAAATTTTTTGACCAAGTAGCATGCTCAATGTTCTCGCTCTTTGTTAGATTCGATCCCTCAATGTGTTTTTGAGGAAAAAAAATACACTGCTTATGGCTCCCTTTTCATTAAATGAGCTCAGAGAAACTATTTTTTTCATGGCCCAGGATAAAGATCTCGGGCCAGATGGGTTCATGATGCTATTCTTTCAAAAAAGTTGGGATTTATGGGTAGTGATATTTTACTCACTTTAGAGGAAGCTAGGACTCATAAAACTATGTTGAAAGAGCTTAATCATACTTGGATCAATTTCATTCGTAAAAAATATAACCCCCTATATTGATGACATTAATTTTTCCATTAGTACACTTAGTGAAAAACATTGACAGAGATCATCGGTACAAGCATTACCGACATACTACAAGCATTACCAGCAGGCAGTGAGCATACCCGACAGAACAAAAAGGTCATGAGAAAATGCTAAGTATGAAATTGACTGACGAACACTGACAAGTGTTATATCGACAAAGTGAACAGGACATCACTGACGGGTCAATAACATAACATGAAGATCATCACCGTCGATACAAGTTTTGAGGACAAAACCGATGGAGTAGAAGAATCACACCTGATGAACAGTTCAAGAAAGGAACATCGACAGAAAAGAAAACCACCCGTCAGAACCGACAGTCAGTTAGAGAACCCACAAAAAGTGGATATGAGTTTTACACGTCAGATAAAGCATTGTAATTCTATTTATAGAGTTTTAATTTGTTTTAAATCATAACTTGAGGGTCAAGCAAGCTTTATGTAAATGTTTTAAAGCATCCTAATGGATCTAAAAAATATCTAACTAAAAGATCAAGGTCAAGTTGTAAACCTTGGATCTAGAGTTAACTTGCGAAAGTGTGAATCAAGAATTAAGCTAAAATCTAGTATAAATAGATGTTCAATCAATTGTGAATTATGAATTCATTATTGTTGATATCCATGAAGAGCATCTAAGGAGAAGAAGGTAGAATTCATGAAAAGTTCAAAAATAGATCACACCAGTTGACAAGAACACACAGAAGCTACTGACGAGTAGACAAAGGTATTATTCAATCATGGCAAGATGATTACTCATACATAGGAAGCTTTATTGGATCTGTTATCAGCAATTGGAGATTGCATACATCATTATATAAAAGACTTGTGTAGTTGCATTCTAACAAGTGCATCACATCTAAAATCCTTTTGTAGAAGGTGGACTTAACCATTCTTTACAAATCTCTTAACAGAGTGCACACTTAACAGTGTTGCTAAAGCTTCAAATGAAGTAGATCTTAACAGGTCTCCACTCTAATACTCCTAACAAGGTAGGTCATTAGAAGTGACCAATTGTAAGCCTTAATTGGCCCCTTCTTATCTGCAGATAGTGAAGTCTTGTGGGTAACAATCCCCACCATAGTTTTACTTCCTAACAGGAGTTTTCTGCAATATCATATCTTGTGTCATGTGTTATCTATTTTCATGAATGTTTCTTGAATGGTTACATATTAAAGAACTTATGATATGATTGCCTATACATAAAGAAAGATGAACAGTTAGATAAGATAATTTACAAATTGATGACTAAGGGTTAATGGGCTAACCAAGAAATTTTTTTAGAGGTACTGATTCACCCCTCCCCTCTCAGTACATCATTCTAATATAATTCCAACAATTTGTATCATAGATAAGTATCTTTCTTGAAAAGCTTAAAGACTTAAGAGAAAGGATCAGAGAAATGGAAAAGTACAGATTGGAAATGACTATTGAGAATAAGCAGCTACAGATGTAGATAAACTATGAGCAGTATAAAGAGGCAAGAATCAAGTTAAGAAAACTTCTTGATGAAACAAACATTATGGAAACCAGGCTGAATGAGAAAGAATACAAAGAAAAATCAATGCAAGATTACTTTGATACAGCAGAATCATCAATGAGCAAAGCTTCAGACGCATCAGTAGAAGAAATCACAAGTCTACAAGAGGTCAATCTACATTTGACAGAGAAAATCAAGATGCTGCAAATCGGTCAAGAAACTCAAATGGTAAAGATGATTGATGTCATTAATAATGAAAGAAAAGCTGAAAATGAAAGAACACTAGCCATTGATGATAGGAGGAAAATAACAGAGAAGCTGCAAGAGAAAGAAACAAAGATTCAGAGACTTACTGAGCATCACCATGAGGTTCACAACCAGATTATTCTTATGAGTCAAGAAGAAAATAGACTAAATATAGAACTCATTGAAATAATACAAATTAACGGTGAGCCAAGAGAAGAGAATGAAAATTTGAAGCATGAAATCAAAATCTATAATCAACACAATGAATTGATCAAAAAGGCTAAAGAAAGCAACAAAAGGATGGATGATTTTCTTGATGGATAGAGAAGAGTCAACAACTACACAGGATTAGGGTACAATGAGAATGATGAATATTCTAATAAACCAGAGCAAAGGAATGCTTTCACAAACCCAAGATCCAAGAAGCTATCATGCAATCACTATGGAAAACCTGGCCACACCTCAAACATCTGTAGAAGCAAAATGAAAGGTATTTCTCAAGCACAATCTACTTTCATTGGTAATTGTTATAAATGTCAAAAGAAAGGACACAAGGCATATGAATGAAGATCCAAAATGACAAATCCAAAGAGGAAAACCTGCATGGACAAATATTGTCCTACCTGCAAGATAAATGGGCATACACATGAAGAGTGCTAGAAAAAGAACAACAAGGCCTAGACACCAAAAAAAATTAATAATAGCCACAAACCAAAAAGAGTAGGCAACTCATATGTTTGGGACTATAACACATGGGTAAACTATATAGCATGTGGAAGGAATGGTCATATTGCTACCAACTGTATGAGAAAGTGGACTAGAAGGTCAAGAGGTTGGACCAATCCAGGTATGACATGTTTGCATTGTCATAAGGTTGGACATGTGATAAAATATTGCAAATGCCGACTGACAGACACAAGTCACATCCCAATGGAAATACCATTGATGACATCAAGAGAATGAGAAACAAGATGTGGGTAAAATCCACAAACACTGAAGGTGCTGGAACAAGAAATGCAAATAGTGATACCCCATCCAATGGAACTAGTGACACCACTACATCCAACTAGATTGCACAAGTATGGAACTGCATTATGACAAGTTATATTATGCATCAGTTCCATTACACATAGTTCATATTTTAATATTAGCATGAATAAATATGCAATATATTTTTATTTGCTAAACTATTGAAAAGCAACCATCGGTTATTGGGCATAATTTTCATTAGTGAACACACATAGAAAAGTTAGCACTACTTACTGGAATGTATCAGTCATTACACAAGCTAAGTGTAAACTGACGGATATCGGTGAACCTTGAGGAAACAAAAGTTGTCTTCACCACTTTACTGACCACCATTGGTGAAGTCACAAAAGCTGCTAGCAACCTCGATGCCTTGCACAGACACTAAAGATGTTATGAATGTCTCTACCGACAAACTCAGTCTTTGTATACCAACGAGTCGGTAAGTATTAATGACAACTTAGGGCACTAAAAGGTTATTAAATCCTGACGGGTAAACTCATTTTCACACCCGTGATTTTCAAATAGAGCAAAGCAGAGCAGAGCGATTTCAAGCAATTTGGAGTGCAAACCAGCAGGAATCAATTTTACACAAGACATTCACACTCACAGGCAATCATAGAGAATCTGCAAGTAATCACATTCACTGACCGCACTATTTTATTTGCGAAAAGCCCTAAAATTTTGCAAAATGATGGCATCAACTTCTAGAGTTGAGAAGATTAAAGAAGACAAGAATAAATAGTTCAAACTTGTCAGCAGAGGCTCTTGTGCTGAACCCAAATACAAACTACACCCTGAAATAGCTTCACAACCTGACGATTCCATAGCATTCTCCAGAATCCCACCTAGGGTTTTACTGGTAGAGGATGTAAGGTCCTATATTCACTGCAAGATCTCAGAAATAGGAGATCTAGACTTAAATATTGCCTAAAAAGCACTATGTGATGACGCTAGAAAGCTCATAGAAGAGCATAGACATCTAGAAGTAAAGGGACTCATGAATGCACTGCATTTTCCCAAAGTCTTTAAAATAGAGTGGATAAAGATTGTTCTTAGAAGAATGCACAACAAGACTCTATGGCTTAATAAGACAAAGCCAATAACAAAGGATATAATTCACGCAGTTACTAGTTATCCTATGACTAAAAAATCCCAAGCTCACAAGCACCCATCCCTGGTGAAAGTTGAAAAACTGACTGTTGCTAAATCATACAAAAGAGCACTTAAGGTCAACACCATTACCAACGTAGATAAAGTTTGGAGCATGTGTTGTTGGATACAAAATCTTCCAAGCAAGCAAAATGAATAGCATATCAAGTACTTCCATGAGCACAGCATACAAGATCATCAAACAGGGAAAGAAGATGGATCTTGCAGAGATCCTATTACATCAACTGGAGGAGAACATGTGCACTATAAGATAATCAAGAACAAACACCTGTAAGTTTGGTTCCCTCATAATGTGCATATTCTTTTACTTTGAAGAATACTTTCCTTCAATAGGAAAAGTTATATGGGGCACAAGAGACCTATAACCATTTAGATAGGTGAATTCATAGAATCACCAGGAACAGATTTTGATAATGTGATGCATGAGGATTTCAAAACCATTAAGGAAATGTTGCAATCAAGAACAAGGATTCCTTAAAATCTGATAGAGGAACACAAATAAAATATATGTTTCATGGTAGATACTAACTTCACGTACATCCAAGTTGCAGTACCTAGGAAGTCATGGCTTACACGACTAGAATATGAAATCAAAGCAGGACTAGCCAATGAATGTATTGAGGCACTACTAAATGAACCATTGGACAAAAAACAACTAATATTTAGCACCTATGAAGAGGCCAAAAAAAAGATTAAAACAAATCTTGTTGTCAAGAAAGCTATAAAATAGTCAAGCAGAATGGTGAAGAAATTGAAAGAAAAATTGAATATATCTTCTGAAGATGAAGATGAAAGAGAAGGTAAAGAGGAACAAGAGGATAAGGAGGAACTCACCAAGGAACAACTACCCATTGGTGATACAGCAGAGGAAAATGAATCAGAGGAAGAATAGTCTGATTCACCACCTCCTCCTCCACCTAAGAAGTCAAGAACGAGGAGTCAGATAGCAAACGATGCAACTCCTTCTCCCATGGTAAAAGGAAAGGTGTATAAAAGGAAACCTGACACATCAAAGGAAAAACAACCAGTTGGGAAACCTACCAAAAGGAAGAAATTTTTTCAGACAAATAAGGATATAGAATACTCAGCTATGGATGCAATAGATGTAGAAATACAAAAGGAAAAGGAACCTTTGGTTCCAACAACAATTGAGAAAATATGCAAGAGCATCTCAGAATCCTAATCTATTTCTAATCCTAACATAAGGAAATGGTTAAAATTTAGTACAGAGGATCAAAATAAGATTGAGGAAGCAATAATTATTAAAATGTGTAGACATCACTATGTACCACTAGAATTCTCAGAATATGATGTTCCCAAAGAACTGTCAAAGAGATTATCAGCTAGATGGAAATTTGCACTACATCAAGAAAAGGAGATAAGAGAAAGAGTACTTGTTACTCTTATGCCTCCTAGTGAAACAAAGGAACAAATTGATGAGATGATGAAGAAGTATGAAAAAGAGTTCTCACCAAAAATGAGAGCATATGAATTTCTCAAGGGAAAGCTAATTGATCTTGATTAGAATAGCATTAAGACGTGGTGCAAGATACTCAAAAAGCCCACTAAGGAAACTAGCCCGGAGAAAGAACCAATCACCATCAATGATATACAAGATGACTCATGTGTTGAAATGGATAAAGAAGAGAGTGATCTAGAAGGCCCCAAAGATACTAATATTGTAGATGAAGAATGGCCAGACACTACTCTTGACCACACTCGAAGTAAAGGGAGTCAAAATCCACCAAGTCCAATTCACATTGACTTGAGTAAAGATGAAGAAGTTACCAAGGATGACTTGACAATAAAAGGTAACTTAGTTGATGATATAAATGATGAATCATGGTTAGACAACATTGTCAATGACATTACAGGAAAAGACCCTACAGTAGAAGTACAAAAAGATGAAGATATAAATATTGCACAGGGAAATACCAACATACAAGATTCACCTATTGACACTAAAATAGTCAATACACCGACAAACATGAATATATTAATAGATTCTATTGATATTCAATCAAGTCAGGACAAATCATCTAAGAAAGCTGATGATATACCCAAGGACATGGGTACTAATGAAAGAAAAGATGCATCCAACACTCCAAAGGATACAGATATAGAAATGAAGGATGCAACTGACAATCAACAAGAAGTGTCGAATGATCAAAACAAAGATGCAGATAACAAAACTGATGATACATTGAGAAAGGTTGAAGAAAAAGATAAGTGTGAAGAAGTCAAGCAGGATGAAGGCACCCATCAAAAAGAAAATATATCTGTTGATACACCTAAGGCCAATGAGGAGACGTCTTCAAAAAACCAACTGGTGGAATCTAAATAGAAACAAAAGGATGCCTCATCTTCTTGACCCTCACCTACCAGGTCAACCCAATCTCAAGCTTTACAAATGGTAGTACATCAATCTTCCACCCAGCGAAAGAAGAAGAAGAAGAAATAAATTAAGAAAGACATCTTGGCTGTTACATTGGATGAAGTAATAGAAGTCCCAAACTGGGATATTACTACTTTGGATAGTGATAAACTTCAAGAGTTTGGAGTGCTATGTCAAAGGAAAGCCATTCAGAAGAAAATGATACAGGAACATAGGGAAACAATGGGACTTGACAAAGCAAGAGACATACTACAACAACTTGTTCCTAAGGTGAAACTTGAGAAAAATGCTACATTTAAGGAGAAAATAGCTATTCTTACCAACGCAATCACAGACTAGAATATAAATGTAGAACAAGCTATGGAAGAACAAGCAGAGAAGAAGTATCAATACAAGTTAATTGATAAAATCAGCTAAGAAGTGGCACTGAACAAGGTGAAGCTCTCTAAACTAACTGATCAATTAGAGCCAATGATTGCTGAGGAAATTACCTTAGTTCAAAAGATGTGCACACTTGAAAAGTTTACAAAGGAAAATAGTGACAAATTAATAGAGATAGATTCTAATGTCACAACAGGTGCACAAAGCCTAACCTCAAATGCAGACAGTATCAAGGTGCATCATGACAAGGTCATTGAGGCTATTAGGCTAAGGCAAGAAATATGGGATGCTGAAACAAAACTACGAGGTGAGATTACCAAACTACAGGCACACATCTTTCCTAATCTTACTATTCTATAGTAGCATATTTTTGAAGCAAGAAACCTTATTGCAACTCCAGAGATGTTTGTAGTAGACAGCATATATGATATACATGTAAGGATATCACTTGAGAAAATGGCTCTAGAAATGTTGAAAGAAAAATGGGAAAAGATGATGGAGGAGATCAAGTCCTCACATTCCTACCTTTTTGACAAGATGTGAGTACCTTTGCCTTTTTTTATCAAAAAAGGAGGAATAGAAAGGAAATGTATATTGTATGTACAGGAGGAATAGATATGTATATATACTTACACTTACTGACATATACATAGGGGAGTCATTCAAATGACGAAGGAAGGAGTATACATAGGTGTACATACTAATACATTCGGTATGTTGCACATATCATGTTTTTGATACTAATGTCAGAGGGGGATATTGATGACATTAATTTTTCCATTGGTACACTTAGTGAAAAACATTGACAGAGGTCATCGGTACAAGTGTTACCAGTGAACTACAAGAATTATCGGTAGGCAATGAGCATACCTGACAGAACAAAAAGGTCACGAGAAAATGCTAAGTATGAAATTGACTGACTAACATTGACAAGTGTTACACTGACAAAGTGAACAGGACATCACCGACGGTCAATAACATAACATGAAGATCATCACCGATGATACAAGTTTTGAGAAAAAAACCAATAGAGCAGGAAAAGCATACCCGATGAACAGTTCGAGAAAGGAACACCAACGACAAAGAAAACTGACCGTCAGAGCCGACATTCAGTTAGAGAACTCGCAAAAAGTGGATCTGAGTTTTACACGTCAGATAAAGCATTATAATTCTCTTTATAGAGTTTTAATTTATTTTAAATCTTAACTTGAGGGTCAAGCAAGCTTTATGTAAAAATTTTAAAGTATCCTAACAGATCTAAAACATATCTAACTAAAAGATCAAGGTCAATTTATAAACCTTGTATTTAGAGTTAACTTGCGAAAGCGTGAATCAAGAATTAAGCTAAAATATGGTATAAATAGATGTTCAATCAATTGTGAATTATGAATTAATTATTGTTGATAGCCATGAAGAGCATCTAAGGAGTAGAAGGAAGAATTCATGCAAAGTTTAGAAATAGATCACACCAGTTGACAAGAACACACAGAGGCTACCAACGACCAGACAAAGGTATTATTCAATCATGGAATGATTACTCATACATAGGAAGTGTTAGCACTTTTTCTTGTATCTCAACCTTAAAAAGACAGTATACTGATTATACTTGAATTAAAACTCCTTTATGACAAGAGAAAGGCTAATTGCTAAGGACTGGATAAGGTCCTTCATTTTTGAGCTCCACAAATGCTCAGGCAGGTTTTACCTCTTATAATTGCTGTTAATATAGTATTTGTTGATGTGGACACTGATTTGTTATGGATCTTTACTGCACCAACCTATGAAGTATCTTGCAAATAACCAAGCATATCCATAAACAAGATATTACCATGCAAGTCATAGTTATAAGCATAACAACGACCAGTGATACAAGGATTCTCATCCTTCTTCCTTTTCTTTATAGGAGGGATAACCTAAAAGATTCACTCTTCAAGGAATCAATAATATGGACAGTTTCCTGCTGACAGAGGTCCTTAATAAGTTCAGCTTGTATATTCTTAGTAACAGAGTTTTTAATTGATTTGGTTTTGATAACTTGGAATATCTTAGACATAGATAGATAATCAGACAATTTTCTGAACCAGTGCCTATCCTTTGGGCTGCAGAGTCAATAATAAGAAAAGATATCACCGAAACAAGATACACTGAACTGCCTTACAGCTCAAACAATTAAGATAGGTTGCCTTACAAACTATCCTGTTACCTCAAGACTACTGTATCAAATCCTTAAACAAAGTAGTATGCTTCTTGAAATCACTCACAAACTTTAATTCTTTCCTTGAAAGAAACTTGTAAACAATTAAATGGTTACCTTATAACCAAAGTGTTACAAAATACATGATAAAATTTAACACAGAAAAGCATACACACAAAGCAAAGAGATAGCAGTAGAAAAGAGTAAAATTGCACCGTATATTATTTATGTGATCTAGCTTGTTGTAGATGAAAGATTACACAGCTTAGAAAGATAGATAGAAATCCAGAAGATCTGAATTCTGTGATATATTATCTCTTCTTCACAAAATGTTCCAAAAAATCAAGACCATTAACCATTACAAGTCTTATGATATATATAGATTCTAGACCATCTTGGAATCCCTAAGGATGCAAAAAACTTTGGATGGTCTCAAAACCCTAACCCTAAGATACAAGAGAGACAAAAGAGAGGAAGAGAAGAAGTGGTGAAGTGACTGAGTCAAAAAGGTAAAATCAGATATCTCTTGTTCTCCTCCCGACCTAGCGACTGCAATCTGATTTGTAGATGGTAGTTGGTGTAGTTATGTGAAGTCCTGGTAGTTGTTCTGGCCTGCTCACCTACATCTCTTTTTGAAATAACTGTCCATCTTGTCTATGAACAGTGTAGCACCAAGTGGTACCTCACTCATCATCCAAAATTTCTTCCTCTACCACAGGTTTCTTTTTCTTTGGTGTTGTCATGACTTCCCATGCCTTTACTTCATCGTCTGTTGGCCAATTGAAGTCCTGGGTACTTTGTACCTGCACCTTTTGTCTGTCCCATCTTACATCGGTGATGTTCTTGACATCAAGTAGGAACTTGTTGATATCTGTCTCAGCTTTAAATGCCTCATCCAATATTAAATTAAATCCATCTATATCAACCTCGGTTCCCAAAAGAAAAGCCTCTTCACTAGGCATCTTGGTGTCAAACTCACCCCTCCAGGCATTTATAGATTTCACCTGGTCATCTTCTCCTTTTAAGGAAGGAATAAACCTATTAAAATCAGCTAAAAAGAGACTCAATTTAGCCTCTATTTGGTTCAATTTCCCTTTGAAAAATGAGAGAGCAATGTTTACCCTTTTGATCTCATCTTCCACCTCTATTACAATTGGAGGAAAGTCTGCCTTATGTTCTGCAGAGATGATAATTTCTCAAATAAACTTTCCCTGGCAGACCACTTTGTAAAGTATGGGTTTAGAATTAGAAGGTACCTTAATACCTCAGCATGCAATATAGGCAATTTATTATAAGTATTGATTACAACATCAACCTTTTCTTTGAGGATCTCAATCCTATGTTGTAATATACCTTTCAATGATTTCAGTGCTATTGCATTTCCCTTTTCGTCATCCACCTTTTGTTCCACAGCCTCTTATGATTTAGGCTTATCTTCAATCTGCATAGGTGGTGGCTATGCAGGCACATACACTACTTCTGGTTTTGCCTCTAATTTATCAGTTAATGTCTTTATCAGTTGATCTCTTTGGTATAGCTTTATATGGCACATATCTCTATCTTTAGATAGTGCACTTGTTTCTTCTAACA
>MU225799.1:1739114-1806899 GCA_018584345.1 Thuja plicata | reverse complement strand
ACATGAGGTCAGGGTAAAAACCTCCAAATGACAACCCATTCCTCTTTATTTGAGTCTGCAACTTCAGCAGCTCCTGAATTCTCAATCTTTTCATGTGGATGTCATCTTCATCCAAGTTATTTCTTGTCGCATCCTCCTCTATATATTCACAATGCACATTGGTATTAGGGATAGTAGGAGTGTATAGCTTCCTAACCCCTGCCATGAAGCCTTCTGGGTCAATATACCTGTAAGGGGCTGCCCCCATTATGAACTTTTCCAACCATTGACCTACTTCATCTATGGCATTCTTACCAATTGTAAAATTTGCAATTCTAAATTGCCTAGGGGTTATAGTCCCCTTCTTATGTGGTGCAAAGTGCTCATTGTCAGTTAACATCAGCTGCCAGATGAATTCCATAGCAGCAACTCTCATAGGCAGATGATAAGGCAAAATATGAGGTGGGTGAATGCACCCATATAATCTGAATATGGTGAAGTTTTCTTCCAAGAAGAAGTCACCCCAGTTGTGGTTTCCAGGCCAATTTTCTAAATATTCACAAGGCCTAAGCAGTTGTATGACCTTCAAAGGAATTCTGGTCTTGCTTATCCCTAGACTTTTTATAATTGGATATACAATCCAATTTTGGAACGCACAGAAATCACAATCTCTGGAAGTATAGTTCCAAACCCTAACCCAGAACTAGATAGGATTTGGTTGTGCCTGATAGAATCTCTGAGGAGACAAGTTGTGGGGATCCATGATTGCAAAATTGAAATACAAGAGAAGGTGCATCAGGACTGAATAATGCAAGAATTTTGGCTCCTTCTCCTTAGGGTTCTTTAATTTCTTCTATGTTGCAATAAAACCCTCGTGCATCTCATCAATTATATGCTGAATATAATCATAACTGGTGCTTGAGTGCACCTCTTGCAGGTCTAAAACCATCATTAAGATGCCATGACCTATTCTTTCGGCATCTCCATCTATTCCTAGTACTATGCAAAGGGCATAAGCATTGTACTTGATATAAAAATATAGGTCCTTGTAATAATATGGATATGGTTCAGCCTTAGGACCTAAATGATCTCTTAATTCTTTTGGTATGTGCTTTTGCAACAAGCCCTTCACAACACCAGGCTTGGCACTATACCTCTTTTCTTGCCTTGTCATGTCAATTCTTTTAGACATGGTGCTGAATAAGCCAAAGGCTTGCATGAAAGAGTTTCTATTTAGAATTAACAAGGCAGTGCCATCATCCCTCTTGATGATCTTTGTGAGGGCATCATAATGATTTGCCAGGTCAAGAAATAGGTCAACATCTAAGAACACATCAGGAACTAATAACCTACCCAGACCACATGTCCAAGGGTTTGAAATGGGGATAGGCTTATCAGAATTCTTATAAAGGTAGGTGAAGAGAGAGTAACCTGTTGTGCCCGGGGTTGCAGCATCTCAGATATTCATGAACTCATCCTTAAAAACACCTGTGTCAACCTTCCTGTTTTGTGTTGAACCTGGCAGAAGCTGGAGAAATTCATCTGAGAAGCTAGGTTTTCCTTTCTATTCCTATCCACTGCCTCCACTTGTTGAAGCGACGCTCATAGCTCTACTCATCTCTGCAATACCTTGAACTTCATTCCTTGAACCGATATTGAAACAAATCTAATCTCCAATATCAGCTGTTTGTTCTGAACATAATCCTCTGCAACTTTAGAAATTTATGATCACGTTGGATATACTGCAACTGCTCTAAACGTCACTTTTTACTGAAAACAAACAACTTGGCTCTAAAAACTTGAAAGCACAGTAAAGGCAAATGAATGCACTCGTCATCTGTTTATAGCTATATGATTCAGAGTACATAGCTCATAATTTGGAAATGTCAGTTCTGCCATTAATTTTCCATGCCGTGAACTTTTGAAAAACCTAGCCGTAGTTGCACGAAGTTGACAGGAAATCAAATTATCAAATATAGAGCCTTGGCACAATCATAAAATGTTTAAGACAGCGGACATGTCATCTTTTGATTCATTCTCTGTCATACATCTCAGCTACCTTTTGTGCACAGTAATCAAAATTCTAACCTCTGATTGGTTGCCGAGATATTTACCCTGTCATGTCAACCACTTGCCGCCATTTTTCTAGATCTCGTGATCAAGCTACCTCGCGACTGCAGGAAGTCTCTTTGTCGCGAGCCTTTGTCTTTAACCATAATTTGATCTCCAGACTTGGCGACAATGTGCTTCCTTTACCCTGGCTGACCCAAGTCCATCTGGCGATCTCACGACATAACTGAAATCAAAGTCGCATGGAGTTATCCTTAACTCATCTTTCTTTCCCAGACTTGGCGACTAGCCATTACTTTTAACCTTTCACAGTTATCTCCTTGGTCACTCAGTCGCAACACTTAAAATTCTATGTTCCTCTGTTGCACGAATGAGTGATTACATCTGATCATTGCTCGGTCGCCCGATCATGAGCTCAAAAGTTTAATTCTGTTACTGACTGCGATTGCGCGACTGCATTGTTTTTCCTAGATCGCATACTCGCGAGCCAAAAAACTTTATCTGATCACTGGGTGTGAGTACGCGATGCATGACTTCTCTTCAGTCGCCAGGTCACAGACTTACAGCTCACCTTTTACTAAACATCGAGACTGCGCAAGTTATAGCTTCAAATCATTGTACTCGCCGAGTCGCGCACAAAACACAGCTCGGCAGAAATAGCTCACGAGTGCATGACTACCCTTTACTTTCAGCTCGTCACACAGTCAGGAGGACCTTTTCCCTGGGGCACTTTTCTTTCCAGACTTCACGACTGCCGCTGGATCATCTGACTCTTCCATCTGATGGCTGTCGTTTAATCACCTAATGATTAGGCAAACCCTTAAATTATTCAGAGACCTTGCGAATGAAGGCAAAAATATCTTAGTCTCTTTGTCGCTCAATCCATTTCTCCCCTCTGGCGATCTCGCGACAACCACTTATTTTATGACAGATGTCATTCGCTCTTTGGTTCACTAAATGCATACTGAAGAGCTGAGTCAATATCCTATTCTGGCGACATCCCGACTGAGGAAAACTGTCAGCATCAAACAGTTAGTCGCATAGTCTGGACTGTTATCTCTTAACCTCCATCCTATTCTGAGACCACGCGACTGAAGGAAAACTTAACAGTGAACTTTGACCTGATCTGGCGACAACACGACATGAATTAATCGCGAAGTCTGAGAACATTTGTCATAACTGCTAATTTCTCCTGCGATCACCCGACTAAGCAGTGGGTCCCATCTTTTACAAAGCTTATAACATAAGGATCTTGCGACTACCCGACTGAAGGAAATCGCGAAGTCTCAGAACGCTGAAAGAATATTCTGTTTCATAACGAGACTATGCGACACATAGGAAAAGCAAAGTCGGGAGAGCATGTGGAATATTCATTCTGGGTAACGCGATGAGGTGACATAACTTAAAGCACATGTCTTAAATGAATGAAAAAGTAATGCTGAAACATAAGACATGACCTAGGGTTTCAATGCATCGTTTAACACTTGAATACTTAGGGTTTTTCAGGGTTTTAGCAATTTTGGCAAGGTTTAAGCATGAAAACCTAAAATTTTACAGAAGGTAAGACAAGGAACAAGGAGAACCAACAAGAATAGGAAATACAAGAAACAGTGGCTCTGATTGCGGATTGGCTAAACTTAGTTTATGACAAAGAACCACAGAATCTCTGGTTGCAGACCAACTCACTCAAAGCAAAACCCTTCAGCAGGAAGGAAAATATGTACAGAAGTTTACAAACAAAGGACAGGGAAAGGAAAATATAATACATACTTGCTTGTGCACCTTGGACCTTTACTCAAAGAAAGGTTTCAAAAACTACCCATGCACAGGCAACTCAAAAAGATCTCCTTCCATGTTCTTCAATAAGTATGAATCTTTGCCATATTTATCAGCAATAAGAAATGGGCCTAACCATAAAGATTCAAACTTCTTATGCTTGCCTCTATCTTCTGCCCTTGCATTCCATTGGAGAACTAGATCATTAATTTGGAACTTTCTCTCAATAGCCCTCCTGTCAAAAAGATATTTCATTTTCTGTTGCAGCTTCACATTGTCTTTCTGACTATTTCTCCTGATCTCATCCAATTCATTCAGCTGCATCATTCTATTTTGTATGTTATCAGAAACATCTAAATGTTCTTCTTGTATGTATTGGCAAATAGGCAATAAGTTGTTTATAGGAAACCTTGCTTGCAAACCATACACCAGCTCAAAAGGTGACTGACCAGTTGCCTTCTTTAATGTTATTCTATCAGCCCAAAGAGCTAATCTCAATTTGGTGTGCCATGTCCTCTTGTTTTGTTCCAGAGTTCTTTTCAATATTTTCAAAAGGCTTTTATTGCTAGACTAAATCTGTCCATTAGCCTGTGGATGATATGGGGATGAATATGATATGGTGATCCCATACTGCTCACAGAAACTTGTCATTTCTTCTGATCTGAAACTCATAGCATTGTCCATTATTAATTTATTTGGCACACCAAATCTGGTCAAAATGTTTTCTAGCAAGAATTTAGTAACCACCTTACTAGTTGCTCTCCTTGTGGGGATAGCCTCAATCCATTTAGTAAAGTAATCTGTGGCAACTAAAATCCAACTATGCCCTGCACTAGATTTTTCCTAAAATTCACTAATAAAATCAATCCCCCATACAGCAAAAGGAGCTTCAGTGCTCACTGGGTTAAGTAACAAAGAACCTGCAAATTTCAGCTTATTGGAGAACCTCTGACATGGTTCACACTTTCTTACATGCATATAAGTATCCTTGAACAAGGTAGGCCAATAATATCCTGCTCTCAAAACTTTATGGGCAGTGGTCTTAGCAGAAAAGTGACCTCCACATTGTCCTTCATGCATCTCAATTAGGACCTTCTCAGCTTGATACTTGTCAAGGCATAGTAGTAAAACACCATTCTTATCTTTCCAGAATAAATCTCCTTGTATTAAATCATACCTTTGAGCCTGTAACTTCAAACTCCTCTTTTGATTATCAGACAAATGATCAGGGCATTTAGCATTTTTGAGGAAAAATACAATGTCAGCATAATATGGTTGTCTTTATATACTGGTAATGGCTTGATCATATGCCTTTGTTTGATTTGTTTGCACAAGATCCAGGTTCTCCTCTATCATAAGTTTGGCCAAGCCTTGACCCCTTACCAATTTGGTGATATTAATTTCCAAATTGAACTCCTAGATCCTTGTAATCCATTTGCATCTCTTACCAGTAACCTCTGACTGGGTAAGAATATCCTTTACTGCTGAATGTGGAACATAGGCTTGTACCTTGCAGGCACACACCAAGTAGGGCTTGAAAGACTTCATAGCCTTTACCAATGCATAGGCCTACTTTTCCATTATATCATAGTTAAGTTCCGCAGCCTACAAGGATTTACTATAAAAGGCTATGGGGTGTTCAAATCCTTGCTCATCTTTCTGAAGAAAAATTGCAGTAATAGTATGGAATGATGCAAATGAAAATAGGGAGAAAGGTTTAGTGTAATCCGGGGACTTCAACACTGGAGTCTCCTGCACTGCCTTCTTTATCCTTTCAAAAGCTTGTTGAGCCTCATCATTCCAAACAAACTTAGTGTCCTTTTTCAACAATTTCACAATTGGCTTGACAATTTCAGCAAAATTTACCACAAATCTTCTGAAAAAATTAATCTTTCCTAAGAAAGATTGTACACCTTTTAAGTTTTTTGGAGCAACAATTTTCTGAATTGATTCTACTCTTTCAGGGTCTATTCTTACCCCTTCCTTAGACACTATATGTCCGAGCAATTTTCCCTCCTTAACTGCAAAATGACACTTCTTAGGGTTTAATGAAACACCATATTCTAATGCTTTACTAAAAACCTTACCCAAATGATCACAATGATCATTAGCCCTCTTAGAATATGCAGTTAAGTCATCCTGATACACAACCATGAATAAATCAATAAATTCTTTGAAAGCAACATCCATGGCTCTCTAAAAAGTCGCCCCTGCATTTATCAGACCAAAAGACATTCTGATATAAACATACATTCCCAAAGGAGTAGTGAATGCAGTCTTATATTGTTCTGACTCCTTGACAAGAACCTGGTTGTAACCTGAAAAACCATCCATCATTGATAATAACTCACAACTAGTTACCTTGTGCAACATTGCTTCCATGTTTGGTAGTGAGTAATTATCTTTTAGCGAGGCAATATTTAAATTCCTAAAATCAACACACAATCTAATGTCACCATTCTTCTTCCTGACTGGCACTAAATTGGAAACCCATGTTGAATGCCTAATAGGTTGAATTATCCCAGCATCCTTAAGCTTCATCAATTCCTGCTGCATTTTGGGAGCCAACAAGGGGTTGATGGGTCTTTGCTTCTATCTAAATGGTTTGACATCTGATTTCAGAGGAATCTCATGTTGGAAAAGGTCCTCTCTATATGCCTTTAAGTCCTCATATGACCAAGCAAAAACATGCTTGTACTTTCTCAGCAATCTGATCAGATTTATCCTTTCATGAAAGTCCAAACCTTTTCCAATATAAACTATTTGAGGACTGCATTCTGATCCTAAATTCACTTCTTCCAAGTCCTCAACATTTGCATTGCTTATCTTGGCTGAATCATTTTGTTTACTAACAAACAATGCTTCAAGTTCAACCAAACCCCTAGGAATCTGATTAGAACTTAACTGAACAACCTCATTTCCAAAGATGTACTCTTTTCCATTATCTGATTCTAACAAGGAACTGCAATCTATACTCTGGTTTTCATACTGATCTAAGCATTGCATGAACCTTAGAATATCTTGATCATCTTGGAATACTTTCCAGTTATATATGTTATCTAGGACAACTGGCCTTGTTTTTACCTCAAGTGTTGATACTCCATGTAAGGTCAAATCATCGTTTTTCAAAGCAACATTTGCTAGAAAATCAGCCATAATATTTTTTGACCTTTCTAACCAAGTTATATCAAAAGCATCCAACATCTCAAGTTGATCCCAAATAGCATGCTTATACATTTTTAATCTATCATTTTTCACAGCATATTTGGATCGGACTTTTGCTATCACTAATTCAGAGTCACCATAAACTTTTAAACACTTTATACCATGTTTGATAGCAATCTCAAGTCCCCAAAATAAGGCCTCATACTCTGCAGTATTATTTGTACATTGAAAAGCTAGCAGAACTGAGTATTTAAAAGTTGTACCTGATGGGGATATCAATAATAC
Source organism: Thuja plicata (assembly GCA_018584345.1). Classification (NCBI taxonomy): domain Eukaryota; kingdom Viridiplantae; phylum Streptophyta; class Pinopsida; order Cupressales; family Cupressaceae; genus Thuja; species Thuja plicata. Next base: position 1,799,624 of record MU225799.1, on the reverse strand, counting down.
TCCTACTCCTGATCTTTCTTTAGAGCAAGCACCATCAAAATACATTTTTTTATATCCCATCTTCTTTCAACATTAATTCTTCACTTAAAGGATCAGCTCTTTGACCTTGATAGCAGGGTTCTTCCTTTTGCATTCTAAAATTTTCCATATCCATGTCAATGCAGCAATTAATATGAGTATCCTCATATTTTTCTATCATGTGGGGGGTTCTACTTTCTCTCAAAACATTGACATTTTCTCCATCAATATTAAAAGTTGCATATGATAAGTCATTTTGTATACTTCCTCCCATGGAAGCACTCCACTTTCTTGATAATAAAATACCATAATGAGGTGGTATATCAACCACCAGAACATTCATTTTCATGACAACATCAGGACAAAGTGCCAATCTGTAAGGCATGGCCTCAATAGTACCAATCACAGGGACTTCCCTGGAATCCATAGCTCTACACCTGCCATGAGGTGTGTCAACATGTAGCCCCATTGCCTTCATAATCTCAACTGGCATGACTGTATTTGAAGCACCTGAATCAATCATACAATTTTTAAGCATTTTATCATTGATTATTAATGACAGAAAAAATGGGTCCACCACCTTTGGAGAAGAAGTTGCATTTAAGAATATCTGAGGAATCTAAGATGTTAACATTTCTTCCTCATTTCCATTTATAGGTGGCATCTCAGATACACCCACTGGGTCTTGAACTATTATTGTAGGCACACTGTTTAATAATGACATCACCTTTTCTTTATGTTCTTTGATTCTCATCATTTCTAGAAAAGGTACCTTAACTGTCATCTGAGACAAACATTGACCCATGTCAATCGGAGTATATCAAACATCTGAATGTTTTGACTTATCCATGATATCTTCATTATCCTCATTATGTCTCCTTTGAAATGGTTCTTTCAACTTTCTATTGTCTGTTTTTTGAACAGGAACAATCTTTTCTTGATCCTTTTCATCTTGTATAGCATTTGGTTCTACGAATTTTGTGATGATCTTGACCTTATGTTTATTGCCACTTTCTCTAGGTTCTTCCTTCTTGGGGACATATTGAGGGCCTGAATTATTTTCCTTGATGAAAATACCTAAGGGTTGGCTACTAGTTCCTCCTACCACCCTATTTCTTAAGTGGTAATTGCTTCTAGCTTTGTTTACCAACTCAGCAATGATTCTTGCTTTTTCTTCATCTGAAGATTTTCTAATAAGAGGAACTTCTTGGCTATCTTGAGCATAGCATCTAATATTATCATCAGCCTCATCCATCTCACTGTCAGATAGGACCTATTGATGATGAGTTTCAACCCTTCTTTGTGAAACATAGGAATCATGATTTTCCTCTTCACTGTTTGAATCAGTATCATGACATGAATAAGCATTAGTCATGCTATGATCACACTGTTCCCCTTCGTTATTTTCTTGTTCCTCTGTTACTTTTAAATCCAAGGAGATGACACAAAAATCAGGATTATGAGGGGCATCACAAGCTTCACACCAAGTCTCCTCATTACAAAAATGTACTGAATTTCTATAAAGAGGGTCTGGAGTCTTACTGTTTGACCTTTCTTTCTTAAGTGGACCGACAGGCTTTCCATCCTTGAACTGAGTTCCATAAGGGTGATTTTGCATTTTGTTCTGAGGATTATAATTATTATTGTAAATAGGTTTGTTGTTTTGAGGAGCTCTATACTCCTTATACTCTGGTTCTTTTAGATTGCTCTTACTAAACCTGGGATCATCCCTCCTATTCAACTTACCAGACACTCTTCTATTCATTTCAATATTTACTGCTATCTTGTAAGCGTCAGTAAGTGTCCTAGGGTTTTTATCTCTCAGAGCATAGCCCATTTTAGAATCATAAGCATTTAGATAAGTAGCCAGACAAACTTCTTCATCTAACTTTATCTTTTGAAACAGTTTATGCATAGCTCTCTGAAATCTTGTATTGAATTCTGTAACCTCTTCATTATAATTCTTCCTAATATTATTGAACTCATTCAATAGAAAGCCCTTATTTGTCTTATCTCCATATTGATCTTTGAACAACTCAATCAACTCATCCATGGAAACAATAGAGCCATTAGTCAGGCTTCTAAACCATTCTCTTGCATCTTCAACAAGGGACTGAACAAATAGTTTCATTAACACATCTTCATGGGTGATATTCAAATCATCAACAAAGTCAATGAATTTTCTTAAGTGTGCCTCACAAGAAATCACATTATTACTAGCAAACTTTGGGAGCTTTTCTCCTATATCACCTACATCTTTAGGAAAGGCATTAGGGTATCCGGGAATACCAACAAAATCAAACTATTTATACCTGTCATTATGCAGTGGTTTCCTTTGAAAATTATCATCTTCTTTAGCCTTAGTAGTTTTCCCTTTAGAAGATGTGTTGTTCTCTGGTCCAGAAAAAGAATATTTTGAAGATTGCAAAAAATCAATCTTCCTTTTCATTTCAATGGTAGCAGCCTCCATTTGGGCTTTCTCTAACATCTTTTCCACGGTCTCCTTTTCAATTCTTAATTTTTCCAAATCAATCTCTAATTTGGACATTTGTTCAATAATAGGTTTCTGAAATTTAGGGTCTTGATCTTTCTGTTCACCCATCTTCTTTTTACCCTTATCTATTTGTACAGTAGAAGCCTTTTGAGTGACTGGTATTTCTTTGTTTCTCTGAGAATTATCTATTTCTTTTGTATTTTGGTGTTTAGGGTGTCTTCTTCTATCATTATCAAGATCCTTGTGATCATTCTTTTTATTTCTTATTTCTCTTTCCTTTTTCATTTGTTGGACTAAAGCCAATTGCTTTAAAATAAACTTCTCTTCATTATCCAACATATCAGAAGGGTTATCTTCTGAATCTGAACTAGGTGTAGTAATATCTTCTCTTTCATTTGAAGTAGAAGTAGCTGTGGGAGTACCCAATACTCTTTCAGCAGCCTCCTCATAATCTGAAGTATTTCCATCATGAGAATGCTGAACAATATTCTTATCTTTTCTGACATTTGTTTCTTCACCTCTCAAAGGAGTCTCATCCATAGTATCCTGATTTTTCTTTTTCCTCCAAGAGGCTCCAATTCTTGAGGATGAAGGGATTCCTTCATTTAACACCCTTTTTGGGTCAGTTCTTGTTTTTGACCTAGTATTCATTCTGTAAGACATTCAATAATCTTTTGCACTAATCTAAGAGATTTCCTTTTAGAGTCGCCACCCAATAAATTGGGATGAATGAATAAATGTCAAGGGGTAGTATGACAACAACAAATGGAATATATTTTAAACCTTAATACACCAGAGACTTCTGAATATTTCTTTTAATCTTTTAAACAACCTGTCCCCAGCAGAGTCACCAATTTGTTAGCACTTTTTCTTGTATCTCAACCTTAAAAAGATAGTATACTGATTATACTTGAATTAAAAATCCTTTATGACAAGAGAAAGGCTAATTGCTAAGGACTGGATAAGGTCCTTCTTCATTTTTGAGCTCCATAAATGCTCAGGCAGGTTTTACCTCTTATAATTGCTGTTAATACAGTATTTATTGATGTGGACACTGATTTGTTATGGATCTTTACTGCACCAACCTATGAAGTATCTTGCAAATAACCAAGCATATCCATAAAGAAGATATTACCATGGAAATCATAGTTATAAGCATAACAACGACCAGTGATACAAGGATTCTCATCCTTCTTCCTTTTCTTTATAGGAGGGATAACCTAAAAGATTCACTCTTCAAGGAATCAATAATATGGACAGTGTCCTGCTGACAGAGGTCCTTAATAAGTTCAGCTTGTATATTCTTAGTAACAGAGTTTTTAATTGATTTGGTTTTGATAACTTGGAATATCTTAGACATAGATAGATAATCAGACAATTTTCTGAACCAGTGCCTATCCTTTGGGCTGCAGAGTCAATAATAAGAAAAGATATCACCGAAACAAGATACACTGAACTGCCTTACAGCTCAAACAATTAAGATAGGTTGCCTTACAAACTATCCTGTTACCTCAAGACTACTGTATCAAATCCTTAAACAAAGTAGTATGCTTCTTGAAATCACTCACAAACTTTAATTCTTTCCTTGAAAGAAACTTGTAAACAATTAAATGGTTACCTTATAACCAGAGTGTTACAGAATACCTGATAAACTTTAACACATAAAAGCATACACACAAAGCAAAGAGACAACAGTAGAAAAGAGTAAAATTGCACCGTATATTATTTATGTGATCCAGCTTGTTGTACATGAAAGATTACACAGCATAGAAAGATAGATAGAAATCCAGAAGATCTGAATTCTGTGATATATTATCTCTTCTTCACAAAATGTTCCAAAAAATCAAGACCATTAACTATTACAAGTCTTATGATATATATAGATTCTAGACCATCTTGGAATCCCTAAGGATGCAACAAGCTTTGGATGGTCTCAAAACCCTAACCCTAAGATACAAGAGAGACAAAAGAGAGGAAGAGAAGAAGCGGTGAAGTGACTGAGTCAAAAAGGTAAAATCAGATATCTCTTGTTCTCCTCCCGACCTAGCGACTGCAATCTGATTTGTAGATGGTAGCTAGTGTAGTTATGTGAAGTCCTGGTAGTTGTTCTGGCCTACTCACCTACATCTCTTTTTGAAATAACTGTCCATCTTGTCTATGAACAGTGCAGCACCAAGTGGTACCTCACTCATCGTCCAAAATTTCTTCCTCTACGACAAGTTTCTTTTTCTTCGGTGTTGTCATGACTTCCCATGCATTTACTTCATCGTCTGTTGGCCAATTGAAGTCCTGGGTACTCTGTACCTGCACCTTTTGTCTATCCATCTTACATCGGTGATGTTCTTGACATCAAGTAGGAACTTGTTGATATATGTCTTAGCTTTAAATGCCTCATCCAATATTAAATTAAATCCATCTATATCAACCTTGGTTCCCAAAAGAAAATCCTCTTCACTAGGCATCTAGGTATCAAACTCACCCCTCCAGGAATCTATAGATTTCACCTGGTCATCTTCTCCTTTTAAGGCAGGAATAAACCTATCAAAATCAGCTGAAAAGAGACTCAATTTAGCCTCTATTTGGTTCAATTTCCCTTTGAAAAATGAGAGAGCAATGTTTACCCTTTTTATCTCATCTTCCACCTCTGTTACAATTGGAGGAAAGTCTACCCTTATGTTCTACAGAGATGATAATTTGTCAAATAAACTTGCCCTGGCAGACCACTTTGTAAAGTATGGGTTTAGAATTAGAAGGTACCTTAATACCTCAGCATGTAATATAGGCAATTTATTATAAGTATTGATTACAACATCAGCCTTTTCTTTGAGGATCTCAATCCTATGTTGTAATATACCTTTCAATGCTTTCAGTGCTATTGCATTTCCCTTTTCTTCATCCACCTTTTCTTCCACAGCCTCTTCTGATTTAGGATTATCTTCAATCTGCATAGGTGGTGGCTATGTAGGCACATACACTACTTCTGGTTTTGCCTCTAATTCATCAGTTAATGTCTTTATCAGTTGATCTCTTTGGTATAGCTTTATATGGCACATATCTCTATCTTTAGATAGTGCACTTGTTTCTTCTAACAGAGCGGTATACCTTTCAGAAAATTGCTTTTTCTTATCCTCATTTAACTGAGCCCAGTGTGTCATTATTTGGGAAATCTCTAGGTCCCCTGTGTTCTGTACTGACCACACCATCTAATTCCCCACCATATTTTCTTGAATGTTTACCAATTGGGGCTTTTGCTCCTTAGGGCTCAGATTCCACATGGCAAAGGCCTGAGACTTTGGGTCATACCCAAATCCCTTAATCATTTCTCCTATTTGGACTTCACTGACCATTTTAAGGTCAGGTTATTTTCTGATTTGATCTATGATGAACGTAGATGCAAAATCCCATCCTTCAGCCAACAAAATTCCACTTCCTAGTACCATTTTCCTAGCATCCTCAGGAGAGATGTCCTCAACCACAGGGTCCTAATTTTGTAGGGCCACGAGAGCTTCATTGGTAATTGTTTCCTTTCCATCCACAAGTAATTGGGACTTTAGCTGCTCTGCTTTGTGCCACCTGAGGAAGTCTTTAAATTCCTCTGTCTTCACAAAATTGTCATCATCCAGGATGCTGGCTAAGCAATCTTTCATCCACACATGTCCTTAGTGGGATCTCAACTTTATCTTCTGGATCAGGCATTTTCTTCTTGCCTTGTCTGATTGCTTTCCTCAGGTTATGATCATATAACCTGGTGCCAGGTATCAAGGCCTTAACCTTGTCCTTTTTCTTGCTCTGTCCCTCTGCTAAAGGTTGGCCTAATTCCAAATTTTGCCTCTTTGCTGCAGGCTCTTCCACATCATCAGGCTGTGTTGCAATAGTTAAATCTATAATATGTTGTTCTGCTCCCTGCAACTATGGGATCTCAGCCATTTCTTGCTCTTGGGCTTGTTGTGGTGGAGGAGACATGTAAGGACATGCATAGTCACTATCATCACCACTCTCATACTCTGATTCTGAATGCTCAGGAGACCGAGCACCTTTTTTAGCAAGGACTGTATCTAATTGATCTAACAACACATAGTAGTTGTCAATCATAGCCTTGATCCTATCAAAATACATGAGGTCAGGGTAAAAACCTCCAAATGACAACCCATTCCTCTTTATTTGAGTCTGCAACTTCAACAGCTCCTAAATTATCAATCTTTTCATGTGGATGTCATCTTCATCCAAGTTATTTCTTGTCGCATCCTCCTCTATACATTCACAATGCACATTGGTATTATGGATAGTAGGAGTGTATAGCTTCCTAACCCCTGCCATGAAGCCTTCTGGGTCAATATACCTGTAAGGGGCTGCCCCCATTCTGAACTTTTCCAACCATTGACCTACTTCATCTATGGCATTCTTACCAATTGTAAAATTTGCAATTCTAAATTTCCTACGGGTTATAGTCCCCTTCTTATGTGGTGCAAAGTGCTCATTGTCAGTTAACATCAGCTGCCAGATGAATTCCATAGCAGTAACTCTCATAGGCACATGATAAGGCAAAATATGAGGTGGGTGAATGCACCCATATACTCTGAATATGGTGAAGTTTTCTTCCAAGAAGAAGTCACCCCAGTTGTGGTTTCCAGGCCAATTTTCTAAATATTCACAAGGCGTAAGCAGTTGTATGACCTTCAAAGGAATTCTGGTCCTTCTTATCCCCAGACTTTTTATAATTGGATATACAATCCAATTTTGGAACGCACAGAAATCACAATCTCTGGAAGTATAGTTCCAAACCCTAACCTAGAAGTGGATAGGATTTGGTTGTGCCTGATAGAATTTGTGAGGAGACAAGTTGTGGGGATCCATGATTGCAAAATTGAAATACAAGAGAAGGTGCATCAGGACTGAATAATGCAAGAATTTTGGCTCCTTCTCCTTAGGGTTCTTTAATTTCTTTTGTGTTGCAATAAAACCCTCGTGCATCTCATCAATTATATGCTAAATATAATCATAACTGGTGCTTGAGTGCACCTCTTGCAGGTCTAAAACCATCATTAAGATGCCATGACCTATTCTTTTGGCATCTCCATCTATTCCTAGTACTCTGCAAAGGGCATAAGCATTGTACTTGATATAAAAATATAGGTCCTTGTAATAATATGGATATGGTTCAGCCTTAGGACCTAAATGATCTCTTAATTCTTTTGGCATGTGCTTTTGCAACAAGCCCTTCGCAACACCAGGCTTGGCACTATACCTCTTTTCTTTCCTTGTCATGTCAATTCTTTTAGACATGGTGCTGAATAAGCCAAAGGCTTGCATGAAAGAGTTTCTGTTTAGAATTAATAAGGCAGTGCCATCATCCCTCTTGATGGTCTTTGTGAGGGCATCATAATGATTTGCCAAGTCAAGAAATAGGTCAACATCTAAGAACACATCAGGAACTAATAACCTACCCAGACCACATGTCCAAGGGTTTGAAATGGGGATAGGCTTATCAGAATTCTTATAAAAGTAGGTGAAGAGAGAGTAACCTGTTGTGCCCGGGGTTGCAGCATCTCGGATATTCATGAACTCATCCATAAAAACACCTGTGTCAACCTTCCTGTTTTGTGTTGAACTTGGCAGAAGCTGGAGAAATTCATCTGAGAAGCTAGGTTTTCCTTTCTATTCCTCTCCACTGCCTCCACTTGTTGAAGCAATGCTCATAGCTCTACTCATCTCTACAATACCTTGAACTTCATTCCTTGAACCGATATTGAAACAAATCTAATCTCCAATATCAGCTGTCTCTTCTAAACACAATCCTCTGCAGCTTTAGAAATTTGTGATCACCTTGGATATACTACAACTGCTCTAAACGTCACTTTTTACTGAAAATAGACAACTTGGCTCTGAAAACTTGAAAGCATGGTAAAGGCAAATGAATGCACTCATCATCTGTTTATAGCTATATGATTCAAAGTACATAGCTCATAATTCAGAAACGTCAGTTCTGCCATTAATTTGCCATGCCGTGAACTTTTGAAAAACCTAGCCGTAGTTGCACGAAGTTGACAGGAAATCAAATTTTCAAATATAGATCCTTGGCGCAATCATAAAATGTTTAAGATAGCTGACATTTCATCTTTTGATTCATTCTCTATCATACATCTCAGCTACCTTTTGTGCACAGTAATCAAAATTCTAACCTCTGATTGGTTGCCGAGATATTTACCCTGTCATGTCAACCACTTGCCGCCATTTTTCTAGATCTCGTGATCAAGCGACCTCGCGACTGCAGGAAGTCTCTTTGTCATGATCCTTTGTCTTTAACCATGATTTGATCTCTAGACTTGGCGACAATGTGCTTGCTTTACCCTGGCTGACCCAAGTCCATCTGGCGATCTCGCGACATAACTGAAATCAAAGTCGCATGGAGTTATCCTTAACTCATCTTTCTTTCCCAGACTTGGCGACTAGCCATTACTTTTAACCTTTCATGGTTATCTCCTTGGTCACTCAGTCGCAACACTTAAAATTCTATGTTCCTCTGTTGTGGGAATGAGCGATTACATCTGATCATTGCTCGGTCGCCTGATCACGAGCTCAAAAGTTTAATTCTGTTACTGATTGCGATTGCGCGACTGCATTGTTTTTCCTAGATCGCATACTCGCGAGCCAAAAAACTTTATCTAATCACTGGGTGCGAGTACGCGATGCATGACTTCTCTTCAGTCGCCAGGTCGCAGACTTACAGCTCACCTTTTACAAAACATCGCTAGTGTGCGAGTTATAGCTTCAAATCATTGTACTCGCCAAGTCGTGCACAAAACATAGCTCGGTAGAAATAGCTCACGAGTGCACGACTACCCTTTACTTTTAGCTTTTCGCACAGTCAGGAGGACCTTTTCCTTGGGGCACTTTTCTTTCCAGACTTTGCGACTGCCACTGGATCATTTGACTCTTCCATTTGACAGCTGTCCTTTAATCGCCTAATGATCAGGAAAACCCTTAAATTATTTGGAGACCTTGTGACTGAAGGCAAAAATACCTTAGTCTCTTTGTCACTCAATCCATTTCTCCCCTCTGGCAATCTCGCGACAACCACTTATTTTATGACAGATGTCATTCGCTCTTTGGTTCACTAAATGCATACTGAAGAGCTGAGTCAATATCCTGTTCTGGCGACATCCCGACTGAGGAAAACTGTCAGCATCAAATAGTTAGTCGCATAGTCTGGAATTTTATCTCTTAATCGCCTTCTTATTCTGAGACCACGCAACTGAAGGAAAACTTAACCGTGAACTTTGACCTGATCTGGCGACAACGCGACATGAATTAATCGCGAAGTCTGAGAACATTTGTCATAACTGCTGATTTCTCCTGCGATCACTCGACTGAGCAGTGGGTCCCATCGTTTACAAAGCTTATAACATAAGGATCTTGCGACTACCCAACTGAATGAAATCGCGAAGTCTCAGAATGCTAAAAGAATATTTTGTTTCATAATGAGACTATGCGACACACAGGAAAAGTAAAGTCGGGAGAGCATGTGGAATATTTGTTCTGGGTAACATGATGAGGCGACATAACTTAAAGCACATGTCTTAAATGAATGAAAAAGTAATGCTGAAACATAAGACATGACCTAGGGTTTCAATGCATCGTTTAACACTTGAATACTTAGGGTTTTTCAGGGTTTTAGCAATTTTGGCAAGGTTTAAGCATGAAACCCTGAAATTTTACAGAAGGTAAGACAAGGAACAAGGAGAACCAGCAAAAATAGGAAATACAACCAACATGAAGTTTTATTGGATCTGTTATCAGCAATTAGAGATTGCATAAATCATCATATCAAAGACTTATGTAGTTGCATTCTAACAAGTGCATCACATCTAAAATCCTTTTGTAGAAGGTGGACTTAACCGTTCTTTACAAATCTCTTAACAGAGTGCACACTTAACAGTGTTGCTAAAGCTTTAAATGAAGTAGATCTTAACAGGTCTCCATTGTAATACTCCTAACAGGGTAGGTCATCAGAAGTGACCAATTGTAAGCCTTAACCGGCCCCTTCTTATCTGTAGATAGTGAAGTCTTGTCGGTAAAAATCCCCACCACAGTTTTTACTTCCTAACAGGAGTTTTCTGTGATATCATATCTTGTGTCATGTGTTATCTATTTTCATGAATGTTTCTTGAATGGTTACATATTAAATAACTTATGATATGATTGCATATACATAAAGAAAGATGAACAGTTAGATAAGATAATTTACAAACTGATGACTAAGGGTTAATGGGCTAACCAAGAAAAAGTTTTAGAGGCACTGATTCACCCCTCCCCTCTCAGTACATCATTCCAATATAATTCCAAAATATATTTTATAGATTTCTGTCCTATCTCATTTTGTAACTCCCTATATAAAAATTTTACTAAAGCCGTTTCAGTTTGGTTGGCTAAAATCCTTCCTAAAATCATTTCTGAAGAGAAAGAGAGCTTTGTCCCCGGTAGAGAAACTTTGGAAGGTGTCATTTTGGCTCATGAAATTTTGCACTCCATTTTATTACATAAGAAATATGTTATGTTACTTAAGTTAGATATGATAAAAGCATATGATCATGTTGATTGGGACTTTCTTTGTCATGGTTCTCATAAAATTTGGCTTTCATAGAAATTGGGTTAAATGGATCCAGGCTTGTATATCTTTTCCTTCATTCTCGATTATTATAAATGAATCTCCTAGAGGTTTCTTCTTTTCTTCTAGAGGTATCTAGAAAGGGACCCACTTTCCCCCTTTTTGTTTATCTTAATAGCTGAGGAACTTAGTAGATTCATATGTCATGCTAGGAAGGTGGGGCTTTTCAAAGGTGTCACTCTTGTTCATGGGTACAAATCTCATACACACAATCTATTTGCAGATGATACTCTTCTATTTGGAGAAGCTACCATTATGGAAGCCCACGTTATCAAACAATTCATAGATGAGTATTCCATGGAATCTGGTCAATTAATTAATCTAGCAAAATCTTAAAAAAAATTCTTAAATGTTACCCCATTAGTTCAATAAAGTCTTCTCATATTTTGGGGCTTCTCATTGGAGGAGTTTCCATGTCTATATCTTGGAGTTCATTTTTATACTGGATAAAAGAAAATCATTTTTGGGATAAAATTATTTTTGCAATTTCCTAGCGGATTCTTGCATGGAAACATAAGTGGTTGACGTTATTTGGGAAGTTACTTATGATTAAATTTGTTTTAAATGTCATTCCCCTTTATTTAACATTCATAATAAATATTCTTAAACATTCAACCAAGGAACTCCATCCATCTTGAGGGACTTTATCTGGGTAGATAATGTATCTCAAAAGAAAAAATTACCCCTTCTTGCTTGGAGTAAGGCCTGCGCTCCTAAAACTATCTAAGGTGTAGGTGTTAGGGATTTACATCTTCAGAATAAATTAGTGGGTGCTAAGTTGTTATGTAAATTATATCAAAATCCAAAATCTAAGTGGGCCAAACTTATGAGAACTAAATACCTCGACTCTGATGATTGAGAAAGGATCTTTACAACTGTATCATTTCCCCACAGGTTTTCCATGTAGAATTTCATGTGCTCCTATCGAGATCTCATCCTACCTTTCCTTTCTTGGCTAATTCATAATGACTCTAAATCTCATTTTGGGGAGGACTCTTGGAATGGGCACATGCCCCTTTCTCATATCCAGGATTGGCACCCTTTTAGATATTCATCTCAAACAAGCATGGGGTGACCGTGTCTGTCACTATTTATATTTATAGGATGGTCTTTCAATTTGGAAAGACTTCTCTGATTTAAATGAAAATGTAGATCTTGCAGAAGAACTGTGTAAGGAACTTAACACTAGGATGATTATTTTCTCTCCCCTTGTTGATGAACTTATTTGGAGGATCTCCTTTTGGTCAATATACGGTAAAGGTTGGGGATGATTCAAATTTTCTTCACCAATCTTCTAATGCTTGGCATCTAAGTCTATTGTGGGGATCTACATTTCTTACCAAGGTGGGTGCATTTCCTTGGATGGTCATCCAGGTTAGGGTCCTTACTGGTGCCATACTTGATATACTGGGGATTACTATTTTTTTCCCTTACACTCTTTGTGGATACTTCATGGAAACTTCTGATCACTTATTTCTTCACTGTTCTTTTGCCCTTGACTATTGGTATTGGATTATTCATAGGATGGGCTGGTCAACATCTATTAGTCCTAATATTTGTGATCACTTCAAAGCTTGACCTTTATTATACAAATCCTCTACATTTTCCCCTTTGTGGGAGGTGAGCCCTTCTATAATTATTTGGAATATCTATCTTGAATGTAATGAAAGAATATATAGAAATGAGCTTGCTCCTTGGACTGAGGTAATTTTCAAGATATAGAAGTCCATTTCAAAAGTTATGCTTTCATACCATGCTAAATTGATTAAGACTAAGAAAAAAATCACATAGTGGGATTTTTTCATTCATGATAATTGACTCTTCTTCATTCCCTCCCGCCTCATGGATGCCAATCTCCCCCCCCCCTCCACTTGGTTTTTTTAAATTAAATTATGATGGTGCTTCTAGGGGAAATCTAGGCATTTATGGGGTTGGGGTTGTTTTGAGAAACTCTGATGGAAACACTATTAGATTTGTTTTCAAAAAGTTACCTTCATATTCTAATAATGTCATTAAAATAGAAGCTTTCCTCCTTGGTCTTTCCCTTGCGGTTTCTGTGAATATACCTAAGATCATCATTGAAGGATACTCAATGGTGGTTTATAACATAGTCTCCTCTAAAAATACTTCCTCCTGGAAAATAAGGTACAAGCTAGAAATGGTTCTAAATAAATTAACATCCTTTCAAACCTTTGAATTTAAATACTATTTCAGAGAAGCAAACATGGTTTCTTATTTTTGGCCAACAAGGCTATTGATGATCCATTTCCTCTATACAAAGTGGATGTACAATCTCTTTCACATTACGTATAAACTCTTTACTTTATCTAGATGGTGATTTTTTAAATTTTTGATGGGGTTTCATGCCTTCATTCACTTTTTTATCTGATCTCTGCATTACTGAAGATGACCTTTAGACCTTTTTTAAGCTTTAATAATATATGACATTCCTTGTAATCAACATGGCCATTGAGATATAGTTTTCTAGTGAAGATTATCTACCAGGTTATATGTTAATGGATATGAGGGTACATATTATTTCTTGACAACATTTGGATCATCCTTTAAGATGAAAATTATTATATAAAATTTTTTATGACTTGATTAGGATCATGGTTTCTTCTTTCCTATCCCGTATATTTATTTGCATGAGTGGAGTTTTGTCAGCTGGGATGGTTCAATTCATTATGATGAATACATGGTTGAGTACCCCATATATTCATTTCGAGTGAGTGCAATCATGGCCTATGGGTGAGCTACATTTTTTCATATATATATATATATATATATGGTTGATAGGCTCTTCTATGCGGCTGATAGGTTTTGTTTTCATATAAGGATTTTTTGATGAGATATGATATGGTATAATTATTATTTGGTTACTTGATATGAATGTACTAAAATATTCTGACATGGCTCTTATCCTTAAGTGCTACTCCAAGTATATTCCTTGTCTCCACATTGAAAGGGACACCATTATTTATTTTTTCATGACATATCATTGTTACTAATATGGATCTTAGCCAAAGGTAGAGATGATATTTATGCAGATGTGCCTGATTGGGTGTGTAATGTTGTGATGTTGTTCAATTGTGGTTTTATGTGTGCTTGAATGTCTCTTAGTGCAAATATATTATGTGTACAACCTTCTTCTGGTCTCAAGATACTATGAAAGATATCTCAAACATTGGTTCATTTTCCTTGGCGATGTCATCTTCTTCCCTCTCTTTCCCGACTTCTTCTTTCCTTTTCTCCCTAGGGGATTCTAAATCAGGATGTATCTAGGATTATAGGGGTTTTCTTTTGGTTTTTTGAGACGTATAAAGTCGATGAGATTTTGGTGGTATTGCATTTCTTGGGACGTAGTTGTTGGTGTAGCAATTTGTTTCTTTCCGATCTTTAATAAGATCTAGGCGAGACCAGAGGTTTTCTTTCCTCCATTATTTCCTACCGGTGCCCACATCGAATGGAGGTGTGAAATTTTAATCTTATTAATAAAAAATAAAATTTTGGCCCCACCCTTTTATAAAAAAAAAGCCTACAAACCCTAGTTACATGTTTAGAAATTTTCAATTTTAAAATCTATATAAACCCTTGAATTCTTTGTAATAATGGTTGAGTGTTGTTTTTATGGACATGAATAATAAATGGTGTTTCAATCTTAGTTTTTGTATACTACCGATGTTTTAAAATTAGAAATAAAATTCAGATTCAAGAGCCAATTATGTGTTTTATAGGTTTTTCTCAATCAATTCTTTTAGTTGGTGATAATTGTCAAATATTGATTTATTGTGTTTAATAGCTTGGTTGGACCATTTAATAACTTGGTTGGATAATTTCTACTTATGATTTGAGGAATTATTCATCACACATGTGTGATAAGTAATGACCTTGTGATTTTGATAAATTCTAAGAAATTATTTGCTATATAATTTCCTTAGTTGATTGCATCATTTTAAATATGAACTGTGAGACTCTAGTTTATATTTTCATGGTTTGTTGATCCAATATAATCATCTATGGCAGTAAGTGTGTGTTTGAGAAATCATTATTGGTAGTTATTTTTATTGCATTTACATTCAATTTCTTGGATCCTTAACTCTTTTACAATTTATTTGAAATCATGGTTAGACTAGTGTTAGATTAGCTTAGAAATTGATGTTTTTTTTTCATTTTCATATTTGATCACTACAAGTTTAATCTTTAGAATTCTAAAAATTAGAATTTTACCAAAAAAAGATGTTAAGATTAAGTAATACTGAGAGGGGGGTGAGTCAGTATTACATCACTTTAAACTTGAACTTAATAAATTACAACTTAGTCAGATAATTTCATAAATGAAAAGAAAATAAATGCAAAATAGATAACTCATAACACCATGAATTTGTTCTTGAGAAAACCATGGCCAAGGGAAAACCCCGGTCGGGATGGTACCCAAAAATATGCACTAAAAGTATATTGTCCTTGTTAGGAGACCTAGCCCTCTTAGGAGATGAATATTACATTAGTACATTTCCCTGTTAGGGGAATACAAAAACCTTGTTAGAGGTACACACTAAGCTCACTGCTCATACAATTTGGAATATGTTACTATTACAAAGTATATCAAAATTAACATAAACAAGAATCAGCTATGCTTAGGTAGTTCAAGTTTTATCTTGATCATCATCTATCTCATTCTGATATCACAATGTATTCATTCATATATTCACATCTATTAAATATATTCCATCCATCACCTCTACTGTGCTTCTTAAAAAAACTCTTCACATATATACATTTTACATATTTAGTCGGCTTCCAAATACATCACAAAAAGAATCAAAACTTATATAAAAATTAAATATAAAGTCGATGACTTTACATTACCAAAGTATAGGTAATAAAAAATCCAAATCCAACTTATCATGTTGTGATTCCATGTCATACTTCCTCAATCATCGCAACCTTTCATCTGTTCTATATCACTGCAACTCTGTCTTTGCATGTCTTCAACATACTATAATTTACTGTGATCGACTTCAAAACATAAGTGACCTTAACTGAAGGTTAAAAATATCCTAATATATCTTCTCCTAAGCTCGCATGTCTTCTTTCACCATATACTATGCTCACTGACCAAAACTGTGCTCATATACCCTACAAACCTACTTTTTGGACTTAGTCAATTTGCAAGCCTTAACCCCAAGATTGTGTTTCACACAAAGTGATCATCCATAAAAGATGTGTTTCCATAAATGGAAACCCTAATGTATTTTTGAACACTCAAAGATGAGCCACTTGCCAACAATCTCTCCCTTTGGCATTAATGGTAACACTTAATGAAAAATTACTAAGTTTCAATACAAAAAAAATATTAGACTTCTTTATCTCCTTTACATATTAACTATATTATCTTCTCTACCTATCCTCTACTTATTTTTTATATCTCCTCTTCTCCCCCGTTGATATTAATGAAAAAGGTATACAAAATGTAGAATATAAAAAAATTGATACAACTACTTACCCAAAAAAAATCTAGACCATCTTAAGAACATCCTGGAAAGAACTTTCCAAGATATTTACTTCATCTATCCAAGTCTTTACCAATATCTGACTCACATGAATCAGTCCATTTAGTGAAAAATAATATGTCTCTATTTCCTTTAGCTTGGTAGGCATGTTTCCAGTGAGAGCTTGCTTTGTTTTTTGCATGTCTAAAATGTGTATCTCAAGAATTGATAACTTAGGAGTAATTAAACTCTTCAATATACCAAATCTTCCCATAACTCTCCCTTTCTCAGTATCCAACACACTCAACCTATCCAAAATTTTGTACACTTCTTTGTCTAGCTCCAATATAGTGTGTGAGGAGGTCTCACAACTGTGCATCAATTTGTCTAGGATCAGCCTATCCTTTTTTATGATGTTCTCAATGTTCTGAAGATGTCTGATAGGATTTACATAGTAGATGTATAACTTCCTTCCATGTGATACACAACTCATTTCTTTAGTCATTTTCTTTCCTCGCATGCCCAAGTCCCATGCAATTGACTTGCATACATCTTCCAAATTATTCATTAAGTATTTCTTCTCTACCTACTCTTCAAGGATCTTCTCTAAGGACTCATAGTGACTGTCAAATTCATCCAGTAATTTTTTCAAGTTCTTTGTGTTTTCCTTTCCTTGAAAAGTAAGAGTTATAGGTAGGATTTTGTTGAAAGTATCAACTTCTCTTTCCGTTACCCTTGACTTTTTCTCTCCTTTCTTCTCAAATCTCTCTTTTTCTTTTGCAAATGCGATGTAGGATAGTTTCATCAACTCATCCTCATCCATGCTCTCAACATCAGTGCTCGAAGTTCTATCTCTACTTGCCAACAATAAATATGAAGAAATAGATGCATGAGTTTCCTTCTTAACTTCAACTTTATTTACTATTTCCTTAGTCTCCTTAGCTTCACTCTCTTTGAGCTCTTCCATCTCTACTTCTTTTAGATCAATGCTTCCTCCAATATGTACAAAATTTTCAGTATTCCCTTCAAAATGGTCACTAGCATCTTACAAAGTGTCCAAATACATAGGCACACTAGTAATAAAGAAATTTGGTTGCTTCATAGTACTGAAAAATTTGTTGTCATCTACTACTTTTGATGAATCAATTTTTACTTCTACTACCCTTGATGACTCGCCTTTTAGAATATTTTTAGGTTTGGTAGCCTTGGGAGGTGATGACTTCTCAGGTTCAAACCCCATCATAACCTTCTCTACTTCCTTTTGTATTTCCTCAATCACTTCATCATACTTTCTCCCCATTATCTTCACCAATATTGACATAGTTCTCAACAAAGGTTTTATAGCATTCAGTATTCTTTCCATCTCTTTAATAGAAACAAAAGGTAACATATCTTCTATAGCTTGTGTACTAATTGTTTCATCTTCAATTTGGGATAACTTTTTTCTCAACTCCAACTTCTCATAAAGATCCTTAGGTATACTGCCTTCAACTTCTAACAAGTTCTTCTTAAAAACAAGTAAATGATTTATGACCATGTCCTCAACCAAAAGTTGATAAGATGCATCATACCGCTCATAGTATCTAATCAATGAGATATGATTTCCCTTCTCAATGATTCTCTTATATAGTATCTTCATGTCAGGCTTCGAGAGTTGTCTCACTCTTGTGCTCTTCTCTTTTACTTTCTCCTTAACAACTTATGGCCTATGTATCTTAGGTGGAAATTCATGTTTGGTGGATCTAGTGGTTCTCTTAGGAAACTCCTTTGGTTTCTCTTCCTACAATGCCCTCTTAGGTGGTATAGGTGTAGTTTCAGGTACATCAACTAGAGTGGGAGGTAAACTGATAACTTTCACTGTCTCTGGAGGTGGAAGGGCTGCAAGAGAAGTGCTCGCCAAACTAGAAACACCTTGTGCCATCTTCTTTGTGACCTCTTTCATATCCTCTTTTGTAATACCAGCCTTGGCTACTATATTATCTACCGCATTTTATATTTTTTTCTTCCTTGTAGCTCGAGTCTATTCTTCCCTTATCTTTTCAAATTTCTCTTCATATGTCCCTCATCTTTCTTTAGATGGATCTATTGTTGAGGATAGTATGTGATCAACTTGCATAGTCAAAACCTCATAACTGACTCCATATCCTAGAGGATAGCACCATTTAATTCTAGGTTGAATTTCCTCAAAGAAAAAACAATCTATTTCAACTATGAAACTGATTGTATCCTTATACTTTTCTACCAAAGCCTTAGGTATCCTCATTCCTTCTCTCATCCACCTCTCCAAAATATTGATCATCCCAAATAGTTCACCATCAACCCATGTACTGTTATGTCTTCTGTAACTCTGTGTAATCTAAATTCTAGTGAGTTCATTGTCCTTCCAAGATATAGGGTGCATACTAGGAAAGCTATGTACAATTTTGATGTACATGTGTACCAATAGAGACAAAAACCTGAATGCCTTAGACTTATCCTTCTTGATCTGCTTCACATTATCCAAAAAATTGTTGTGCAAGTACTTTGCAAAGGTTATAATTAACATTTTCTTTTACCATTTTATAGGCCACCATGATTACTCCCACAAATAATGAGTTGGGTTGGCTACTATAGTGTATTTTATATCCTAGAACCATGGAAAAAAGTATGACATCTTATTGAAATATGTCGTTAATGATTATCACTTTCTTATAACATCATGAATGCGTTAGGATTTCCACTTGTTTCTTTGTGCTCTTCTCCGCAACAGGAATGACTCCAAAATTTTCAAAACCTATTATTCCATGAATAAAATTGTTGAATATCTTCACTAGTTGATATCCAATCCAAATGAATTGGTCGTACACTCAGCTCAGAATGATTTTGATCGATTCCTCTTCGTCAAATTTAAAGAGTTTGGCATTCACATGACAATGAGATTTTATAGATCTGTGAAATCTTCTTTCCATTTTCCATCTACTCCAATCATGTCCTTCATCTCCTCATAGATCTCAAAGTCTCCTGAAGACTCATACTTATAGTGAACGTAATCCCTAATGTCTTTGCCATGTATAATTTCATAGGGTGTTTGCAAAAATGCACCTTCAGGATCATCTTTATTGGATTTATACATATGTTTCTTGAATTTGTATCTAGGCCTTTGCGAAAAAATAAAAAATCAATGGAGTATCCATAACCAAACTTTGCAAATAATATTAAAATACCTCTTCTGTGATGAATCTATGAAATTTTGCTTCGTCTAGTCGCACAATGCACTAGCTTCTCTTCTCTTCTTCTCAAATATCTATTCTTCTTTGGCTTTGTTTCTTCAAATGATGATTAGATAAGTTCTTTTGATTGACCTTATTCTTCTCTATGTAAAGAAATGACATAGTTCCCCAATAACTTATCTCTACACATGTTCTGGTCAACTAGTAATTTGGAGACCATAGGATATGGCTCATAAATCTATACAATCATAGATATATGATCCATAACATCTCTACATGCTCTCCCTAAGAATTCAAGAGCTTAATCTCCATAAGAAAGGGTTGGATAGATTTATCATGTTTCTTTCTAATGCTCCCCTGAGGCCATACTTGGCCATCTAGGTTGATGTAGCAATGTTAGCATTAGGAGAAGACTCAATAGCATCTACTAACTCTCCCCGAACCTTTTCCTCACTTGGTTCTTTCACCTTCCATAACTTATCACTGTTCATATCTCTTGCTTTTCTGAAATGACTATTAAATTCTTCTGCAATACTCTTAACATGATGAGTAATCTTCTTTGTATCAATAGGTGGAGGACCACTTCTGTTCTTAGTTCTATTGTATCGGCAAAAATTCTCTATGTGTCCTAGATTATGACATTTGTAGCATGTAGGGGGTGGTCTGTTCTGATTAATTTTCAACTTAAAATATTTTGCAATATTCCCAAAGTTATTTCATTTGTAACATGTGATCTTAGTTATTGTTCCTTCTCTATTGTAATATTTCTTGATTCTTGATTGATCAAGCTTCCTGCATTCTACCTTCTTGTGTCCAAATGCATGAAAATTGAAACAATAGCCAGAAAAAGATTTGTAAAGAATGTTACCTTTGTAGTCTCTCTTCATGTGTCCAATCTTGTTGCATCCAAAACATCTACCTCTGAAAGGTCTAATCTCATCTTTAGGTTCTTCAAGAGTAGGTCTTTCTCCATCAGTCTTCACTTCTGATTTTTCTTCCTGAGTCTTTGAACATTCAACTTCATTGAAGCCAACCCCATTCATGTCTCCTTTATATTTCTATCTATCTCTCTATTCATCAATCTTATCACTGCTCATATAAATTTTTTCAATATGTTTCTTAGCCTCAAAAATTTCTCCCTTTATGATCTGATTATATTTCTCTAATTCCATATATTTGTTCTTGTAGTCATCAAGTTCAATCTTCACTTTTCCCATCTGAATATTAGCATCTTGTAAGGTTTTTTCAATTTATTTCTATCATCCTTTACCTTTTTAATATCTTTTTCCATTTCAAAAAAATAGCTTCATGATCAAGCTTCAAATTATCTTTCTCTTGTTCAAGTTGTTTTATCTGATCTGAAGTACCATTGTCTGAATCCTCTTTTAAATATCCATAAGATCTTGTCTCAAAATCCTAGATAGTTCAAGTTGTTCTTTCAGTTTCTTGATGAAACCCCCAAATCTTCTCAATTTGAACCTCAAATCACCATTCTCTACTTTAGCCTTATCAAGGTCTTCAAGTGTTGCTTCAAATTTTTCTTCCAAACTTTCAGAATCCATCTTGATTTCCCTTAAGCTGTTAGACTTTCTCTCCAAGGGCCAATAGCTCTGATACCAATTGTTAGGATTAAGTAATAATGAGAGGGGGGATAAATAAATATTAAAATACTTTAAACTAAACTTAATAAATTCAAACTTAACCAGACAATTATAGAAATGAAAATAACTTAAATGCAAAACACATAACTCATAACACCATGAATTTATTCTCGAGGAAACCCTAGCCAATGGAAATCCCTGATGGGGATGGTACCCACAAAATATGCACTAAAAGTATATTGTCCCTATTAGGAGACCTAGCCCTATTAGGATCTAAATATTACTTAAGTACATTCCCTGTTAGGGGAATACAAAAACCCTGTTAGAGGTATGCATTGAGCTAACAGCTCATACAATCTGAAATATGTCACTATTACAATATATATCAAAATAAACATAAACAAGAATCTACATGCTTAGGTAGTTCCATTTGCAGCTCACACCATCATCATCTATCTAATTCTGATATCATAATGTATCCATTCATCTATTTTCATCTATTCCATACATTCCATCCATCATCTCTACTTTGCTTCTCAAAAAATGCTCTTCATATATATACATTTTACATATCCAGTCGACTTCCAAATACATCACAAAATGAGTCAACACTTACATAAAAAGTAAATAAAAATTTGGTGACTTTACATTACCAAAGTATAGTTCATACACAATCCAATCCAACTTAGCATGTTTGGAATCCATGCCATACATCTTCAATCATCGCAACCTTTCATTTGTCCTGTATCACTGCAACTTTTTCTTCGCATATCTTCAACATAATATAATTTACTGAGATCAACTTCAAAACATAAGTGACCTTAAATAAAGGTCAAACATATCTTAATATATTTTCTCCTAAGCTCACATGTCCTCATTCACCATATATTGTGCTCGCTGACCAAAACTATACTCCTGTACCCTGCAAACCTGCTTTCTGGACTTAGTCAATTTGCAAGCCTTAACCCCAAAACTATGTTTCACACCAAGTGATCATCCATAAAAGATGTGTTTCCATAAATGATAAACCTAATGTGTTTCTGAACACTCCTGGATGAGCCACTTGCCAACAAAAGAGAGTTAAATCTTTTTCCAAAATCTAGTATTTTCACATAGTTACCAACAAAGGCCTCCTTGTAAAATTTCACATTTATTCCATTAACCTATTAAATGCAACTATGAATTGGCCTTAGGAAACCTTGTAGTGGTGAATTCTACTTTTTAAGAGAGGGATTTTGTTCTTAGTTTACTTGTCATTGCATTGTGCTAGCACTGCAATTAATAGGTCTGTCATGGGCTTCTAGTTCAAATTGTACAGATATGAGAGAAATGTGTTGTCATTGCAGACACCTACAATTTCTCACCTTCTGTCAATTTATCCTTATTTAATGTAATTACCCAATCATTTATAAATCAATTAAATAAATAAATCTATGTATTTAATCTATCCCCTCACATGTCAATTCATCCTATGTTCCCACTTGCACTCTAATCCTAATCTTATTCTCATCCCTAGGCATGTGCACACACTTAATCCTTGATTAAATGCAGTCAACTCCCCTATCACGTCAACCACATGGGCTTCTTACACAAGAACATGTTTATTGTCCATTTAGGTATTTTTAGACACCTAGATTTGCACCCTTATCCAAGCTCTCATAGTCTTGGTAATCTAGTGTAACATGGGAATCATCTCAAGGTTGTGGGACCTTTTGCTAACTGAGACGAGACCTCCAGATTCTAGGCTAGTTCCTCTTGATATATCACCCAAATTTTCTTCTTAACAAGAAAGTAAATTCTTCAGGGAAAAGGGATAGAAGGAATGCATGAAAGGGAAATGATTGAAAGAAAATTATCCTACCAGGTGATACACTGAAGGTGACCTAAATCATAATACATTGACTGATCTCAGCATGAAACCTTGGAACAAATAGAACACAGCTTCTTATATAGGCTTGCATAAATATTTCATAGAGAGGCCCGAGACAAATAGAGGCTATTCATGGAAAGACGTAATTTCACAAACAATAGCATATTTACTATAAGTAGACCCAGACTATGACCTGCAAACAGACATCCACTTTTGCAATTCGACATAGGAATGAGACAAAATGATAGGGGACTATAGAATATCCACAAAATCATCTAAATCAAATCATCCATAGTAGTACACACTATTGCAAAAGAAAGAGGGCTCAAAGACTCCAATGTTTCACTAGAAATCACTCAACATATTCTAATTCAGTAAGAGAGATTCAGACAAGAAATCCTAGGGATAGAAAAATGTCACAAAAAGCTTTTGCAATATCTAAACATCAATGAAAGATTACAAACTATAGAAATCAGAGGGTAGAAAGAATGCCACAGATAATTTCCAAGTCAGGAAAAATCTGAGCTCTAAAGCTCTCAAAACTAATATATATATACTCCCTAGCATGTAGGCTTAGAGTCCCAAAAAATGATTAGGGTTACATTATAATATATTTTTCTTTGAATAAAAGAAACCCTAACTGTCCAATCTGTTAGAAGAAATTTTGGAACTATTTACTGAAGATCAGATCTATCTTTGAAAAGTATCTTGCTATAAATGAAAATCTCTGGAAAAGGTCGGTGGATCTGATATGAAAGAAGACCAGGAGAAAATACATGGAATGAGGTCTTAATTAGGAAACCCAACTTGGGTCAAATCGGCCACACTATTTACAGAGAATACTTCCAGAAATCAGATTGCCCCTTCAGAAAAGATGACTCAACCCCTTACTCCTTCTGAAGGGTCACCCCTTATCCATTTAATCCTCTGCCAGTCGACTCTACCATAACTGTTTAAATCTGATCTGCAAAGATATTTGAATTTTTTAAATATTTGTATGACAATGGTCACAACTGGAATGGATAATTGCATTAACGGCTGAGATCAAAATCTGATTTTTCTTTGAAACGTAGCCATAGATGACTCACTCTACCCAGGCTCCGTATTATAATCTTGGGTTACCTTTCCTTCCTTTTTGATGAATCTCCCAACTGTTCCCTTTAACCTTAGTTATATCACGAGACTCAGTGACAATGCAATCTCACAATCTCCTTATCTTTTTATTAACTCTGCATCCTTTCGGAGACCTAGAGACAAAGGTGATTTTGTAGTCACCAAATAAAATGGAATATCCCATTGTGGTTACGAGACTTGGAGACTGAAGGAGTGTGAAACACGGGCCCATCAAGACACGTGTTCCCCTGTTATTTGTTTACCATTGCCTTGTCACCACTGTCACTTACATTAGCACTAACCTTAACTCAACCTGCTCCTAACCACAAAGAATCAGGAGACTTAACGACTAAGTAATCTCGAAGTCTCATAAAGGATTCTTACTCCTACAATTAATCACGAGACTTCCTGACTGAAAAGGACTTAACCTTATTCCGCTTTTACTCAAGTTACACCCGTGGGTTGGGAAAACACTTAGTCATAGTACCTTTTGATACTTTACTAACCTTGGTTTACACTGGGAAAATATGCGACTAAAGGGAAATCTCAGGGTCGCCAGATAAAATAGAATATGCCTTTTTCCTTACGTGACTTAGAGACTAAAGGTAATGCTAAAAATGCACATGGAAATTTCAAGGAACTTAAGTGACCTGAAAAGGTAATGGGAAAATAGAGTGAGAAATGGCTAAGATAGGGTTTACCATAAACACTTAGGATTTTCATACTTAGGTTATTTGCATGGACAAGGAAAAATAGGGAACTGAAAAGATATGCAGAGGACATGACCAAGACCAAAAACCTAAGGTCTTTCATAGGCTGGGCTCAACCCTCATGGGAGCCTCATTTAACTCCACCTGTGGCCAATTTTATCAGATGAGGAAAATTTGGGTTACAGGTATCCAATAGGAAATTTTTTAATTACATTTATTTCCAAGATCACTCTCTACCATTAATCTTCATCCTTTAATTGTAACCATTCATCTCTTTTCATCCCTCAACCTATATATCCAACACTTAGATATTGTTATTCCTCTCTCACCCACTTTTCATTTGAGCATCATTATGTCGTCAAAATCATAAGCACACACCTAAATCAAACATCTTGAGAAAATTATTTCAATGAGAGGTTTGATCCCCATTTTGGTGTTATTTTGAATTTATTTGACCTTTTGTCCAATATTGAGTATTTATTTGATTTGTGTATTTTGTTTGGTTTGATTGCTAAATAATTCACAAATTGAGCACAAATTTCATCACAAACATTTTGGCATGCCCGATGGGCCACAGATCATAGGTTCATTTGAACTCTCTAGCTATTTTTCAACATTTTCACATCTACAGGTCACATTGTGGTAGGATTGTTGCACCAATGGGTTTGCATTCATTTTTTGAAAATTGAAAATAATTCATCAATTCCACTAATTTCCTAATCTAATGAGTGTTTTATATTAAAAATAATTTCTAAATCCCCTAACTTATTCAAATTTTCAATCTCATCCCAACAAATAAGTAGCTCTAATTTGGTAGGTATGACATAATCCAGTGGGATTGAAAATGATTTGGAAAGATTACAAATATAATCACAAATCCATCATTTTCTTATTTTAGTAGGATCGCTCTATAATTTGGCGAGTCAGAGTATAATCTGGCAGATCCTCTAAAAGTCAAATAACATAATTAATTTTACAATTTGACAGACTTGTCAAACTTGCCAAAAATTGTACTGAATCATAATATATAAGTAGGTTCATTATAAATTTAGTAGGATCATATTTTAATTTGGTGGTACCATCGCTATCATATTCTAGTAGGATTTTACTATATTTTGGTGGGGCTCCTAATGTAATTAAGTGGGCCTGCACTATATTTTTGTGAGACTATAATAGTTTAGTGAGATCTAGATTTTTGGGTTTTACTTTTATTTAGGTGGGGTTGAAGGTAATTTGGTAGATTCTCTTTATATTCTAGCATGATTGCACTATAATTGAACAAAAAAATTAGGTAGAAACAATAAGTTTAAATCTATTTTTCTTGCAATTTTACTTCATCATATTTACATTTCTAAAACAAAATTCTCTAGGGGTTGTGCCCCCAAACCATACACATTTCCCTACACCCCTCCAATCATTGGGTTGAGATTTTCAACCTCTTGGGTTAACGCATTGTTATCTTTCATCATTTTTGGCATTTAATCCACTTTTAGTGTATCTTGTTATCGATATTGAAAGAAAAAACATAAAACTACTAACACATCTTCTACAAGGTTAGAGTTGGAGATCATATTTTATTACTAATCTAGGAACACATCATTTCCTAAAGGTTTAATTAATCTATTTGGCATATTTGGGCTGTGTGTGTTGATTTATTATTTACCCTTGCATCCACATATGACTCTAGGTATCAAAAAATACACATACACCTAAGTCTTGTTGTGTAATATCCTTGCATATTTGTATGAGCCTAGTCATCAAAAACACCTAGTACCTTTCTCACTTTAGGAGGTTTTTTTATGTATTTTATCATCTCAAAGGACAACCTCAACCATGTGCATAAGAGGGGTATATAAAGGGGTGAGGGTGAAATTTGTATCCCAATCCATCTCTTGTTGTGTCTTTAGTGAAATCATTAAGCTTAGGTGATACCAAGATAAGGGTGCACACTTGGATATGCAAATAACTTGATTTATGTTTCCAACACATGTTTTTGATGGAGAGGTATTCATGGATGTACCTCATATACCCTTGTGGTATTTAGAGGACTCACCTATTTTCCTATATAGCCTAGCATAAGAATTTTTAGTCATTGCTCAGTGTGTTGTAGGGGATTTGGATCATACCCCAAAGATACTCACAATGTACTCCCTTAGGAGGAGATAGAAATATCTATATTTGAATTATCTATTCCTCCCCATAGAGATAGTGAAGGGAAATATTTTGTATGCCCAAAACTCTAGCTATCTAGCTTCAAAAGAGAGGTACCAGCTTGCACTTCTCTTAGGGCATTAGTGTTTACATTGTGGACCCACACTAAATTCTCACTTCCATTTGAATAATCATAGAGATCTCTGCATTTATGGTGTGCCTTCTTGTCCTTATCTAGTATCTAAATCAAGTTATCCCAATATAAGTCATATATTATCTTCTTGTTTGTTGTCTTCAATCCTTTTACCAACTCAGTTAGGTCAATCAATTTACCCCATCCTTTGGAAAGGTGGACTTCTCTTTTGATGGGTCCACCTAATATTATTCAGTACATCCTTTGGCAATATCACTCTTTTATTTTGTGGGTCTTTGTAATCTTAGTACATTCATCCTTTGGCAAGATTCCTTTGTCTTTTAGCGGATCTTCCTAATCTCAGTTAGACCATCCTTTGGTCAGAACATCCTATATTTTGGTAGGTTTTCCTAATATTAATCAATCTGTCCTTTAGGATGACTACACTTTCCTTTTGAATGTCTACTTAATCTCAATCAGTTCATCCTTTGATAGGTCTACCCTTTCTTTTGGAAGGTTCTCCTAGTTTGTCTCAGTCCATCCTTTAGTGAGATTACCTTACCTTTCAACGAGACTCCCTAATCTTAGGTCATTCATCCTTTGGTGGGACCATCGTGTCTTCTAGCAATTTTTCTAGATCTCAATCAATCCATCCTTTGGAAGGACCTCCCTGTCTTTTGATAGATTTGTCTATATTTAAATAGATGTGTTCTAGTTGGATTTCTCTTTCATCTACTGTATTTTATCCCATCCAAAATCCAAAGTGAAAACCCTTCATCCCCTAGCTATTCCTTATTTTTCCTAGTGCAAAACCACCCTACAATATTTTTTTTCCTCCATATCTTGAGCTAAAGAAGTCATTTTCACCACCTCCCTTTCCTTTCCATATTCTTCATAGTTAGCCTATATCCTAATCTGAGCTTGATATAAAGCCAAATATAAGCTTATTATTCATTCTATTCTAAGATTAAGTCTATCATCCATATTCATCCTTTACCCTTACCTAATCATCAAATAATTTTCATGTCACAATCTTATTATGATGAGTTTGTCCATCTTAATCTTTCTTCTAGTATGCCCCATTTTGATGATCATGAGATCCTTGTTGATCAAGATGAGTATGAAATTGATAACTTTTATGTCATGATTTATAGAGGGTTCCCTCCAAGCATCTTCCAAAATACAATCATTCATCCAAACCATCACATCACTCCTCCATGCATACTTGCCAATAATCCTTGTCAAACCTTTGATAAGTGAAATTTATTATGTCATCCATCCACATATCCCTCTTATATTACACCCATGTATCCCCTTCATACAATATACATGCCTCCATATTCTCCCATAGTCAAACCCCATTCTCCATCTTAGCATACAAACCCTATCACCTTTATCCCTAATCAAAATCCACCATCTCATTATCCTCCAACATATTCTCTAATTTATAATTGTAGCCATCTTTTTAATCTTAATCCTCCAATCCATTATCAAAGACACCCCACTATTCCCAATCTACTACTCACTACATCCAATCTTAATCCACCACCTTTTATTCCCCCTCATCTCAATCCATCACCATCCACTCCATCATATCTCAATCCACTATTATCAAATCCATTTTACATTGTTCACAATCCACTTTTCTCTTATCTCAAATCATCATCTAACTCATCATACTTTAATCCTCCATCTAGTCTCAATCCCCACTCTACACCCTTAATCCTCCACTTATCCATAATCCTTCATTTACATATATTTTTCCATTTTATAACCATCCACCTCAAGCCAACATACATAAGTATCTCATTCTAGATGTCCTCCAATGGAAAATCATAAAGAAGCCATCAAAAAATATATCTCCTAAATTTGATGAATCATGTAATCCCACTCCATCATGTGAGGCCACTTGTGATGAGGCCCTTCAACCTCCCACACTTATTATTTTTCTTCTATCTCCTAATAATATCAATACCATCCCATCCACTGAGACAATGCCAACCTCAATCACCATCTTCTCCTAGCATCGTTCAACCCCAATCTAATGAACCTCATGAATCTACAATTTTTTTATTCACCACCATTAAAGCACCTCCCATCCTCTCAACCACTCCTTTTGAAGAGTTTATCTACACATCCTTGATCACACCATCCACACCAATCGCATCATGTCAAGATCTTTCTCCAAAGCATGTTGCAATAAACATCAATCCAAATCAAGATGTTATCATTCCAAATATTCCATCTCAATATATATTTCCATCTCATCATCCATGTCCATATCATAGCTTCCCAATTAAAGCCCTTCGTGATCCTTTATCACCTCCTATTAAAACCATCCCACCACCATCACTATATCCCATTATCTCCCTTGTAGACAAATAAAACATCATATTTGTCACTCATCCACTTCCACATAATAATGGACTCACATCCTATTCCCCAAATCATAATTATTCTATTTTTAATCCAGTTATCAATAAAATGAACTACCAAGGATATTTCTTAGGGATAAATGAGCAAGGTACCTTGGAGCGCATCCATTTCAAATAAAATCCATTATCACAAGGTCTTGGTTACATATCCAAAGACACTTCATCCAAAAATATTCCTACAACCATTATAAAACCCAAGTGTAATTTCAAAACCAAAATAACATCTTCTCTTAACTCCTCCAAACCATTTTCTAGAATCCCCCTCCTCCATAATATAAACCCAAATAACCTTCCATCTTTCTCCTTCATCCTCTAAATCCATGTTGGGTCCTTATATCCCAAAATCTCATCCTACATCTTATCGCACTCATCCCCTCATACACTAACCACATATCCCTACCAATCATCATAAAAATCCTCCTCCTTTCAGTCCCAAATAGGACCAACAAAGGTACATACCCATAGATCATATTTGTCATCATGCCTCCATCACTCCATTCAACTTTTACCCACGTTATCTACCTCACTCATCTTTTCACAGGCCTTCTAATAGTATTATAATTAATTTGGATGCATAAAGCTAAAAATCCACAAAAATCTCAAGAGCTCCATGTACTCTCAAAGAGACATGCTACCACAATGAAAAAATCAATCCAAAAATGCAATAACTCCCAAATCACAAAGGCCCACAAAAGAAAAAAAAAACTATGTGGATCCCTAAGTAAATGTAAGCAATGCATCTTGAAGAAAAATCCCAAGTGGCATCCAAATTTTCTAATCCACAATCTAAGAATCCCTCTTCTCCATCTCCTAAATATATTTCGATCCTTATGTCCCAAAATCCCTCTCCTAACTCCTCCATAATTACCAATTCCTTCATCCTTTTCTCCTCCACTCATCCAACAACCCCAACAACTTGTGTCAGTATTCATCTTGAAAACGTTCCCCCATCACACTCCTCTCCCATCATTCTATAAAAATAATTATCACCAAAATACCACTTATCCCATACATATCCCCATCATGGCTAACTAATCCATGCCTTTACAGAATCCACTTATCCTAATAAGGTTGTACCAACATCCAATGATCAATATACATGGGCTCCTATTTCCTCACTACTCCCTCTCCCTTATCACATATCTTCCAAATAAACTTATCAACATCAATATCATTATCTATATCCATAAATGTCCTCCAAATTTTAAAGAAAACCAAAAAAATAAGAAACCAAACAAAAATTTGAGAAAAAAATAATTAATTTTTTTCCAAAGGTGAAAATTGGCAAAGAAGTACCTTTGACAAGTACCATGATGAAAACCTGGAAAATAGGCATCATGTATAATCCCCCATACATTTTATTTTTATAATAGGGGAAATTTATTCTAGCTATTTATCCATATCCTTCCATCCCATCATTCCTCCATCTCATCTACCTACCATACCCATTGTATCCTATCAGTTTCATTTCCTCTATTCTCCTTTGGATCTTGATAAAAAAAGGGCCACCACTTATACATAATTTGGGCACCTATTGGTATCCATTTCCCCATCAAACTTTTCATCCACCTATCTTTCCACCCATCCTTCCTCCCATCCATATAATACTTCCACTTACCCTCATATCCCTCATCTACCCATCATCATAACATCCCACTACCTTCCTCATCCCCCTATACTCCTATCATATACCTACTAGTTCTTCATCACACATGACATATCCTAAGTTGGTAATGTTATTCCTTTTTTAAAAAATTTCTTAGAGACACTATCATACCCATCATACACGTACCAATCCTTTCATCCACCAATTCTTATCTACCCCCATTTCTTCATCAATTATTCTTCATATCCTCATCCTTACTTACATCTAATCCATTCATCCATAATCATTTTATCTCTCAATTAATCCATCCCTTCATCCATGTCCTAATCCTTGTAGCATAATGCTTCCATGTCTAAATTCTTATCATCTTATCCTTCATCTTTCAATCCCTCTTTCTATATCATTTCATTCCACCACCTCATAATTTCTTCATCATTGGTATCTATCTATAGGCTACCCCCATGTAATTCAATATCACCCATTACATCAATCCAAATTCTCCTTGCAACACAACATCAAATGCTAAATAAATTATCAAATTGAATCATTAATCTTATTCTTGTTGAAGTATGGAGGACACTAAGAGGGGGGAGTGAATCATTGTCCTAAAATTTACAAGCTCTTTTTGAATAAATAATGCTTATGAACAAAAACTTAAAACACATATATGAATCACTTCAAAGAAATGAAGCAATAAGAATATCTTTACATCAATATTTTTCATGCAAGATCAAATGACATAGTAATTTCATGAGTAGAAAACCCTCATAGGGATGAAAAACCACTCAAAAATGTCTCACTGACTTATAAATTAAATCCCAATTTACAGAGCCTCACTAGATTCTTATTTTCTAATTGAGAAATAAATGTGCCTCGCTGGCAATCAGAAATGCCTCACTGGAAAAACAATACTTAGATCAAATAAACAGAATATGAGATTTGTTTCACATTATATCACCTTCCCGAAAGTCTCATTTCCTTGAGATTTAGGTTTACATTCAAACATAGAATGTATACACCACAATGGTTAACATCATGAGGTATACATGCTATTCCTTGATATAATAAGATACACCATATACAATTTGGTATAAAAAATAATATGAATCTTTACAAATATATGTTTGTAAATAATATGTCACTATATCATAGAAAACAAAAAATTATAATGTATTTGTTTTCAACTGAATAGGACAACATTCTCCTTCAATATTTCACTAACCCTTCACAGAGTTATTTACTCACTATCCCATATATCTTTTTCAAAATGTAAAAACCTTAAAATGTTCCTTTAAAAAACCAGAGCCCTTTTTCTTTTCATAAAAATACCTTGTAAACCTTTCAACATGGAGAGCCCTCAAAAAAAAAAAACTCTCTTCACTTATTATAGTTCCCACTTTTCACATTTCAAGAAAATGAAAAACCCTCAAGAATATTTTCTTCAAAAACCAAAATTGCTTCTTTTTCTTTTCACATTTCTCACTCCACACACTTCAAAAAATGAATGCCCTTACTATATACAAACTGAATAACATAATAGAGAAGTAGAGTATAATTATTCAACAAACCACCATCCCAAGAACAACATATATATAACTGTCATTTCTAATCCACTATTAATCATAGAAGAGAAGGAGCTTTTCTTTTAATAACAAAATAAACAATCCATAACAAATACCAGTTAAGAACTAGATTACCAAATTTTAGTGTTGTTTCAACAAAAATTGTTTTCCCATTCTAACTATTCTCTCCTCCAAGTCCGCTATCATCCCATCTCCAAACTATTGCAATTGTCTACGTCTGTTCCCTAGCTCTTCAAAGATAGGGTTTCAAAATGAAACCAAAAATGTTCCAAAACTATTTTCTTCGATGCTCTAAGGTAAAGGAATGAAATAATAATAATATTTGAATGTCAAATTTAATCATGCCTTTCAAAATACTTTTGCACATGTAATTTTCAATTGATAATGTCTCTAATTCCTTCAAAACCTTTATGTCCTTTATGTCTTTTTAAATGGTATTTCCGCCCAAATCAACATCTTCTTTTTTTATAGTATCAACTTTAATGTTGTTTCCACACACTTTTAATGAGTGTTGTACGAAGTCAAAGATATGCTCACCCTTCATAGCATGGTGTCTTATAATCATAAATTTATACCTTTTTATCTACCAAATCCAAGACTAAAAATACTAACAAGTATTATCTTCCTCACTACATATGCTGCTAAATATGTATGTTATATTCATTTATGGTTGTGGATAGGTCTAAGGTCTAGAAGTTATTATCTCTTTTGTAATTCCCTTCTACATAGCTATCTTTTGTAATTGGGATAGGATATTGGGTTTTGTTACTGGTTCTTTCCCAATTGAACCCTCGAACCAGGTTTATTAATAATATTATATATTAGTGGTTCGCCCACTTTTGATTAAAAAAATAATAATACTAACAAGTAGTCAAGCTGCCATATACAAACAAGTATCACTGTATTGACAAGAGTGAAACCAAAATGAAAATGCCAAAGTACCATTTCATGTGCCACTTTAATAATGAAACCAAACTGTTCCATCAAATATCATACTACTAGTAGTAGCGTTAAGGTTTAGATCCAATACATCTATTTCATATCTTTATGATGATATCGTATTACCTGATATAAGCTAGTCTTGTAGAACTTTAAAAAATTATGAATTATCTATAGGAGAAGACCTTAATAGTCTATCAATGATACCACTAATAGAACATCAAGCCCTTATTAGGACACAATGCATAAGGCATTAAAACTCTAACAGAGATCAATTCTAAAAGTGCATCAACAATTAAGTATGAAAAACAATAATATATAACATAGGAATGAATCAAATTCAATATACATTTTCATTGTCAAGAAGATGAATCAAGTTCAATCTACAAACTCCTAAAATTCATTGTCACTAAAACATTAAAAATATGCATCAAAGGATATATGTAAATGCCAAAGAAGATAATACCAAGCATGATCACTGAAACCAAGTGTATGTTCCCATATCAATTGAAGAATACTCATTGACCATATACACATTAAGTATACAAATATAAATATATCATTACCTTGTGACTAAATACCAATAGAATACTATTTACCATATACCAATTTAAATATATAATTACCCTATGAATGTATACAATTCAAGTATACCAATCTGAATATACCATCAAGATAAATGTGTCTTCCAATCTGAATATACCATCAAGAAAAATGTGTCTTTGTGTGTCTTTTTCATCAAGGGAAACAA
Organism: Thuja plicata; assembly: GCA_018584345.1. Taxonomy (NCBI): domain Eukaryota; kingdom Viridiplantae; phylum Streptophyta; class Pinopsida; order Cupressales; family Cupressaceae; genus Thuja; species Thuja plicata. The sequence goes on along the minus strand of MU225799.1, from coordinate 1,764,854 downwards.
CTAAGAGGAAAAATAGTTCCCAACCTTAATCACAATCTAATCATCATCATCATCATCATCATCATCATCATCATCATCATCATCATCATAATCATCATCATCATCATCATCATCATCATCATCGTCATTGTCATCATTTTCATCGTCGTCGTCGTCATCATCATCATCATTGGGATATATACTTTTGATAGTTGTTCTCTTTCAAGATGTATCAAGTCCCCACATCAACAACACTTGATCCACCATCAAACCATCATCTTCACAATCCTAACCTCTTTATATATCTTGTAAATCTTGTAAATGTTTTATTGTACTTAGTTTTACTCTTGAATCTTCATCTAGGTTATTTTGTACATATATGCCCTTAGATCCTATCTCTTGTTTTAGTTGGTTGTGTATCATCAAAAACTTTCACCAATCTAGCTAGCACTTGAAAAATCATATTTGAGTATCATTGAGGCTTCAAGTGTCTCTCTTATGTCTTTTCATAGGGATCCTAGCTTACCATCCATCATCAGTCTTTGTAGGATAAATCCCCTCAAATTAGACCAATCAACCTGTTGAGCATTGTTTTTACACAAGTCAACGGCTAGGATCTCAAGATTCGATATCCTCTTTTGAAAGAATAACAAAGTTAGTCCCAAGGTTCTCTGGGGTCATGGTACAACATTTTTGGTTACTTAGTTGAAGATAAATGGGAATGTTCACGAGGATGCCTTTTCTGGTACGTTCAAGACATCAAACTGCACAACAACTTAGTACTTTTTGGTTTTTTCCCGATTTAACAAAGATTGTATTTTAACTAAAGATGCAATTTTGTGTTTCTAAGGGTGATTACTTTCAGATTTATGATAGAACTTAAATGAGTAAGGTAGGGATAAATGAAATAACTTTCTGAAAATGAAATCCTAGTGAACATAAACCGTTTTCGATCTTCCTTTGCGAATTGAATGGTGGAGAGATTTAGAACAAACCCACGAAGTATAAATCATACGATGTTGCAATTCTATACTCGATGGATGCAATTGTTTGGAGAGAAAATGTATTCACTCGTGCAAGATTTTCAAAACCAATCAAATCATGAAGCCACCAAAATGAGCGTACACACGAGACAAATTTATCATTAAGCCAAATAGATGATATTTTCCACACATTCATCTCAATAAGGTATATAGATAACAAAAAACTCCAACTAATAGAAACACAAATTTGAAATATAATAAACATTTGGCTATTTGAAAATAATCAAAAAGTATGCACACATTCATCAATTTTGCGTAGATATTAGAAGATATCACACCATGAATGAAGCATCAATTGTATATTTTTATTTCATTAGGAATCCACCCCCATCACATTTCTTTTGATTACAATATATAGAGTTCTGATCTACAAACTCTGGATGCTAAAATTAGGGCACCAGAGTCTCTAAATTAATGAAAATAAGCTAAAACTAAAACTTTTCTGAAAGAAAACTATTGCTAACTGATACTAAACAACTTGCATGGATTTTTAATCCATTTACAATCATTTTTTCCATGCAAGAGGGACCAAACTCATCAAGAAAAGAGGGAGAAAGAAGATGGGGTTTCTTTGCATGCAAATGGAGTCTTCTTCTTGATCTTGGAGTTCAACCTTGGAATCTTCATCTGGGGTTCTCTTTGCAGTGGGAACTGATAGGGGACCCTTAGTCCTTCCAAAATGAACTCTACTTAGGCACCCATCTGATTTGGGGTTCAAATTCCATGCCAAAAAGTGATCTCGCTGGAAAGACCCATAAATTCGGACCCCAAACTCTACTCCAAAGTCTTCAAGTGCCAAAAATTTCTAAGTGTCAGAACCCAAAATTGGAGGCCCAAAAGTTTTGGCCCTTTCAAAGGCATAAAGGCCGAAATTTTGGGAGGGCTGAAAGACTGAATTTTAGCCATTTTTGGAAAATAGCTAAGTGTGGGAAACTGCTTTCTGCAAAATTGTTGAATGGATCTTAGGCATAAATTGGGAATTGATTTCGGATGGGCAGCTCAGAGCCTTTGTAATATCTCCTGAACTTCTTCATAATTTATCTCTTTCCTCTTCACTTTGTTAACCCTTAATTATTGCTTCTCTCTGAAGATGGTCAATTCAGAAGCAAAGAGCTTGATTTCTTCTTCATGATCCAACATTCTCTGCATGTCTTCCTTTGAGTAGATCAATTGGTGCAAGGCCTCTTTGGTGCTAAAACCTCCCAAAATATCTCTGAACTATTGCACCACCTCTTTCACTGGATGCATGATCTATTTATCATGGTCCCGGTATAGGTCTAGACCAATCCCTATAAAGAAACCATCTATTTCTCCTTGCATTCCATGAATTCCTTTTGTTTTTCCATTATGTGAGCTAAGCACTCTTCAAAGACCTTAATTGTCTTGGTTATGCGCTTGATCCATGTTTCAAAGTTATCTGGTTCTTCGCCCTCATATATGTTTACTAGGATCTGGAAGCATTTATTCTTAATTATCTTTAGGTCTTGGAGGGCAACTTGCCATTTGGTTATCTTAGAATCCAAGCCATCTTCACTCTCCATTTGGTTTATCAACTTTGTAGTTTCAATCAAGATGACTATGTAAGGTTTAAACACTAGTCTGATAACCCCTTCTCCATACTGCCCAAATTTGTTCTTCCAATCTACACTTACTTGGATGATGGAAGGGGTCATACCTACCGGTAAATCTGGAGTGGTAAATTTCTCTAAGATGGCCTATAATGCAATCTCCAGGAAATTTAGGTCAATGGGACCCACCATTTTATGAATGAATTTCTTCAAAGCCTCATTCTACTCTGTTAAGGATTTGATGGTTTCCTCGTCCTTGCTCATGAATCCTAGAGCATTCTTAAGCCCCAGTGTTGATAATGTCTTTCTCCCTTGCCTAGTAGGATCTCTCAGATCTACCTCCTCAAATGTATAATCTTTAGGGGTTACCTGTGCTTGAGGGGTGGTAGTAGAGGGAACTGCCACCTGTCCTTTCCAGCTACCCCTAGTGTCTTGGGTGATATAAGATATGGTACTTGCTAGTATATTGGCTTCTGTATGATGAAATTCTTCTCCCAAGGATGTCATACTTGTGTCTTCTCCTTCCTCTTCGTCAGTGTATGTTATTTTCCAAGGTTGAATCTCTTTAGTAAACCAAGTAGGTTTACTAAAGGTAGTGACTGGCTCACATGGGGCAATGTGGAGGATTGAATCCAAGTTTTGCGGCCTGGGGGTCACCTTTTCTTCTGACTCTTTTTCCTCTTCACCTTCTTCCCCCTTTTCTCCCTCAAGCATTTCTTCTTCATGGACTTCTCCTTCTCCCTTCTCTTCTTATCCCTTCTCTTCTTCCACTACCATATCTTGTCCATCCTTATCTCGGCCTTCATCCCCTGAGGAACCAGTCAACACTTCTACATCAAGGCCAGTCATGGTTGCTAGTGTGATTTTGAAGGGTGACAAATTCTATGCTTACTGACCCCTAGGGAGTCAAGATGAAGCAAGGAAAAGGGACTGATGGTGGTGGAGTAGGTGTAGGTATTGTGGGAGGTGGAGTAGGAGTAGGGAGAGTTGGAATGAGAGGTGGTAGAATAGAAATTGAAGTAGGCAGATTTGGTGTTGGAGTTTGGAGAGAAGGTGGTGGAGTAGGAATTGGAGGTGGGAGAGAGGTTGGTGGAATGGGAACATGAGGAGGTGGAGTACAAGTGGAAATCTCTCCTATAGTTTTATCTCCCATTATGTTCTGAGCCACCATGGCATCTTGGATTTCAGGCACTTGGCTAGTGTTAGAGCTCGTCCTTGTGATCAGAAGGTTTAGTGCGGGCTTGGTGAACTGGACCGAAGGTGGAATGAGGATTAATTGGGGCTGGATGAGCATTGGTTCTCCTATATTAAACCCTACTAATGAGTTAGGTGTATCCTGTCCATGGTCTACAAAACCTTCTAGGCCTTCAAAATCAGAGATTTGGAACTCATCCAAACCTAAGGCATCTAGAGGGTTGCCCTATTCTTTTGGGTCCTCCACCTATTTTCTTGTAGTCTCCTTTTCTCTCCTCTTTTGATACCTTGTCCTTTTAATCAGAGGTTTGTCTTCCTCTTCTTCTGGCTCCTCTTGTAAGGTATCTAGTTGTGGAGACGCAAAAGCTTTCCTCCTTTTATACATTTTCTTGCCATTTTTGGTGATAGGGGATATTGGCCAAAAGTGGAAGGGCCTTCATCTTGTGGGGCCTGTGATGATTCCACTAGAGGATCTATCTGTCCATTCATCCTATTTTTTTGAGCCTCATGCCTTGGATTTGAACCATACTCTATTGCACATTCATGGCCATATACTATCTTTGAATTTTGAGGTGGGGCCTTCCTATACCAGGGCACCATAGACTTCTCTCTACATTGGTTATCCACCTTCTTGGGTGGATCCATCAACATCTTCACATGGACTAGATCCATCTTATAAGGCCTCTTAATCCATGCTTCCATTTTTTTGGACCACATGCTTAGCTCAGAATTCAATATTATTGTTCTCATCCTTACTAATTTATGCATTCATGATGGGCTTGTTGTATATTTTGTCCATAGTGTAAATTGACTCCAGCACCCTATCTGAATCTTTATCCCAAACCTATGGGGGAATAATGGTCTTTAAAGATTATTCTGCTAGTGCAAGGGATATCCTACAGTAGTCCCTAATCCTTACCTCATGATCGTCCACACAGTTCATCTAATGATCTTCTAGGTGGGTTTCATGGATGTATAACTTGCCAATGATATGGTTGTATGTGCCTAAGGGGTCAAATCGGGGCCGGATAGTTTTGTATAGTTGAAGTGGGCACTCATCCCACTCAAAGGCCAAGGATTTGAAAACCTTCATGTCTTGGAGAGTGTATTTTCCCAGAAGAATTGGGAAGTCCCAACAATGCTTATTCTTGTTCTTTATGTGTTCATAAGCATCTGCGAGCTGCCTAGCCATTTCTAGGATAATTACACAGTCAGATGGGTACTTGGGCAGCTTCTTTGGTTGCAAAGTAGACCATGCCACCTGGATGTATGTAAATATCCTAAATTGTATGTAATAGGCCGCAATGGCCCTTATCTTTGGGGCTACTTAAATTCTCTTTAAAAAATCACCTTCAATAGATCAGATGATTGTGAAGATGAAAGCACCATTCACTATCTTGTAGTCTGGGCTATCTTCTGGCACATTCATCCTTTTTACCAGCTACGGGTATACAATATGGGGCCATGCATTTTGATCATTGATGTTCCCTATTTTAGTAAGCCCCAGATAGTCTGCCCATGCAGATTACAAGTACACTATGTATGTACTCATGTAGAACTTTGGATTATGTCTCTCCGTAGTCAGTTGTTCGTCCAATCTATACCTGATAATGGTGCCCCAATCAAACCTAGCCTTGCGGCTTCTGATCTTCTCTATCAAGAGGATCATCTAGTCCTTAAGTTAGATGGACTAAGGTAGTCCATACACTTGTCTTAGTAGTTTCACTACCACCTAGATGTCATCTTTTAAATACACCCTCCTGAGGTCTACCTTATCTAGTTTGTTTTTTGGAAGAGGTTGCTTGAGGTAGTCATTATTTACAATATCATATGCCTTTTCACCAATGTTTCTGAACCACTTGAGGCCCTTTTCAATGAACAAGTTGTAGAAATTATCTATGCCCTTATGGAGGTGCAAGACCTCTTCTATGATGTCTGCTTATGTCCACCACCTATCCTTTTGTATTTCTGACCACCCTTTCATATGTAATGTAGCGGTTTTCTAGGGCCATAATCAGCTTAGATGATGAGATAGCCACAGGTGGGCTACTACATTAACCAAGCCTGATAGGACTAGTGAGTTGCAATCCTCAGATCTTCCTACTAGTTGGGAACATATTACCAGGAACTGATCCTAGTCTATGTCCTGATGTTAGTGTATGTGATCTCTATATGCTTATTCCCAATATTTTAAGGGGGGTGATTCCCCTTCTATAGGTACTCCATCAGGGAAGATGTTTGTTTCTCAGGAATTCCTGTGAGAATAGTGAAAGTATCAATATTTTTATTGAAAGGAAACTACGAAAATTAGGGAAGAAAACAAATTAAACTAGGAAAATAGAAGTAGAAGGCTCTCAAGAAGTAAAAAATGAAATTTTCTCTCTTTCAGCCCTTTCAGCCTTTCAGATGCCAAAAACAACATCGGTGCCCAAAAATGTTGAAAGTGTGAACAAGCAAAGTTTGAGGAACAAGTCTTCTCAGTATTTTGGTGTGCGAAAGTTTGACCAAGATGTTGGACTCTGAAAGTTTGAAGCTGCCAAAAGAAGGACCTTGTTACTCGAATCTCAATGGTTTGAAATTTCGACACCTCCAAAAGGACAAAATGCACTTGGAAATAGCTTGAGGGGATAGATAGTTTTTGACCTTTCAGAGGCTGAAAACCTGTGACTAGGACGTGACGCAGAAACTCTAAATTTGAAAAAAAAATAAGGAAAACCTGCAAAAAGGAGAGTGCCTCTCCCGCAAGCCCAAGGGCACAAACCTTAGGGACTTTGGAAGGTATGCATGACTTGACAGAAGACTGGCCCTAAACTAACCAAAAAAAACAAAACAATAAAAACACAAAAACCTTACCTGTCAAATGCGAGGAGGGGAAATGAGAAACATGAGAACCTAGGGCGGGGAGTGAGTGGCAACATCCAAGTGAGGAGGTGAGCTAGAAGGGTGAGTGCATGGGGAGAAAAAACAATCAAGAAACAAAGAAGGAAAAGTGATGATTACTTAGGGCTTGGGCCATTTATATAGCCTATGGGGTGACATCACCCAGTTTTGGTGTTTTAGAGGCCAAAATGTCAAACGTTGGGTGACCTTGTTCCCCCTTTCAGTGTTTTAGGGTCTGAAACACTGAAAGGTCCAAAATTTTGATCCTTAGGTCCTTTCAATGTTTTGGAGGCTGAAACACTGAAAGGGCTAGGTTCAGCCTTTTGGCCATCTTGACATTTCAGAGGACTCAGGGTCCTCCGAAATGTCAAAAGGGAGAAAATGACAAAAATGTCTTATTTTCTCAACAGTCTCCTCAAGGGACCTAGTTCAAGGAACATGGAGAGGGGCAGACTAAAAAAAAAACCAAAAAAAAGAAGCAGGGTCTCCATGGTCAGAGGACCAAAAATGGGGTGTGTGTAGTGAACCCAAAACAAATAGCCCTGACAAAATGAGGAATGACCAAGGCATTTCTTCATTATCAAGACTCTTCTAGATTGTAACTTTGTAGTAGAATGAAAACCAAGAGATGTCTATGTTGAAAATCTTTCAATGAATTTAAATTTTGAAGGTTCCGATGGTCTCCTAGTGTGTGCTCACAGGTGTTGATTCCTTGTCCTTTGATTGTGGTAACCCGAATGTTTGTCAGTTGTTCCCAACCTTCGCCATGTAGACCAGGGCTTCCCAAAAAGAGATTTTCTTCCAGTCAGGTGTCCATAGCCCTGAACAAGTTTTCCCTAAATCCCAAGTATAACCTTTCTCTACTTCCAATCAGGTGTCCATAGCCTCGGTAGAGGATTTTATAGTCACCCTTGTCTATTTTATCTGATAAGCTATAGCTTTTTCTTTGAGAGTTCTGTTCTTCAAACAATTGTTCTTATTTTCTTCTCGGTGCATGAAACATATCAATCTTTTGATGTATGTAATTCCATGTATTCAGTTTCATACTATCTTCTTTGACTGATCTGAACAGCGATTATGCTATGCTACTTGGATTTTACACTTGTGACCTCTTCAGACCACTTTTCTTTTGTGTGCTTTTTCCTCTCTTTCTTCATCTTTTTTTTCTTTTTTTTGTTGCTACCTTCGCATTTATTTAGACTTGGGTTCTGGGACCAGTGGGTACTAAAATCCATGCACTATTACTGGTTGTAACTAAAAATACTTGGGAAACCAACATTCTTGGGTGTCATCTCTTAATGTGTTTTGTGGTTAGGATGACCAAGCTTTAAACATCTTCTTGTTTGCCAATGATAGATGCCACCACTTTGGTTTTTGGAGTGTTCTCTGTGCTACATGTTTCTTTGGAGAATTTAACTAAGAAATACCTCTGCTCAAATTTAAGAACCACTTAGAATGAATCCAAGTCACACTTGACCCAAATAAAACTATCCCCGACAAAAGGAGGCGACCAAGGATGGAGGAAAGGGACTGATAGAAAAGAAAATGAAAACCAAAAGAAAGAAAAAACAAAGAAAGAAAAAAGAGTATGATACAAGGGACGGAAAGTAGTCCTACTTAGGATCTGAAGTAATGTTTGAGGAATTTACCATTGACTATAAATGGGTTCAACTCTCCATTTAAGGTGTTGGTCCTTAAAGTGTTTTCTCCCAAGATCTCTGATATTTGATAGGGGCCTGTCCATAATTTTTGAAATTTGGTGTGACTACCCATCTTTTCCTTTGCCTTATCCCACGTAAGGAAAAGGTTAGAGATCCTAAAGGTTTTAATGATGGCTCTCTTGTCAAACAATGGATTGAAGATGGCATGGTGCTTTGATACATGCTCTAGGGCCAGGGTTCTCTTCTCCTCCAGGTTGAGGAGGTTCATAAGTCTAACTTGTACTCGATCTTTTCCTCCTACGTATTAGTCCATAAACCTCAAGATTAGGATTTTCATGTTCATAGGGAAGACTAGTTGCAATCCATAAACCAATTGGTATGGGGATTTCCCCAAAGTGTTCTTGATCCTCACCCAGTCTTTCCATAGGGCATATTACAGTTGTGTGTGCCAATCTTGGGGAATGTTGTCGAGGAGATGTTTGATCACTGTTGTCAAGTTCTTGTTGGTAGACTCCTCTACACTGTCACCTTGTGGATAATAATTGGAAGATAATTTGAGTATTACCTAGTTTTTAAAGGCCATTGTGTGAGCGAGGTGAATGAGATAGAGGGAGAATTGTCACATACTAGATAAAACAAAATCCTAAACCTAGTTATGATATGCTCCTCTAGGAACTTGGTCACTACCTTTGTGGTGCAATTCTTTAGTGCTTGGGCCTCTGTCTAGCATGTGCAATAATCAGTTGTTGTTAGAATGAACTTGTGTCCTGCAGACGAAGGGGGGTAAATTACTCCAAAAAAATCTAAGTCATATTGGGTGAACGGACGTACCTCGTATATTGGCTATAAGGGCATCACTGGATTTCTCTCTCAGGTTGCGCTTGTTTGGAAAGTGTGGTGTGATTTCACATGTTCTCCAGTGTCTTTGATTAATGTTGGCTAGTAATACCTTGCTCTTAGGATTTGGTGAGCAATCACCTCAGCTAAACCATTCCCTTTCCCGTATCTGTCATGGAAATATTCTAGGACTTGCTTTTCTTTGAGCCTATCCAGACACCTCAAGTACAAGCCTTCATAATTGTGCTTATACAGCTGGCCATTCTTCAACATGTAGGAGATTCTTTTGATTTTCAAAGCCCTTCTCTATGAGCCATTCATCTCCTCTGGACAGTGATTATGTAGTAGGTAGTAGACCACATCTAGATACCATATGTCAATGATCACACCTTGATCCATGTAAGTTTGGCATACTAGACCTTCTTCCACTTTAGAGATCAATTTTGTCAAGCCTTGGCCTCTTACTAGTTTTATTGGCTGGATTTCTAGGTCAAATTTTTGCAATATGGCCATCCATTTTATTCTTCGCTCTCCTAGCTCATTTTGCATCAGCAAAGGATTTACGGCTGTGCCCGGGACTATCCTGAATAATTTTCTCCTCAAAATGTAGTTCCATAATTTCTTTACCGCTTTGACTAGGGAAAAAAGACTCTTTGTCCAAGTTGGGTTACCTGACCTCACCATTCTTAAGGGGGAAACTCATGAAAGATATTGGTCTCTCATTCTCCCCATCTTTCTTCTGTATGAGGATGCTAACACAAGAATATTCTAATGCGAAAGAGTACACCTTGAAGGGAATAGTGTAGTCTGGACTGACAAGAACAGGGGATGTGGCTATATCATTCTTGATTTCTTCAAATGACTTCTTCACTGGGGGAGTACATTCAATCTTATCATCCTTCTTTAGCATGTCATTGAGTGGTTTTACTATCTCAGCAAAATCACTAATGAGATTCCTTACAAATTTTATCTTCCCAAAGAAAGACTTTAATTCTTTGCGACTATGAGGTGGTGTTAGTTTGAGAATGGCTTGGACCCAGTCAGGGTCAATCAGTAATCCTATTTCTGAGATTATGTTCCCAAGAAACTTTCCCCCTGTCACCCTGAATACACATTTTTTAGGATTTAGGGAAATCCCATATTTCTTGCATCTTTGGAGGACCTTCCTTAAGTCTCTTATATGATCTTCTCATTTTTTTGAAAAAATAGTCAGATCATCCATGTAGATGATGACACATTTTTTGACTAGTCCTTTGAAGGCAGTGTCCATTACTCTCTGGAAAGTAGCCCTGACATTGATTAAACCAAAGGGCATCCATCGATAGGTGAATGTCCCAATTTAGTTTTGAATGTCATCTTTAATCTATCTTCCTCTTGCACCATCACTTGGTTGTATCCAGAATAGCCATGCAGGAAGGACATCATTTGGGAACAGTTTACTACTTGCAATACCTCATCAAGAGAAGGGAGTGGGTAGTTATCTTTCTGAGAGGCTTTGTTCAGGTTTTGGAAGTCCACACATAGTCAAATCTCACCAGTCTTCTTTCTCACGGGTACCAAGTTGGCCACCCATGTAGATTTTTGTATGGGGAATATGATTCTAGAATCTAGCTATTTCTGAAATTCCTTTTATATAAAGGGTTCCATAGTAGGGTTGACCGGTCGTTGATGTTAGTGCAATGGTTTGGAATCTGGCTTTAGTGGGATATTGTGCACAATGAGTGAGGTGTCATACATCTTTAGTTCTTCATAACTCCAAGCTATGACATATTGATACTCTGTAAGGAGGTGGACCATCTTGTCTGTTTCCTCTTTGGTACATACTCTCCCAATGTGAACTTCTCTTGGCTCATCTTCAACGCCTAGGCTACAGGATTCATATTCTTTACCATCAGGTGGTATGTAAAGACATATTTTCATAGCGGTCCCATCACTGTCAAAAATCATCTCTAGTTCCACCATTCCTTTGGGTATGGAATTGGTTCTTAGGTTTATGATTCCTTGATTGTCAAGGTCTTCAATGCTAAATTCTCCTTCTGCCTCTTCTTTCTCTTCTTTTATGATTTGTTTCTTGAACACCCTTGTGCACATGATGAACTCAAGGATAAGTTGGTCATCTTGAAAGACTTATAAATTGGTAATGTTGTCCAGGATGGCCGAGACTGTGGTAAGTTCAATTGAGAACTTCTTTAATTTAGACTTGTCCATCAGATGTAGTGAACTGGCAGATACAGCTAGGGCATCGACGATGATGTTCTTCCTCCATGAGATGGCCTTGATGTTGAGTTCTTCAAAGTCATTAATCAAGTCCCATGCCCTATTTTGGTAGGCTGAAAGCCTCTTATCATTATAAGAATACTAATTGCAGAATTTTTTGACAACCAATTGTGAATCTCCTTTCACTGCCAAGGTTTTTATTCCTTTCTCATGGGCCATGAGGAGTCTACGGACCAATGCTTCGTATTCTAAAACATTGTTAGTGCACATAAATTGTAATATGTATGCATCATAAAAAGACTTACCTCTTGGGTTTATAAGTTTGATCCCTACTCCTATTCCTTGTTTGCATTTAGAGTCATCGAAGCATAATTTCCATATTTGGTACTGGTTTGCGGGTTTCAAACTATTCAAAACCCTTTTTGAGAATCCCTTTGTTCGGGGCTTCTGCTTCTTTTCCCTATCACTACCTGAGGAAGTTGACTCTCCCTTTTCCATCTCTTGGGCACTTTTGGGGTTCGGGGATTTAGTACTTTCACCTTCTTTATCTTCATGTAGCTCTCTATATGGCGGACATGCTCCATCATCTAAATTGATCCAGTCACTGAATAAGTTCAATGTAGGGCTTTTGGTGTCTAAATCTGACCCACTGTCTTGAATTTTGATCAGGGCATCTATGTCCTGTAAGTTATCTGCCCTAATCATAGAGCCACCATTTCTTTCCATTTCAAGGGTTTCCTTTTCCACTTCGGGTTCCCTTAGGGTTTTGACTGGTAGAGAAATTTGGGTCAACACTCGAGACAGTGCATTTTGGCAATTAGAGCATGTGAATTTAGAGAGACTTTCTTGATGTAACCGACAATACCTAGGCAGTAGCAGGATGTTAGGGTCCAGATCTTCCCTAAGTGTTGCATGTTTTTCATTATACCACTGATGAAGTTTTCAAAGATGTCTTCATGGATGTCGGGTTCAAGTAGGCCTTGCACTAAACTATGACCTTGTTCTTTGACTTCTCTAATTTGGAACATGAAAATGTCATCCATTTGATAGGTGCCTAGGTCAGTCTATGTGAATAGGACTTCATTCATAGAATTATATTTAGTGATCATCCTTCTTAACTTAGGCTCGATATCAATATTGATTTGGTTGTTCAGTCCTTTCCATGATAACAAAAGTTGCATGAAACTTGTGGACAACCATCCTCTCAAGCATTTGGTCCATTCTCTACTTAGTATCATTCCATAAGTTTTTGGAATATCTACCACATGTACATAAATACACTCTTGTATCCTTGGGTTAGCAACTAGTTGGATATGTATGTTCTTGAGAACACCAATTACTTTGACTTCTATCTTTTCAAGTTGGATCAACACTCTCTTTTTTGTTTGCGGAACCATTCCCATTTTTTGGCAGATGGATAACGACATGACATTACAAGATGCTCTAGAATCGATCAAGCAATTATGCAGGTTCTTCCCAAATATCTGCAGACTGAGCAAGAATGGTGGTACCTCTATCTTGTCTTTGAACATTGCAGGGAAAGATTCATAAGTGTTAACGTTAGAGGTGGTCTTTGTGTTGCTTGTCGTTGTCCCTTGTTTTGAATGGTCTAGGGATTTCAAGAGGGATTCTCTTTGAGAAGAGAAACCTTGGAGTGTCTTGAACATTGATATGTTCACCTTAGTCTTCTTTAGTTTCTCAGCTAGACTATATTTTTTGTTTAACCATGCTAGATTTTTGTAACTAGTGAACGAGTTTTGTGGGGATGAGGCAGGAGCATTCAGACCTCTTGGTGGCATGGGATTATTTCTTTCTCAGGGATCTAGTGGATTTGGTTGTTTACTCAGATGTATGTCATCAGTCAAAGGTTCCTTTTGACTCCGTAGATTGTAGGAATATCGATGATCATTTTGGAAGGCATGAAATTTAAGTATCCAGGCTCATTTTCTTTTTGGAATGGGAACATGAACTCTTCTTCTCCCGAATAAGGGCTTGGATTTTCACCATTTCTAGATTCATAAGAATCAAACATCATGGAATTGAATTGAATGGGTGGTTCCTCTAGATCTTGGGGATACTAATTATGGGAGTTGCTTCCATATCCTTGGTTGTCTTGGCATAGATTCAGAGCCCCAACAAAATTGGCCTCCGCAGCTTCATAGGTATTAGTATTATCTTCTAGCATACTACCATTGTTGGGCCGTGTGTTCCACGGTCTATTCGGTATCTACTGCCAAAATGGCTTATCCTGTGTATTTTTGTTATTGTTGTAAGTGTTAAAACTTTGATTATGATTCTAGGGATAATCATTTGGACCATTCGGTGCTCGTTGGTACCCACTTTGGTTTTGGGAAGGATTCAAATTCATCTGGGTGAGCTCATTCATGAGTTGGGCAAGGTTTTCTTTACGACATTCAATTTGGAGGCGAAATGAGTATTAGGTTCATCTTGGGGCACAACCCTTTGTTCTACAAATGTTGTTTTATGAGCCTCATAACTGGGATAAGTGATGGATGGTGGTAGATTTGTGAATGGTTGCACCAGAATTGGGTTCAATGAAGGCATGTGAGTGGCCAAATCTTGACTATTCACTGAAAATGGATGTGGAGTAGCGATGTTGCTAATGGAAGGCATGGTTGCAAAGTTCTCTTCTTGTGGGTCTACTTGTTCCATGAATGTTATGGCCTCATTATAAACCTTTTCTATTGTGTCTCTATCTACAGGTGGGAGTCTTCTCAGAAAGATTGAGGTGAAGGGGTCCAGATATTTGAGGTAAAATTGTATGATGGATGCCTCTGGTATGGTGTAAGGAGCATCCAAATTTTCATGCATTTTCTGGAAATGATGATTGAACAAAGTGATGGGCTCCTTAGGATATTTTATTGTTGTTATGAACTGGTGATGTGTCATAGCCGGATTCATATACAACTTAAATTGATTGAGAAATTTAGTTTCAAACTCATTCCATGTAGAGATAGATCACCGTGGTAAATTCAGGTACCAGTTGTATGCAAATTCTCCCAAACTATATGGGAAAAGACGACAAACAATTTCTTGGTAGGCAATCTCCTTGCAATTACAAATTTATTTGAAGGCATGGATGTGCTCCTCTATTGTGCTCAATTTTCCATATATGAAACATGTGCAAAACTTCTGTAGATTTTTGGGAAATTCATGGAGTTTCCCAACAAAGTTTAATGGTGAACTTTGTGCATTGGCAAAGAAAGTCATTGGACGAGGCTGCTGCAAATTCTGATTTTGAAAGTTCTAATTTTGATTTATGATTGTGGGAACAATTGGGATAGCGACGTGTGATTTCTGTCCAAGCGGGTTCTGTGACTTGGTAGGATGGTGAGAGGAGTTCTCTCTTTTCTTCCCTTTGTCGCTCTAAGCTCTACGATGGTGAATGAGTTAAATGAACTTGCTTCTTTTCGGAGATGATCTAAGCACTTGCTCAAACCATTCTGGAGAAAAGGATCTGATGTTATCCTAGTTTTCAGTCTTGAGGCCCTCCTTCTAGTGCCACTTTTGTTGATAATTATTTTTACACAAGTCAACGGCTAGGATCTTGAGATTCGATTTCCTCTCTTAAAAGAATAACAAAGTTACTCCCAAGGTTCTCCGAGGTCGTGGTACAACCTTCTTGGTTACTCAGTTGAAGATAAATGTGAATTTTCATGAGGAGACCTTTGCTGGTATGTTCAAGACATCAAATTGCACAACTTTAGTACTTTTTGGTTTTTTCCTAATTTATCAAAGATTGTATTTTAACTAAAGATGGAATTTTGTGTTTTTAAGGGTGATTACTTTCAGATTTATCACATAACTTAAATGAGTAAGGCAATGAGAAATGAAATAAATTGTTGAAAATGAAATCCTAGTGGACATAAACTATTGTCGATCTTCCCTTGTGAATTGAATGGTGGAGAGATTTGGAAAAAAACACAAAGTATAAATCAGAAGATGTCAGAATTCTATACTCGATGGATGCAATCGTTTGGAGAGAAAACGTATTCACTCATGCAAGATTTTCAAAAGTTATCAAATCGTGAAGCCACCAAGATGTGTGCACACATGAGATAGATTTATTATTAAACCTAATAGATGATCTTTTCCACGCATTCCTCACAACAAGGTAGATAGATAACAACAAACTCCAACTAATAGAAATGTAGATTCGAAACACAATAAACAATTGGCCCTTTGAAAATAATGAACAAGCATGCACACATTCATCACTTTTGCATAGATAGAAGAAGACATCACACCATGAATGAAGCACCAATTGTATATTTTTATTGCATTAGGAATCCACCCCTATCACATTGCTTTTGATTACAAGATATAGAGTTCTGACCTACAAACTCTAAATGCCAAAATTAGGGCATCAGAGACTCTAAATTAAAGAAAATAAGCCAAAACTAAAACTTTTCTGAAAGAAAACTATTGCTAACTAATACTAAGAAAATTGCATGGATTTTTAATCCATTTACAATTAGTTTGTCCATGCAAGAGGGATCAAAATCATCAAAAAAAGAGAGAGAAAGAAGATGGGGTTTCTTTGCATGCAACTAGAGTCTTCTTCTTGATCTTGGAGTTCAACCTTGGAATCTTAATCTTGGGTTCTCTTTGCAGTGGGAACTAATAGGGGACCCTTAGTCCTTCCAAAATGAACTCTAGTCAGGCACCCATATGATCTAGGGTTTAAATTCCATGCAGAAAAGTGTTCTCACTGGAAAGAACTAGAAATTCAGGCCAAGACCTCTACTCCAAAGTTTTCAAGTGCTAAAAATTTCTAAGCATCGGAACCCAAAATTGGAGGCCCAAAAGTTTTGGCCCTTTCGGAGACCTAAAGGAAAAAATTTTGGGAGGGCTGAAAGGGCTAAAAGGCCAAATTTTAGCCTTTTTAGGAAAATGGCTAAGTGTGGGAAACTTCTTTGTGCAAAATTGTTGAATGGATATGAGGCATCAGTTAGGAAATAATTTGAGATGGGCAGCTCAGATCCTTTGTACTATCTCCTGAACTTCTTCATAATTTATCTCTTTCTTCTTCACTTTGTTGAACCTTCATTATTTATTCTCTCTACAAATGGTCAATTCAGAAGCAAAGAACTTGATTTTTTCTTCATGCCCTGACATTCATTTTATGTCTTCCTTTGAGTAGAACAATTGGTGAAAGGCAGCTTTTCTCAATGGGACCCACCATTTTATGAATTAATTTCTTCATAGCCTCATTCTTCTCTATTAAGGATTTGATGGTTTCCTCATCCTTGCTCATGAATCCTAGATAACGCTTAAGCCCCAGGGCTGCTATTGTCTTGCTCCCTTCGATGGTAGGCTCTCCCAAATCTACCTCCTCAAATGTATAATCTTCAGGGGTTACCTATGCTTGAGAGGTGCTAGTAGAGGGAGCTACCACCTATGCTTTCCAGTGACCCCTAGTGTCTTGTGTGACATAAGATATGGTTCTTGCTGGTATATTTGCCTCTGTCTAATGGAAGGTTTGTCCCAAGGATGCCATAGTTGTGTCTTCTCCTTCCTCTTTGTTAGTGTATGTTCTTTTCCAAGGCTGAATCTCTTTAGTAAACCAAGTAGGTTTACTAAAGCCAATGACTGTCTCATATGGGGAAATGTGGAGGATTGATGCCAAGTTTTGCAACCTGGGGGTCACCTCTTCTTCTGACTCTTTTTCTTGTTCACCTTCTTTCCCCTTTTCTGCCTCAAGAATTTCTTGTTTTTGGCCTTCTCCTTCTCCCTTCTCTTCTTCCACTGCCATTTATTGTCCATCCTTATCTTGACCTTCATCCCCTAAGGAACTGGTCAACACTTCTGCATCAAGGCCATTCATGGCTGCCAGTGTAGTTTTGAAGGGTGACATGGCTTCTGTGCTTACTTCCCCCTGGGGAGTCAAGATGAAGAAAGGAAAAGGGACTAATGGTGGTGGAATCAATTTAGGTATTGTGGGTGGTAGAGTAGGAGTAGGGAGAGTTGGAATGGGAGGTGGGAGAGTAGAAATTGAAGGAGGTAGAGTTGGTGTTGGAGTTGGGAGAGAAGGTGGTGGAGTAGGAGTTGGAGGTGGGAGAGAGGTTGGTGGAATGAAAATGGGAGGAGGTGGAGTAGAAGTGGAACTCTCTCCTACATCTTTATCTCCCATTATGTTCAGAGCCATCATGACGTCTTTGATTTTAGGCCTTTGGCCAATGTTAGAGCTCATCCCTACGATCGACATGTTTAGTGTGGGATTGGTGAACTGGGGCCAGAGGTGGAGTGAGGATTACTTGGGGCTGGATGATCATTGGCACTCCTATGTTAAACCCTATTTATGAGTCAGGTGTATCCTCTCCCTGGTCTGCAAAACCTTCTAGGCCTTCAAAATCAGAGATTTGGAACTCATCCAAACCTAAGGCATCTAGAGGGTTGTCCCTTTCTTTTGGGTCCTCCACCTATTTTCTTGTAGTATCCTTTTCTCTCCTCTTCTAAGACCTTGTCCTTTTAACCAGAGGTGTATCTTCCTCTTATTTTGGCTCCTCTTGTAAGGTTTCTAGTCATGGAGATGGAGAAGCTCTCCTCCTTTTATACATTTTCTTTCCCTTTTCGATGGCAGGGGGAGATTGGATAGAAGTGGAAGGGCCTTCATCTTGTGGGGCCTATGATGATTCCACTAGAGGATCTATTTGTCTATACATCATGGTTTTTTTAGCCTTGTGCCTTGGATTTGAACCATACTCTAGTGTGCGTTCATGGCCATATACTATCTTTGGTAAGGTGGGTCCTTCTTATACTGGGGCACCATAGACTTCCCTCCATGTTGCTTATCCACCTTCTTGGGTGGATCCATCAATGTTTTCACAGGGATTGGATCCATCTTTTAAGGCCTCTTAATTCATGCTTCTGTTGTTCAGACCACATGCCTCGGTCAAAATTCAATATCATCATTCTCATCCTTATCAATTTCTACATTCATGATGGGCCTATTGTATATTTTCTCCACAGTGTAAATTGACTCCAGTACCCTATCTGAATCTTTATCCCAAAACTGTTGGGGAATACTGATCTTTAAGGCTTCTTTTTCTAGTAAAAGGGATATCCTGCAGTAGTCCCTAATCCTTGCCTCATGACCATTCAAACAGTTCATTCAATGATCTTCTAGGTGGGGTTCATGGATTTAGAATTTTCAAATGATATGGTTGTATGTGCCTATGGGGTCAAATTAGGGCCAGACGATTTTGTATAGTTGAAGTGGGCACTCATCCCACTCAAAGGCCAAGGATTTTCAAACCTACATGTCTTGGAAAGTGTATGGGACTAGATGAATATGGAAGTCTCAGCAATGCTTCTTCTTGTTCTTTATGTGTTGAAAAGCATCTGTGAGCTGCCTGGCCATTTCTAGGATTTAACCAATGTCATGCCCTAAAATTTGGGCACTAAAACCTTAACCTAATGAGCTTAAACTTTTCATTTAATCATGTTATATTTACTATACGTGAAGAAGACATACTTTCTTTCTAAACCCTTGCAAAGTTTACAAATTTAAATTAATTGAAGGTTTGTCATATATATATTTTAACAACAACATTTAAAGTTATAAACCTTAATATTCCAATTCCTCTTTAAATCTGATAAGCAACAACATTATAACTGAAAAATAATTTAACCATCAATATTATTTAAACAACATAGATAAAAATCTCTCTTTTGTATTCACATAAATACCTCTCCACAACATAGTTGATTTACAACTTACAAAAATAGGAATACTTTTACACAAAGCCCTCTTACTCAAAACAACTTTACAAGACTTCATAATAACATTTTTGGCTTAAAAACAAGCTTATTTAAAAAGATGGATCACAAGACCACCAGATGTGGTTTCCCAAAAGAACACCAACACAAGCCTTCCAAAAGCTTCAAACTAAACCTGCAAAGAAATCTTCAGTTGACCATGGAGGCTCACCTCCCAACCTAGGCCTTTGCAAGGCCACCCCTGAGCTAGGGGATCTAGAAATGAACGAGAGACATACATAAAAAATAAGTATTCACAATTCTGAAACCAACAATAGTTCATCAAGAAATTCCCTCCCAAGGTTTAACAAGAAGGAGGTTTCCAAGAAACCTTCTCCAAAAGTGGGGTGGTAGTGTTCTAGCTTAGGAGGAGAAGCCAAAGCATAATAAACTGTAATTAAGTCAGACATGAATTTAAACAACCAACCTTCACAAGTTTCAAGCCATGGCCTTTAGCCATCTAACTTATCCTTATCACCCCCAAATGCCCTTAGGCATGCTTGGCATCATGGGCACCCATATACCCATGTTTATCCCTCCACACTTGGAGAATCTACACTCCTGGTGTCTCAACCTATCACCCTCCTAAGGTACTCTATCCTCCCAAGGATGAGTGTGCCTTAAAGACTCCCAAAACAAGTATGAGCACAAATAAAATACAACATAAACAAGACCTCAATAAAACATACATTGAGTAAACCAAAACTTCATAAAAGACTTAACAAAAAAAATCCATGAAAACCCATGAAGATGACAACAATAACATAAACTTCAACCATGGATTTCTCAAGCTATGCACATATGCAAACAATAACTACTCCTAACTATGCTAAAAAGGAAACTCACCTCAAATCCAAGCTATTGTGAATGCAAGGTGGTTTGTGAAGAGCTTCTCCTTCTCATCCTTCCTCCTTCTCTCAAGTCTTACTCCTACAAATGAATATGTCTCTAAAAGTAGAGAGTGTGTGTGTACCCAAAACTCCCTCTAAGGCCTTCCTTAAAGAGGCATTCTTCCTAAAATATCAGGAGTCATAAATGAAGGGAAGAGTCTAATCCATCTACTCTCCCCACTTGCCTTCTTCATAAATGGACTTAAATGTTTGTAAGGAAAGAAGGGATGGCTTAACCAAAGTCTTCCAACTCTCCAAATTCGCCACTTTCCAAAATGGTGACTTTAGGGGAGTCATAAATGAGTTTTAAGACTCTTAATGAGTTGAAAATGACCCCTAACCCCTAAGGTACCAAGTGGGGTGGTTAGTTTTGACCCTAGTTACTCCCTAGGAGCCCAAATGACCCTCCTAATCTCAAAAATCCAACCCTCAAGACTCAATCTAATCTCTCTTGACTCAATCTTATCTCAATCTTATCTTCCTAAACCTTAGGGTTAGCATAGGGACGATACTAGGTAAGTCCTGGGTAAAGTTTAAGCCTATGCTAGTCACATTCACTAGCCATGCCAACACATAGAGTGCACATGTGTCAAGTGACACAACAATTTCACATGAGCATGACTTTATTACACATTTACTTAATTAAATAAATTACAATCATACACCACACTTTTACGAAAAAAAATACAATACAACGAGGTCCATGTCTCTTTATATAGATAGGGCCTTAGCATCAGGGTTTTCACATAGATCCATTCCTTAATCCCCGATTAGTACCATGGTCAAATTTTCTTGCACACTCATTACACACATCAGTAGGTCCAATAAATCAATATTTAAACATATCAAGATACAATAATGTAAATTGAAAACACATTCACTCACATTTACATCGTTGATTCATTGAACTTTAAACAATATCTGCATCTAATCTATATGCATGAACATGAATCTTAATAAATCTGCATTACTGATATTATCTAACATCCACTTACTAATCCAATATACTAAACCATCAAAACTAAGTCCTAAACAGAAGTCTGCATCACTCACACAAAGTATCTAATAGATTCCCTGATTACGTAATCAGGTGTTATTTCACAAGAAATGGATTCAACAGATCCATAAAGAATTCATGCATCCCAATAGTCCAACTATAACAAAATCTGTATCGACAATATAACATATAAATGAGGCAGACTAGGGTAGGCCTCACATCCTGCCCCTCTAGGCATGAACATCCTCCTAGATTTCATTAAAGAGGTGGGGGAACTATGACCTTAACTATACTGCAAACTCATAATATCGAAACTTACATTAATCATATTGATTAATGCTAATTATTTAATGCAATGTATATCTAATATTCATATCCATGTGCATGTTAAATTTACTTTGAATGTTTCGTAACTAATAAGTTATATTTAAGCAAAATATGATTTTAAGAATGATAATGGTATGTTCTTCGCAACCTACTCCCATAGACATTCCATCCATATTCATTTTGAACATGATAGAGAACATTACTTCACAACACAGGACTAGCAACAACAAACACACATCCTAGCCACCGCAAGATCATAGAAACTTCAAATCAAGGTTCAGAAATTTCAAAGTCAAATCTTAAAAGTTATAAAAAATCCAAAAGAAAAATAATTGTGAACCAGAATCATAATTAATAAATAAAATAAAATTTGGTGGCTAGATGATTACAAGAAAACTAAAAAAGATAATTCAAGCTAGCCCTTTTATCACTTTCAAGTTCATCAAAGCTAAAAATCAAATTAAATCAAATCACATACATAGAGTGACTAACACTTAGCCACAATGAGGGAGTAGAAGCTATACGACACCTTGCGTCCAAGGTGCGCTAAAGAACATGACCAAACATTCTAAAAAATATATTTGCCTCACTAGTCAATTAGGAAGTGTGTGACCCTGTCATTAACTTATATTGTTAACTAGATTATTGTCTACAAGATCATTAGGGTTTGTTAAGTCTCTAAATAATATAATATTTAAATGATCATTTATCGTGATAACTCATTTGATGATATAGAAAGATTGATAAAAATAACATGAAACCATAATAACACTAGATAATAATATAACTAAATAATGATGGTGGTTGTCCAAAAGTTTTTAATTGTTAACTTCAATAATTTCTTATGATAATCAATTTATTCATATGAAGGGGTTACTAAAGTAACATGTCCATTTATAAATTAATATACTAATCTTTAACCTAGCCCCCAATTGAGAGCTAACATATGTGATCTTGTAAATTTCATTATAAAACATTCTAATAAATGGTCCTATAATAGATTAATACAACTATATTTATCAAAGATTAATCTAAAGGAAAAATTATTAACAAATCTAACCTTCTCTAAAAACTAAACCTTTTGAACTTAAATCCTCTAAACATTTATATAATAATCTTACTTTAAAGGATAAATTAAAAGCAAATTAATTATAAGAAAGTCGTTTAAATAACACTCTAAAGGAATATAACTATACTAGTTTAATATAACATCCAATTTTAATAATCCAATAATTAGGTCCTTTAATTTAACAACATAATAAAGGAATAATTACAAACGCTATCCTAATATAATTTAACATTTGTCTAATTAAATGTAATATAAGGAATTAAATACATTAATCCCCCTATTAACATATTAAATCTTAATCCAAAATTACTAATTCATTTAAAATCTAAAATGAGTTAAGTAAAATATCCCCTAAAATTAATTACTAAATTTTTAACACAAATATTCTAATTCAAAATTAAACTCATTTAATGTTAAGAATAAAAATTCTTCTAGAATTTCCAAGTCGAAAAAGTCAATCATTTGAACTATAAGCACCTTTGCATGTTTTCAATTCAATTGAATAAGTTTTGGGATCCTTGATTAATACCCTTCTAAATTCATACTTAGAAACTTTCTAAAATTATCCACTTCTATATAAGAACATATATCTAAATTTAATTTATAATTAATTTTTTTTTAATATCAATATTAATTTAATAAATCTTCTAACAAATTTTAAATCTATATTTAGACCCTATTAAAACAATATTTAATAAAAGGAGCTTTCATAACAAATTTCATATTAAAATCCCCTTCATTAATCTTACCAAATAGATCACCAATTTATTTTATCTAACAACCCATTTCACTAATTAATCTATAATTAATCCTTTAAGATTACACTTATAGAAATTTTAAATATCTAACCCCATAAAATCACACACACACACACACACACACACACACACACACACACACACACACACACACACACACACATATATATATATAACCCCTAAAAAAAATAAAATTTTAATCTTAAAATATGAATACCTAATTTATTTAGAAATATATTTACTTAAAATCAATACGCTTCAACTGACATTAAGTAGATGTCTTCTATATATTATAATGACCTCTAACCATATATAAAATGACTCCAACTTAGATGTCAAAAGTATGTTAATTATTTCTAACAATTCTTTTTAAAAAATAACAATTTACTTCTATTTAAACCAATGAACTTTATTAACAAAAAAATACTTATTACCCTAAAACATAATAAATCCCTTTAAAAGTGTTTATTAGAGTTACTTGTCAAATATAATTGTTTAAAGCGAATTAAATAAATTTAATTGCTAATATAATGTTAAAACTTTTCCACCCCTACATACTAATTTAATCCAAAAAAATATGATATACCCAAATCCTTCTCAACTAATAAGATAAATTTAAATTTAAATCATACTCAATTTCTAATCTTATTTAAATGTTTATTTATCCATTAAATCTTCTAACATATTCCAAATCTTAAAGTCTAGAATGGCAACTATTTAATATAAATTTGAAAATTCTATCCAAATGCTAAACTATTTAATTTTAAGTCCAATCTATTAAGCCTCTAGTTAAGATTTAAAAGACTGACCATAAAATGTCACTTATAATGATAAAGTCCTAAATAGATTAACTCCATTAACTCTAGCAATTAATCTTTTAATTAAATTTTATTTTTTTGAAAGCCAATATTTGAAACAAATAAGGAAATCCATGCCATGATAAAATTAATTCTTATTATGCTAATCTCCCAATTAGATTAGCTAATTAATTAAAAGAGACCATTAATTTAACATAAAATCTAATATAAATTTAGATATTAAACATAAAATCAACAACTCAAATTTAACTAAACACTAATTAATAATAATATCTTTATTTTAAGAAGTAAAACTTATAGGGGATTCTATCCTAAAGATAATTATTTGGGCAATGAGCCATATTAATAATAATTTAGATTCAACTTAAAAATTTAACTAAATTCTAATCTTTAATTAATTAGAAGCTAATCTATTTAACTAGAAATCTTTTAGTTGCTTCTATTATAGAAGTCAACCTTTTTTACTATGAACCATAGTGGAATATGCTTTGAAATCCATAATATTAATATATATAAAAAAAAACTAAATCAAATCTAGAAGCCTCTAACTTAAGGTCAACAATATCAACTATCAAATTAATTGGATAAAAGTTTGAAATGCATAGAAGAGAATCAAATCTAATTAGTTAAAACTTTATAAATAGCCCAACCTTACTTCTAAAAGGAATTGAGCCCTCCGTACTAATTTATTTAACTAATTAAGACTTCTAGAAATTTCCAAATCAAAAAGTCAATAATTACAACTATATATACAAATGCATTTAATTTAAAAATCCAATCTTTAAAACAAATCTAATTAATAAAAAAAAATCAAATCTTTTCAAACAGAAAACTTATAAATATAAAGTTTCCTCCATACCTATTTATTATTCCTAATGGCAGAGGGCTAGAGTTTCGAAACTCTAGCTATGCCTACTAAGGAGGTCAGCAATCTTTTTGTTGATGTGGTGGCCGAGTTTTAAGTGGTTAGCACGAATCTGGTGGTGACAGAGGTGAAAGCAGGGAGCCGACGGTGGTGGGTGATTTACAGAAGGTGATGCAAGGGAGGCGGCGCTACCTTTTTTTTCACTATCGCGTTGTGTTTAATGGGTGGCGCAACATTTTTTTTGACAGAGGAGTGACAGAGGGGGAACTGTCTGCACTCAAGGCGGAAGCAAGGGGAGAGGGGATGCAGAGGAGGTGGCCGGGCTGGGTGGCAGGGCAGAGGCTGTGTGATGGCACACCACCGCAAGTAAAGAGGGTCTCATGGGGGAGGTCGGGGGCGGAGCGACCCGCACGCCCCTCCCAACTGTGTACCACAGTGGGTGTGGGGAGTAGCGCGGCCGCTACCGCTGCTCACCCTCCCTAAAAGCAGTTTGCAGAGCAGAGGGGTGGGGTTAGGNCGGCCCGCCCCACCATTTAAACAGCCCTCTTTTTTAACAAAAATTCGCTTTTGCTCTTTCTTTTTTTTTTTTTTAATCCTTTGTATTTATCATGCATAATTTGAAGGTTAGCTATTTAGTTTGTATTTTATAAATTTAATCTTATAAAAATTTTGTTGTCAACATTTCAAATATTTTTGTAAAGTAATAAAAATAATTTTCAAAGTAATATCGCTTAAAGCCATATTTAATGACATTCACTTGAATAGAATTACTTTATGTATAAATATATAATCAACTAGATATAAATGTTTTGATTTCATATATATATACATATATATATATATATATGTATATAT
>MU225799.1:1706647-1738807 GCA_018584345.1 Thuja plicata | reverse complement strand
TATATATATATATATAAGTACCATTTAAAGCAATCTTTAAGATGTATACTTGCTGAGCTCTTCCTATTTTACACTCTTTTAAACTTTCATCTTAGTTATAATAATGACCAATATGCATTGTATATATTTTCTAATTGCATATTTATCATTATACATAAATAGGTTTTAATTTCTTACCTACAACAAGCACATTTTTAAAAAAAATAAAATAATTTCCCTTCAGTCATGACTTTGTATATATTTATTTAGTTATTTGAACAATCTTATTTTTTCAAGATAAATAAAAAATAATTTTTTACCTTTAATTGAAAATAAATATGGAATCACAATATTATCAAATTGGTCGTTTTGAAATACAAATGGACATATACATTAGTTAAAGAATATATCTATTTCCTTCCTAATCTACTAGTTTAGTCATTATATCTAAAAATAATAATAAAATATCTTTTTCTTTTAACTTTATATAACAACAAGCTAACTCTTTTGAAGTCATTTTCTTTAACAATATTAATTACAAGCATAGGATAATAAACTTCATTTCTATTTACAAGATAATGAGTAATTTATTTTCAAGATAGGAAACCTTATGCACAGTTATGTATATTAAATCTAGGATACTATGTCAAAATTAATAAACACAAGGAGGAGATAAAATTCTTTATTTATTTAATCATCAAGGATCAACACTTTAGGATAAACACATACATATGTAGACTAAGCATAGTGAACCCAAGGCCCTAATGTGGAACCTAGAGCTCTGATACCAAGTGTCATGCCCCAAAATTTGGGCACTAAAACCTTAACCTAATGAACTTAAACTTTTCATTTAATCATGTTATATTTACTATAGGTGAAGAAGACATACTTTCTTTCTAAACCCTTGCAAAGTTTACAAATTTAAATTAATTGAAGGTTTGTCATATACATATTTAACAACATTTAAAGTTATAAACCTTAAGATTCCAATTCCTCTTTAAATCTGATAAGCAACAACATTATAACTGAAAAATAATTTAACCATCAATATTATTTAAACAACATAGATAAAAATCTCTCTTTTGTATTCACATAAATACCTCTCTATAACATAGTTTATTTACAACTTACAAAAATAGGAATACTTTTACACAAAGCCCTCTTACTCAAAACAAATTTACAAGACTTCATAATAACATTTTTGGCTTAAAAACAAGCTTATTTAAAAAGATGGATCACAAGACCACCAGATGTGGTTTCCCAAAAGAACACCAACACAAGCCTTCCAAAAGCTTCAAACTGAACCTGCATAGAAATCTTTGGTTGACCATGGAGGCTCACCTCCCAACCTAGGCCTTTGCAAGGCCGCCCTCAAGCTAGGGGATCTAGAAATGAACGGGAGACATACATAAAAATAAGTATTCACAATTCTAAAACCAACAATAGTTCATCAAGAAATTCCCTCCCAAGGTTTAACAAGAAGGAGGTTTCCAAGAAACCTTCTCCAAAAGTGGGGTGATAGTGTACTAGCCCAGGAGGAGAAGCCAAAGCATAATAAACTGTAATTAAGTCACACATGAATTTAAACAACCAACCTTAACAAGGTTCAAGCCATGGCCTTTAGCCATCTAACTTCTCCTTATCACCCCCAAATGCCCTTAGGCATGCTTGGCATCATGGGCACCCATATACCCATGTTTATCCCTCCACACTTGGAGACTCTACACTCCTGGTGTCTCAACCTATCACCCTCCTAAGGTACTCTGTCCTCCCAAGGATGAGTGTGCCTTAAAGACTCCTAAAACAAGTACGAGCACAAATAAAATACAACATAAACAAGAACTCGATAAAACATACATTGAGTAAACCAAAAATTCATAAAAGACTTAACACAAAAACTCCATGAAAACCCATGAAGATGAAAACAATAAAATAAACTTCAACCATGGATTTCTCAAGCTATGCACATATGCAAACAATAACTACTCCTAACTGTGCTAAAAAGGAAACTCACCTCAAATCCAAGCTATTGTAAATGCAAGGTGGTTTGTGAAGAGCTTCTCCTTCTCATCCTTCCTCCTTCTCTCAAGTCTTACTCCTACAAATGAATATGTCTCTAAAAGTAGAGAGTGGGTGTGTACCCAAAACTCCCTCTAAGGCCTTCCTTAAAGAGGCATTATTCCTAAAATATCAGGAGTCATAAATGAAGGGAAGAGTCTAATCCATCTACTCTCCCCACTTGCCTTCTTCATAAATGGACTTAAATGTTTGTAAGGAAAGAAGGGATGGCTTAACCAAAGTCTTCCAACTCTCCAAATTCGCCACTTCCCAAAATGGTGACTTTAGGGGAGTCATAAATGAGTTTCAAGACTCTTAATGTGCTGAAAATGACCCCTAACCCCTAAGGTACCAAGTGGGGTGGTTAGTTTTGACCCTAGTTACTCCCTAGGAGCCCAAATGACCCTCCTAATCTCAAAAATCCAACCCTCAAGACTCAATCTAATCTCTCTTGACTCAATCGTATCTCAATCTTATCTTCCTAAACCTTAGGGTAAGCATAGGGACTATACTAGGTAACTCCTAGGTAAAGTTTAAGCCTATGCTAGTCACATTCACTAGTCATGCCAACACATAGAGTGCACATGTGTCAAGTGACACAACAATTTCACATGAGCATGACTTTATTACACATTTACTTAATTAAATAAATTACAATCATACACCACACTTTTACGAAAAAAATACAATACAACAAGGTCCATGTCTCTTTATATAGATAGGACCTTAGCATCACGGTTTTCACATAGGTTCATTCCTGAATCCCCGATTAGTACCATGGTCAACTTTTCCTGCACACTAATTGCACACATCAGTAGGTCTAATAAATCAACATTTAAACATATCAAAATACAATAATGTAAATTGAACACACATTCACTCACATTTACATCGATGATTCATTGAACTTTAAACAATATCTGCATCTAATCTATATGCATGAACATGACTTTTAATAAATCTGCATTACTGATATTATCTAACATCCACTTACTAATCCAATATACTAAACCATCAAAACTAAGTCCTAAACAGAAGTCTGCATCACTCACACAAAGTATCTAATAGATTTCCTGATTACGTAATCAGGTGTTTTTTCACAAGAAATGGATTCAATGGATCCATAAATAATTCATGCATCCCAATAGTCCAACTATAACAAAATCTGTATCGACAATAGAACATATAGATGAGAAATAGTGTTAAGATTATGTCAGACTAGGGTAGGCCTCACATCCAATCAGATGGGTACCTGGGTAGCTTCTTTGGTTGCAAAGAAGACCCTACCACCCGGATGTATGTAAATGTCCTAAATTGTATGTAATAGGTCCCAATGGCCCTTACCTTGGGGGATGCTTCCTCTGACATTCTCTTCGCAAAATCACCTTCAATAGATTGGATGATTGCGAAGATAAAAGCTTCATTCACTATCCTATAGTCGGGGCTATCTTCTGGCACATTTGTCCTTTTTATCAGCTATGGGTATACAATATGGGGCCATGCATTTTGATCATTGATGTTCCCTCTTTTATTAAGCCCTAGATAGTATGTCTGTGTAGCTAACAAGTACACTATGTATTAACTCATGTAGAATTTTGGACTATGTCTCACTGCAGTTAGTTGTTTTTCCAATCTGTCACTGATAATGGTGCCCCAATCAAAGATGGCCTTGCAAATTCTGATCTTCTCTATCAAGAGGATCATCTAGTCCTCAAGTTTGATGGACTGAGGTAGTCTATACACTCGACTTAGTAGAGTAATTGCCACCTGAATGTCATCTTTTAAATACCCCCTCTTCAGGGACCTACCTTATCCAGTTTGTTTTTTGGAAGAGGTTGCTTGAGGTAGTCGTTAGTTACAATATCATATGCCTCTTCACCTTTGTTTCTGAACCACCTAAGGCCCTTTTCAATGAAGAAGTTGTAGAACTTATGTATGCCCTTATGGAGGTGGAAGACTTCTTCTATGATGTTTGGTCTTATGTGCAGTACCACCTGTCCTTCTGTATTTCTGACCACCCTTTCATCTGGAATGTAGTTGTTTTCTAGGGTCATGATCAACTCAGATGATGAGATAGCCACTGGGTGGGCTACTGCATTAACCAGGCCTAATAGGACTAGTGAGGTGCAATCCTTGGATCTTCCTGTTGGTTGCGAACATCTTACCAGGAACTGATCCTAGTCTACGGTCTCGATCTTAGTGTCTATGATCTCTATATGCTTGTTCCCAATCTTTGAAGGGGGGTGATTCCCCTTGTATAGGTACTTCATCAGGGACGTTGTTTGTTTCTCAGGCATTCCTGCGAGCAAAGTGCAAGTATCTATATTTTTATTGATAGGAAACTACAAAAAGCAGGGAAGAAAATGATTTAACTAGGAAAACACAAGCATGAGGCTCTGAAGAAGTCAAAAATGCATTTTTTTTCTCTTTCAGCCCTTTCGGCCTATCGAATGCTGAAAACAACATCGGTATCTGAAAATGCCGAAAGTGTGAAAAAGCAAAGTCTGAGGAACAATTCTTCTCGGTCTTTCAGAGTGCAAAAGTTTGACCAAGATGTCAGACTTCGAAAGTTTGAAGCTGCCAAAAGAAGGACCTTGTCACTCGAAGGTTTGACCTTTTTGACCTTTTGGATATTTTGGACATCTCGGGGGTTCAAAATGTCGACACCTCTGAAAGGATGAAATGCACTTGGAGACATCTCGAGGGGACAGACGATTTTTGACCTCCAATGGCGATGCAGAAACCCTAAGTTTGAAAAAAAAAACATGGAAAACCCACAAAAAGGAGAGTGCCTCTTCCGCAAGCCTTAGGGACTTGGGAAGATATGCACAACTTGACAGAAGACTAACCCTAAACTAACCAAAAACAAACAAACAAGAAAAAACATGAAAACCCTTCCTATCAAATGCGAGGAGGGGAAACGAGAAACATGAGAATCGAGGGCAGGGAGCAAGTGGTAATGTCCAAGCAAGGATGAGAGCTGGACTGACAAGCACATGGGGAGAAAAAAGACTCAAGAAAGGAAGAAGGCAAAGTGGGATTACTTAGGGCTCGTGTCATTTAAATTTCCCTTTGGGTGACGCCACCCAGTTTTGGCATTTCAAAGGCTGAAATGCCAAACGTCAGGTGACCTTGTTCCCCCTTTTGGTGTTTTGGGGTCTAAAACACCGAAAGGTCTGAAATTCTGATCCTTAGGTCCTTTCGGAGGCTGAAACACTGAAAGGGTCAGGTTCAGCCTTTTGGCCATCTCGACGTTTTAGAGGACTCAGGGTCCTCTGAAATGCCAAAAGGGTGAAAAGGCCAAAAATGCCTTATTTTCTCAACAGGCTCCTAAAGAGACCCAGTTCAAGGAACAGTGAGAGGGGAGGACTCAAAAAAAATCAAAAAAAGAAGGGGGGTCCCCAAGGTCAGAGAACCAAAAATGGGGTGTGTGTTGTGGAACCACAACACAACCCATCCATCATCCTTCCTATGGAATAAAGGTACTTGAGATGCTTTTTATTTCTTTCGTTCTTTTGAATCTTTATCTTGAGATTCCTAGTTTTGACTTCTCACAATTACCATGATCCTTTATATCACTGTATGCTATGAGTGGTGAAACTAGGGCCATGGTCTTTCCTTTGTCCTTACTTTTGTCTTTTGAATGTATCATGTTTTGCTCCCACATAGATCCGTGTAGTCTCATGTTAAACTATGACATATCTCTTGATTGTCCTTATCTATAATTATGCCCACCAAAGTTACCTACAACTTTGTAGGATGTTGTACTAACCTTTTTTTTTATCGTGCTAGTCCTCTACATTTGATATGGTGTCACCTTTGTTCTTCATATCCTGGTGCGTAGTACTAGATGATAAATCCTCTATCTTTCTAATCTAGTTATCCTACATCTATCTAATCCATTTGTCCTATCCTGCTATCCCTCATCTTTCTTCTTTCCATCCCGTCCCCCCACTTTTTCTTGATCCCTCGTCCATATTTCTTCTTTCATATCTCCTTCATGTCTATTGCATTATCACCTAGTATCATCTCACATAATATAGACTTGTTAGTCCACCCATTGTAATCTTCACCCATTTCTATTATTATATAGTTTCATCTTGTATATTAATGTAGACTTGTTAGTCCATCCATTATCATTTTCATCCTTCCATCCCCATTAGGCATAGGCATCCACATAATCATCGTAGGCTATTGCATCCATAACACCTCCATAATAATCATGCATACATTGTGCATGCATCATTTCATCTCTTTTGAGGGAACACCTAGATTCTCTTGAACCTACCTATCCTCTTGAGCGGACATCCTCATGCTCATCCTTATCTCTCCTATCACCTTTCCTCCTAGTCACTCCTTGATCGACTTGGGCATCTTCTCTAATGTTACCATTTCTTCCAAGATTTATGTCTTTATCTTCCTTGAAATGATGCTACTTCATAACACCATCTCAAAGAGGGAAAAAATGTAGACACCTAAAATTGCTCACCTTCAGTCAATTTTTCCTTATTTCATCTAATTACCCAATTATCTATATTAATTAAGTAATTTTATAATATTTAATTAATATTACACATTTTCCTCTAATCTTCCTTAGTCCTTAACCAAGGTAGATAATTACCTTTAATTATTTACCTATATCCTTATTCCTCTTCTTCCAAATCAATTAAATAAATAGATCTATTTATTTAATTTATCCCCTCACATGTCACTTCCTCCTACATTCCCACCTAATCTCATCCCTAAGCATGTGCACACATGTAATCCTTGATTAAGCATGGTCAACTCACCCATCACATCAACTGCATGGACTTCTTACACAAGCACATGGGTCTTGTCTATTCAAGTGCCCAAAAGGAATTTTTTTATTCCCTTTAATTCCCCAAATCACTATCCACCATTGATCTACATCCTTTGATCTTAATCATTCATCACTTTTCATCCCTCAACCTATATATCCAATACTTAACCATGTGTATCCCTCTCTCACATACTTTTCATTGAGTGTTGTTATGCTATCAAAATCACGAGCACACATCCAAATCAAACATTTTAGTAAATTTGTTGCAATAAGAGGTTTGGTATACTACATTTTGCAGGTATTTCAAGCTTATTTGACCTCTTTTTTCCTCTCTTGATTGTTTGTTTGATTTTATTGCTAAATCATTCACATATTGAGCATAATCTCATCACACACAATCATTGATGTCAACTGATGATAAACTTTTTGAACAAAGTAGAATTGGTGTAGATATGATGTAAGTATGTTGTCATTGATGACAACCATGTAACAAATACAGTGACATCAATCCAAAAGTGTAGAAAGTATTAATTGCACCTTATTTTTTGAAGTTCATGATGAACATCCATATGCTATGAGTATCTAGAGTTATGCAATAATTGTACCTTATCTTTTGATGTTCTTATGGTTGAATCAATTGCACATAGTTAAGTTAGTTGCCCCTTATCTTTTGGAGTTCACAGTGAACATATTTATGCTATAAGTGTCAAAAGTTGTGCAAGCATGTAGTTTGGTTCTTGAAATTTGCAAGGAGTCAGAAGAATTCTAGTTTAAGTATTTATGTCTTAGACTTCATTTGTGTGATGAACGTAAATGCATAAGCCCTCAAAATGACAAAAGCACAAAGTTTAGCAATATAGAGGATGATTAGATTGCTAAACATTTGTGAGTTGCATATGCAGATATGTTCTTGTGGTTGGAGAGGTAAGTCAACACCACTTTGAGGTAGATATCTTCCAAGCTACAAAGCTTTAAGGCTACTACAAAACCTTTTGGTGTTGATAAAATAAGAAAAGGTTAAGTTTCAGTGAAAGATTGCCCAAGGAATGATATTATTGTTCTGCATTCCTCTGCATCACATCCTCCTTCCTTGTAGTTGTGGATCCACACTCATTAAGATATCATGAATATATCGCTTCTTATCTCTCCCTCTCTCTCCCTCTTTATATATGTATTTCTTCCATGTCTATGTGCATCCCTCAATCATCTTTATTTATCTCTCCCTCCCTCTATATACCACCCTCCTCCAACTCCATTTTCATCTCTATCTCTATCTTCCTCACCAATCTACCCTTAGCCCTTCTCTATCTCCCTCTCTTCCTTTTGCAAACATAATATAAGCATTTTGGAGTGAGGCCTACTTATCATTTCGATTTAGAGGTTTTATTTCAATCATGTTTGGATCCCTATATGTGGATGCATAGTTGATTTGAAGCCATCAATTCTCCATTGAGACATATGTTGCGCAAGCAACATCATTTGCTAAATGCCCTACCAATTGACCTCATGTACTACACAAACATATGCAAAAAATAGACCATTTTTTTTATCCAACCTTCCACACCTCTTTGACGTACCTGTTGCACACCAAGATGCAATTACTAGTTTTATAATAAATTCATAGAATCGTTTAACTATTCCATACAAAAATACAAATCTTAGACTAAAACATCTTCATCTACAATATTTTTGAATTAGAATAATATTAAGATATACGACCTCCCAAAAGTATTAATGCCTTATCTATATAAATGTCACACACATAATGAAAAAATGAATCATTCGTACACATAAAGATGAATGAATATAAACAACCATTGTTCCAAATGTGAATTAATGAACTTAACTCAAAGGCAGCACAATATATTTTAATAAATTAACCGTCGAGTCTTAAAGTCTTCGCCCATGAAAAAAGTACGAATACAGAAGACAACAAAAATGTCAAAAACTGGTAGAGACAAATAAATTGAATCAAAGCAGGCCAACAACACGGCCGAGCAAGGAATCATATTAAATAATTGATTTCTTGAAGTGTGTATATACACATGTTTGTGTGGGCCGAACAAGGCATCATATAAATAATTGATTTCGTGCAGTGTGTATATACACCTGTTTGTGTGTATATATCGAGATATTTGTATATACGTAAAGCTCAAGTTCGATAGCTTTTGTCATTTACTGTTCAAATTTTGTGAACGTTTGCATGGAAATCATGATGGTATCTTGAAAGAGACGTCCATCTTGTCATGTTAAAGCCACGATAGGAAACTTGGAAAAGGGGTAAACTTAAATCCAACATGTGAGTTAAAATTAAAAAGCAAAACATGTGAGTTGTTAGAAAGAGAGTTTTGTTATTTTCCAAGATAGCCATACACAAGCATTGACTCTCTAGGTAGTCCACATACTCCATGGAAAAAACATTTTTATGATTGTTTTATGTCATTTTGTGTGGATGTTTTGGACAGTGATTTAGAGTATGATTTTTTTATTGATTTGATTATTTTTTGTGGTATTGCTATCAAAGTTCAACCGTGTACTCTCTGTTTTTTTTTTTTTTTGTTTGTGTCTAAATAGTCATTAAAATTAATTGAGATATTTTACAGTTCTTATTTTGTCTATTCTCTCCAATTTATATTTACATTCTACAATTTTAATCCAAGTCAATTTTGAAATTCAAGAATCTGACTCATATATTTCAATTTTCAAGTTTTACTATGGGCCTAGGGTAATTGATTCCCAATTAACTTAGTTATATGTCAACTATTGGGCTAACAGTGTCAAATTGTATGTCTACATCAAGTATAAAAAGGCATTACCCCTAAACTCATTTGTATCTAGAGATCGTCAACTATTCTCCACCAATCAACTTTCTAAGTTGCTTTCTGACATCTCAACTATCACTACTAGCTTATGAAGGGATCCATATCTAGATTTAGTAACTTTCTAGATGATTCTTGCTTCCATCAACTTTATATCCTTCAAAACCTTAGTTGTATGCTAGGTATTTTTATTTTTATTTGTATCATATTCTAAAATTTCAAATTCCATATTAGCTCTCATTTAGAGTAGTCCTTGCATTCATTGTAAGTTGTCTACTACTATATTTATCAACTTGGTCACTTGGTATCCTAAGGATTTGTCACAAGGAAAAGGTCCCCACTTAACAAGCTCCTTGTGTTTGTCAACACCAATACTTTTATTCTAACTCTAGACATCTAACTACAACACATACATTACCCACAATTAATAGTTGTAAATTTGTAGGTCAACACTTTTATTCAAGCATATGATTCAAATCCAAAAAATCTAGATTGAATCCAAGTTATTTCCACAAGTTCATAAATTGAACCTAGCAAAATTTATAAGAATTGCCTAGTTTAGGTTTTGACATTCTTCTCCCAACGCATCTAAGAAAAAGTAATTCTAAGTTAGGTTCATTTCTTTTATTTTTTTGTCATGTGATCTAGCATAACTAGAATTTAGGTAAATTAAATTATATTACTTTTAGTATTTATAAAACCTAATTTTAGCAAAGAAAACTACTTTTAGTCGCATACATATTGATGAGCTTGAGATTAATTGGACATGCAATCTAATGAATATTATATAATATGAATTACCAGTATACTATTTCACATGTTTTACTTAACGATGATACTTCTCAAGTGTAATTGATGTTGATGTTATAGACTCGTCGTCTAGCTATATATCTAGAGATATGGATTCATCTAATCATGTTTAATCCTATTATAGCTATTGAGCCTATTTTTTTAAACATTTCATGATTTTCTTGTTGAACAGGCCGATTAATTGAGAGTAGGGTGAATCAGTTATTCCCACACACTTTACAAAACTTTTTCTCCTCTGTTGGTAAACTAATAAACAACAACAATAACAACTTCTGATATTTTGGTTAAGAACATTAAATATTCACAGTAGATATAAACATGAAAATATTGAAACACCGACACAAAGAACACCAAGATTTATGTGGAAACCCAAACTGGGACAAAGCACGGAGAAGCTAATTCTCATGAAATGAAACACCTATTAGGGTGACACCGATTACGATGATTTTTAAAAAGGCTCACTACCGGTTGTGCTCATTTCAGGTAGGCTCATTTTTGGTCGGGCTAACTACCCTTAAATATGAATAGGCTCGCTGCCAATACAAAGAAGCTCATTACCAAAGAGTATGAAAAGAGATTGAATCCACCACTAAGATGACTACCACCAACACTTTTCCACTCACAAGAGCAATACATAGATCTCCTGAAACATATTCACAGTCACTTCGCATACAAGCAATGCATAAGCCATACAAACAACATAAATCCTTGCTCTTCTTATATAGCTTGATGTCATCCACCATGTCGGCCAAAACAATTTAAAATAGGTCACACCATAACATTCCTGCAATGGTAAGGAATCAAATGTGGACTACCTTAACCATTACAACATGCCTCACACATGTCAACATGCAACACCTTCTCCAAATCCATCGGTTCGAACAGTCATGATGAACACGTTACATAATAATTGTTGGAACCGAGACACAAACAAAATATGTTCCAAAGAGGATCAACCCCAAATAACCAATCCACCATCTATTACACACAATGTAGAACCAACACTAAAAAGGATAAGGGTAGATATCTAAAGCACATCTTTTGGTAAACACTTCTACCAACACACATACTATCGGTACAACTACTGATACCACCAAGACTATTGGTACACAATAACAAATACAACTGAAACATGAAATTGCATAGAACATATTAACATAAATGAAAACAAAATGAATAGCATAAACTTCACATTCTAACAATTTCCCCCTTTGTCATTGATGGAAAAATTCATCAATAACAAAGAAAACAACACAAAAATGATATCAACATCAAATTTCACTGTTCTCCAAACTTCTATAACTTTCTCCCCCTTTGACAACAATGACAAAGGACCAGAAAAAAAACTCCCCCTAAGAAACTTTCTCAGGGCCCCCTGAGAGGAAGCCACTAGGAACTAATCTAGAAAAGAATAATCTTGTAAATCACTGGACAAATGCACATACCAAGACATTTAGTGAACACTAGGAAGGGCCAGAATGCCCAACTTCCTCCTCAGATACTCAAAATTATCCTTTCACAAAGGTTTTTTGAATATATATGTTATCTTCTCCTTTGTGGGCACATACTCAAGCTTTACTTCACCATCCAACACCATCTCTCTAATAAAATGATATGCTTTATTCTGCAATGTTGTACTAGATTCTTGAACATACTTATAGCACTAGTATTATCACACATGATCAAAATTGGCTTTTCAAAAGTAAAACATATGTCCTTTAACATTTTTTTCATCCATAATACCTAAGTACAACATGAGGATGTTACAATATATTTTGATTCAACAGTCGATAAAATAACATAATCCTGATTCTTACTTGACCAAGCAACTAACAGGGATCCAAGAAAGTAAGCTCCACCACTGGTACTTCTTCCTTTATCCAAACATCTTGCCCAATCTACATCGGTATAAGCTCTCAGCATGAAATATGGACCTTTTGGATACCACAAACCAATCTCTTCTATACCTTTTAAATATCTGAAAAATTCCTTTTACCGCTATAACATGTGATTTTTCGGTTCTTTCTGAAGTTTGGCTGCCAAACAAACTGCATACATAATATCTAATCTAGTAGAAGTCAGGTACAAAAATCCACCAATCATTGATCTATACTTACTTGTATCTATCTTTGGTGACTCGTCTTCCTTAGTTACTTTACAACCGGTAATAATTAAAGCATAAATCAGTTTGGAATTCTCCAACCCAACCTTCTTTAATAATTCCTTGAAATACTTGGACTGAGAAATGAAAATGTCTTTACTGCTTTGATTTACCTGCAACCAAAGAAATAAATTCAACTCCCCTATTATAAACATGTCAAATTATTTTTGCATCTCGTTTGTAAATATCTTGCACAAGTCATCTTTGCCTCCAAAAATAATATCATCAACATACACAAAAATAATCAGGACCTATTCTAAATCTTTCTTGTAATACATATTATTATCGACAAAACCTTTTTGAAACCTCTATCCAATCATACATCTCTCTATTCTGCTATACTAGGCTCTCGGTGCCTTCTTTAAGCCATACACTTCCTTCTTCAATTTTCATACTACTTCTGGTTCTTCTTGTGATCTGAAACCTTCAAGTTTCTGAATGTAAACCACTTCCTTCAGATCTCCAGTCAAAAGTGATGACTTCACATCCATCTGATAAAATTTGAAATCCTTATGTGCTGCAAAATCTACGAATATTCAAATTGCTTCCATCTGAGCAATATGAGCATAAGTATCCTCAAAGTAAATTCCTTCAATCTGAGTGTAACCCTTGCATACTAACCTCACTTTGTTCCTTATTACCTTACCATTTTCATTCAACCTATTTTGTTACACCTATTTTTTTCTAATCACATTCTTATCTATCAACCTACACAAGTTCCCAGGTCTGATTCTTCTCAACCGATCAAGCTCTTCCTTCATTTTGTTTTCCCAATTTGGATCATTGCATGCTTCTTTTACATATTTAGGTTGAATATATAAAATTAGACAAAACAAAGCATGATCTTGTGTTTCTCTACTTTTTCTAACAACTCCTCTATTCCATCACCAATAATCTAATTCTCAGAATGATTTCTTTGTACATACCTAGGTTTCTTATTTGTAGATGTCAGTGTCGTTTGAGTCTCCATTTCTTATTTCTTATTTTCCTTTCCTCTATCCTGTGTATCAAATTCATAATTAATATCTCTCTCAAGAGCTTTATGAAAATCTTCATAAACCTTCACATTCACACTTTCCACAATTCTATTCAGTCTTTTGGTGTAACACTAGTAAGCCTTGTTTCTTGTTGAGTATCCCAAAAATATAGTTTCATCTTCACTGCTGTCAAGTTTGCCAATATTATCTTCATCTTTTCAAATTTAACATTTGCTTCCAAATATTTTGAAACACTTAAGTGTATGTGCTCTCCCATCTCATAACTCGTATGATTTCTTTCCATATTTATTTTGGTACATAACTATGTTCACTGTGTACACAACATATGTACTACTTCTCTCTAGTAGATTTTTGGTAAACTTGCTTCCTTCAACATTTTTCTTGTTGCCTCCTAAATTGTCTGATTCATCCTTTCCACTACACCATTCTATTGTGGTGTTCTAGCCGCTAAATATTGTCTTTTAATGTCATGTTTCTCACAGTAACTTGCAAACATCTCAGAAGTAAATTATCCTCCTTTGTCAGACCTTAAGAATTTAATCCTTCTACCACATTCATTTTCAAATATAGCCTTTAATATTTTAAAGTTCTCAAATGCTTCTGATTTCTCTCTAAGAAATGCAACCCAAGTCAATCTTGAATAGTCATTAATGAAAATTATAAAGTATCTCTCACCTTGAAAACTTATTGTTCTGGTATGCCCACAAATATCAGTGTGCACTAACTACAGTAAACTAGTAGATGAATAGTCTTTTGCTTTGATTTATTCTCTCCTCTATTTTTCTTCGTGACATCATTTACATATCACATTATCTAGTTTGTATAGTCTAGGTAATTCTATTACTGCTCGAGATGAACTTATTCTTACTAAATTATCAAAGTTGATGTGACATGTCCTTCGATTCCAAAGCCAACTACCATCTATCTGAGATAGAAAAAACATTTTTTCAAAGCTGCTTCAAGCTGGTAGATGTTTCTTCTCATCCTTCTTCCAACTACAATCACATATCTAGATTCTTCCAAATCTCACATCCTTCATTCTTGAAAATAACATCATATTCATTCTCACAACAATTTTTCAACACTCAAAAGATTGTGATTCTAACCCTTCACATAATAAACATTGTCAATGTTATTATTTCCATCAAAAGTAATAGATCCTCTACCGATAATGTAAGAAGCCTTATCATCACCAAATCTAACAACACCACCATCATATTTTTCAAGTGAAACAAACTTACTTTTATCTCGAATCATATGATGAGAATAACCACTTGCAATTAACCATTCATTTTTCCTTCTTCTAACATATAAAGCAGTTTCAACATCGTCATCAGCCTCAGTACAGATGTTAGAAATATCAATTTCATGTTTCTTATCTTCTTCAGCATAAAACTCTAACTCATCATCTAAAATACTAACATATTCATTCACATAATAAGCCTTCTTATTTAACTTCTTAAACTTCTATCTTGGACCCTTCTCTAAATATGTAGTAGCCAAATGACCAATTTTACGACATCTAAAAAATTTTACAGGTAACATTGTTGGAAATGCGATAAGTAACTGAGAGGGGAGGGGTGAATCAGTTACTTCAAAACAAATCCTTCGTCCCTTAGATGTCTTAAATACTTTAACATTGTTACTTGGTCAATTAAGATATTCTTCTATAACTCAGGTGTCAAAGCAATCTTTATAATATCTAATGCAATTATAGTTTAGTGATTAAGTGCAGAAACATAAAGCATGAAACAAATAACATATACACAGGTGACACCAAGATTTAAAGTGGAAACCCAAATATGGGAAAAACCACCAATGTAACTAGTTACTATTTTTCACTCTTATGAAGTGAGCCTTGTTAGGAGCCAACCATATTAAAGGTTACAATAACACACTGTTAGGTGTGACTTTGTTAAAGGATTTAATCACCCTGTGAGGAGTGGCCTTTTTAGAGGTCTTCAACACTTCAACATATAAATGCTACCTTGTGAGAGGATTTACAAAAAAAGACTGTTAAGTCTAATCTGTTAAGAGATTTGAGATCACTGCTATAATTGTTAGAAAGTAACAATAAATTGACCTGTATGTGTAAGCAACTGCCTTTGCTGATTCAGATCTTTATTTTGATTATGACTGGATCCTTGCTAATCAAATATTCTATTGCAGCTTTGATTGATCTGTACTCAATCAGAATCCTATCTTATTTCGCCTTCACTCTTCATGTCACAGAATTCCACACTTCTTCTTGCACACACTCTTTCACTTTCACACATTCAATCCAAACTTGACCTTGTATATATATGATAATCCCTGTCAATTCGGATTGAATATACTTATAAATAAGTAATAAATCACAATTCAGTTGGCCTCATATAATCAATTAATTGTAGAATGTAAATCATTGTTAGTCGGCTGGCACTGAATGCCCAACCATGACTGAAATGCCCGAGTGACTCAGTCAACACTAAACTTCTTCAATACCTGACTGAACTCGGTCAACACTAAAAGAACTCATTCTATTCACCAATTGTTCTCAGTCTGAATGTAGACATTTGTGTATCATCACTACATAAGTGTATATACATGTGTAACATCAATGACAATACACAATTGAATAATTGTCTTCAACAATCTCTCTCTTTGGCATTGATGGGAATACAACATGTCATAATACAAAGAATCGTAGAGCAACATAAAAATTTCTTTAATGTCCTTAGCTTCATTTTGATTCTTATCCAAAAACTCCCTCTGACATCAAAATCTTCCTTGTACTATTATGGACTCTCTCTTAAGTGATTCTTTATGTATTATAGAAAATTCTCCCTCTTTGACAACAGATGCCAAAGACTCTATCTTTTTAAATACCAATAGTAAGTTTTATTTCACTTTGTAATTGTAATGTACCTGAATGTACTAATTCATATGCAATGTTCTGTGATGTACCTGCATCAACTAATAGATCTTCACTATCGCTTGGGTTGATGCATCACTAAACTATATTTTAGTGAGCTTCAGTTAGGGGAAGCACCCCTAGCTTTCCTCTAAGATACAAGAATGCATCCTTAGGTAAAGGTTTGGTGAATATGTCTGCAACTTGTTCTTTGGTATTCACATTTTCTAACCTTCTTTATTATGTACCAATT
Source organism: Thuja plicata (assembly GCA_018584345.1). Taxonomy (NCBI): domain Eukaryota; kingdom Viridiplantae; phylum Streptophyta; class Pinopsida; order Cupressales; family Cupressaceae; genus Thuja; species Thuja plicata. The sequence continues at coordinate 1,722,035 of MU225799.1, read as the reverse complement.
CCCTCAATAAATGATACTTTATTGCTATATGTTTTGTTTTGGTGTGCATCAAAGGATTCTTTGAAATGTTAATGGCCCTGGTGTTGTCATAGTAGATAATAACTAGTTCTTTTACTTCTTCCTTCAGTCCTGACAACAACTGCTTGATCCTTATGATGTTTGAACAGTTCACTGCTGCAGCAACATATTCTTCCTCTGCCGTAGAATGAGAGATACAATTCTGTTTCTTTCTAGTCCAAGATACTAACCTGTTTCCAAGAAAGAAAGCTCCACTACTGGTGCTTTTCCTATCGTTTACACTTCTAGCCCAATCAAGATTAGTGAATGCCTTTAAATCAAAGTTTCCACATTTCTTATACCATAAACCATATTCTTCAGTACCCTTTAGATATCTCAAAATTATTTTGATTTCCATTAGGTGATTGTCTCTGGGATTAGCTGAAAATATTGTAACAATACCAACTGCCAATGCAATATTAGGTCTAGTGTGAACAACATATTGCAATTTTCCAATCATGGATCTGTAGTTGGTCTGATCTACCTCTTTTGAATCATCATCCTTAGATAATTTATGTCTAGTACACATGGGTGTTCCAACAGGTTTGGAATCTTCCATACCGAATTTCTTAAGTATCTCCTTGATATATTTTGATTGAGTAATATATATACCATCCTTCATTTTATGTACTTGTAATCTGACAAAGAACTTGATCTTACCAAACATAGACATCTCAAATTATTTACTCATAGCTACAGAGAATGCTTTGCATAGGTCATCATAACCAGTGAATAATATGTCATCAAAAATATCTCTTCTAACAATATTTTGTTATGTGGTCCTTCTTTGATGTAAAAGATACTATTATCATTGGTTCTCTGAAATCCAATAATACTAGAACGCTATGAATTCTTTCATGCCAGGCTCTAGGCACTTGCTTTCAGTCCATACAATGCTTTGTGCGGCTTGAAAACCATATTCCTTCAGCTAGGATCAACAAATCCTTCAGGTTGTTCAATGTAGACATCTTATTCTAGGATTCCATTCAGAAATGTAGATTTCACATCCATTTGATATACTTTGTATCTTTTATGTGCAGCATATGCCAGAAGAGTTCTGACTCCTTAAAGTCTTGCGACAGGAGAAAATTTTTCTCCATAATCAATACCCTCTTCTTGAGCATATCCTTTACAAACTAGTCTGGCCTTATTTATAGAAACTTTACCATTTTCATTCATCTTATTTCTAAAAACCCACTTGGCTCCAGTCACATTCTCATCCTTTGGCCTAGGCACAAGAGTCCAAGTTTTGTTCTTCTCAATCTGACCAATTTCTTCATTCATTGCCCTCTATCCAAATTTCATCATTCAATGCATCTTGAATAGTTCTAGGTACAAATTCACTTAGTAAACATGTACCTTTGAGTTTGTTCCTTGTCATTACCCCTTCTGTCTGATCTCCAATCATTTTCTCAGGTGCATGATGCCTTCTAAAATATTTTGAAAGTATTGGATCCTTCAGTCTAGATTTTAGACTTGATCCACTAGGTTTGTCATTCTCAAACATTCTTTCTTGTTCTTTTGTCTGATGCTTGGATTCCACTGTCTGTGACTCAGGTTCCTCTGTGTGATACTCAGTTCCCTCTTTTTGTGTATCGGTTCCCTCTGTCTATGACTCAGTCTCTTATACTAGTAGCTCAAGTTGCACAGTTTATGCTAGTATATTTAGTGGTTGACAGTTCTGTTTTCCAATCACCATTGCTCGAGTCATAGGTATAGTATCAAGTTCATGATACACAAATTTCATGTAGTCTTCAGGATCTTTACTGCTCTTCTCTTCACATTTTTCTGCAAAATCATCAATCTTGACATGTACACTTTCTATGACTTTATGAGTAGTAAGATTCAGACATTTTTATGCTTTTCTTTTACATGAGTAACCTAGGAATATTCCTTCATCACTTTTTGCATCTAGTTTTCCATTTCTTGCTTCCTTCAAGATGTAGTATCTACTTCCAAATAATTTGAAATAATGAACATTAGGTTTATAGCCATACCATAATTCAAAATGTGTATGGTTAATACCTTTCTTTAGTTGAACTTGGTTCAAGGTGAACACTGTAATTTTGATGGCCTCCTTCCAGTGTTTGGTAGAAACGTTCTTTCCAATCATTAGGGTTTTGGAACAATCATAATGGATATGTTTCTTCTTTTTGCTATTCCATTTTTCTATGGTGTACCAGGGGCAGATACATGTCTTTTGATTCCTCTCTCATTACAAAATTCATTGAACTCATTAGAAATGAATTCTCCTCCTCTATCAGATCTTAGGCATTTTAGTTTCTTTCCTATTTCCTTTTCAACTCTTGCAAGATACCATTTGAATTTTTGAAAAGCTTCTGATTTCTCTCTAAGAAACATGACAGTCATCATTCTAGAATGATCATCAATAAATAGAATAAAATACTTCTCTCCAGTATAGCTTGTTGTTCCAATTGGTCCACATAGGTCAGTATGTACCAATTCCAAGACTTCATCAATATTGTAATTCTTTCTTTTGAAACTTGTCTTGCTCATCTTTCCAATTTGAGATTGTTTGCATATTGCTAACTCGGGTTTCTTCAAAATAGGAATACCTCTGACTCTCTTGTTCTTGCTTATATTTTCTAGATTATCAAAATTTACATGACACAACCTTTTATGCCATAACCAGATTTCTTCTACTTGTGCAATAAAGCATGAACCTTCAGTGAGATCAAGATAGAATAGATTACCTTTTGTTTTCCTGCCAGTTTTGACTAGATTCCCTTTACCATCTAGGAGCTTGGCCTTACCATTCATGAATTCTACCTTGAAGCCAATTTTGTTAAGCTGTGGTACACTGAGTAGATTTCTCCTCAATCCTTCAACCCAATAGGCATCATCACATTTGATTCCTTCTGTCAGAGTAATGCAACCTTTTCCTTTTACAGGGAAAGGTTCATCATTCCCAAAATTGACACTCCCACCATCATAGTGTTCAATATGTTCAAATTTTGTCTTATCACCAGTCATGTGATGAGAACAACCACTATCAATTATCCATATGTCATTTTTATTGATGTGTGAGAAAAGTGTTGTCTTTCTATCTTCTTCATCTAACTCATCCTTAATAGAAATATAAACCATTTCATCTTCTTCTTCATCACTGTCAGAATCTTTAGCAATATAACAAGACTTCTTACCTTTATCCTTGTAGCTTTTGTAGTTCTTGAAATCTTTCTTGTTTTTGAATTTGTTGAAATTTTTCTCATCTTTTTCTTCTTTGTTTGGACACTTTGCAGCAATGTGACCAACCTAATTGCATGAAAAACAAATCAATGGTATTTTTCCTTTGTATTTTCCTTTTGTGGCTCTTCTTGCAAGTAATGCTTCAATGATGTCAAGATCTTCATCATCAAATTCATCATCAATGTCACTTTCAGTCTACTTCCCTTTTGAGTATCTATCCTTCTTACCAAGGTTTAATTTAGCTTTGAATGAAGACTCAAGATTGCTAGAGCTAGGAGAGTAATTGTCAAAGTTGTCCAGCTCAAATTTTTAAGCCTTCCCACTAATGTATCCAGAGTTATATCCTTATTGCACCTCATCTCTTGAATAGCTAAAACTCTAATAGCATAGATAGGAAGTGTTGACGGGGTTTTGCTGACTGGGTCTGCCAACAAGCATAAGTTGTCACCGGGTTCTGGGGAAATCGGCCAACTCCGCCTGCAAAGGTTGTTTGGGGGAAATAAACCCTCTGGGCCTTCAAGCACCTGGGTGTCAGGTCATGACAGTGTGGGGCTTAGTTGGGGGAGGTGACTATTTTAGAGGGGGATAGCTGGTTTCTTCAACTCATCATCTCCGGAGATTCGATCAAAGTAAAGGTTTTCCCGGGCATTCTACACTTAGCAAACAAAACAAAAAAGACCCTGCAGGGTTAGAAGTATTTTATCTAACTATAGTCATGCTGTAATGTTCGGAACATCAACAATACTCTGGTAAACTATACTAAATACCGAAGAAATACATAACCATCAGCTAGCATTTTATCAGTAGCAAGAGGAAAGAGTTCGGTAATCTACTTTAATATACCAGAGTAAAAGACATACAGAACGTTAAGACATGAAATACCATTAACTCAGAAGCAAGAGTGCCAACAATATCAGTGCCAAGAATCCTTCCTTCTTCATTAATATTCAGTCCAGCAAGCACGGGTGCGTGATACAATGGCGGCTCTAGGGGAGCATCTAACTACCAAGAACAAAACAATGGAGCATTGAGCTCTGCAACTAGAACCAGGAATTACTTTGCTATTAATATGGGCAACAAAATCATCAATTTTGCCGACCCTTGGAAACGGGCCAATTTGCCTATTTATACAACTCTTTGCTAACCCTAACCCTATTTACATCATGCTTTAATAAAATACAATATCTGGGGGCCGGTACTACCTGCGCCACCCTACAAAAGACCTGAAGATGGAATAGGTATGTCATATCAAAAGAATAAGATAAGAATATACATCGGAAGAATCGGTCTCGAGAAGAGAGCCAGAGAGGAGAAAGAAGAAAGTAGGTTCCTTAAGGACTGAGGCTATATGCCTCATAAATGGGAAATGCGGTGCCCTGTCTTCAATGTGCCAGATGTACCCTTGAGCGGCGCCTCGAGAAGACCACCCTGTCAGAAGGCCAACTGCCGAGTCGATGCCCCTTGATGTGCCCAACTACCTTCTGACAGGCTTATTAACCACCTCCAAAAGTGACCGGTCGGCCTTGGGGACCGGGACACGGATCACTTTAAAGAATACAAAATTTTGGATCCGGGATCCAGGAACTTACGTCCCAAAAAGAATAAAGAATACTCAATGTGAGTTTTTCCCTGGCCTCCGAAGAAAGCTTAAGGTTGCTTGTTATCGTTGAAGGCCTGAAGGAGGCGGGAAATGCCATCTTCATCTACATTCTTCAGGCTGGCCCTTCTGTGCTTGGCTACTTCAACTTGTTCCCCCAACTCTGGAACATTTTCTTTAAATTCATTCGCCATCCTTGCCACGTCACGACCCTTAAGTATCATTTCAGTTAATTTTTCCATTTGGGCCCCATCTATCCCCTCCGGTGATTGATATCGGGATTGCATTATTTCATCAAAACTCCCCAAAACTAAATCTTCGGGGGTGTACGTATCTGTACTAAGGGGATCAGCCCCAGAAATCTTTATTACATAAGAATTGAATAAATTAGAAGGATATTTTACGTTGTGTACCTTCTCTTGCAAGGATTCTACCAGTTGCTTGGTTACCTCCAATGTGAGGTCAAGTTTGGCGTGCTGAATCCTTACAAAATCAAATGATTCCTCACCCAGAATTCTGGATTCAGAAATCATGTCCTCTCCCAAGGTGAGGAGCTCTTCGAGCTCTACCTTCCACACCTGGTAATTTTTAGCGTCACTCTCCCACTGCTCAATAAGTGCTTCCGCCTGATGAATAATTTGTCAGGTTGTGTATAAGTCCGGGAGAGTGGACGCTAGGAAACGTCGGGTGTTTCCTATCTGTAGGGCTACCCATTCATCCACTGCTTGGGCCTTCTTTTTCATTACTCACAGGGAGTCTATGTCACTCTGTGATAAATCCTCTGATGTGGAGGTCTCTAGAGGGGCGACATTTATGGGTCTGGCCAGCTCAGTAAGCAATCCCATAAGGTTTGCATTCTTCTCCTTTTTAGCTTTGAGCCTCTGGGCCTCCTTTTTGTATCGGGCTTCAACTGCCCTAGTTTCCTCCTTAAGCAAGTCCACCTCGCCTTGCTTTCCTCTCTTTCCCAGGGATACCTCTGCAACATCATAATTTGTGGGGTCTACAGTTGCTTCATCGGTGCCCGGGGGAGGTGTTGCCACAACGACAATTGTTTCCCCGCCCGACCCAGTTCGAAGAGTGTGAACTGTCCGGGCTTTCTTTTCTTTTGGTGGGGCCTATACTTGGGCCATCATTTCAACTAGGGAGAGAGGAATCACCGGAGAGGACTGAGCCTTTCTCTTTTTTCTTTCTATCAGCCACTGGGGTGGGAGAGGTGGCCTTCCTTCCAGAACTTGTTCTCCTAATTCTTTCCTAGTACCCGGTGGCTGATGCTCCTTAGTGTCGCGGACCTCATCCATCCTCCCTGCCTCAACTTATCCTACATCAATGTTCTTTTCAACCTCCATCTCCTCAGCCTCGTCTTGTATGTCTATTGTTGGGTCTGGACCTTAGTAGGCTTCTTCAGGGATTTCCTCTTCAAGCTGCTTCTCTTCTTCTTCTTCTGCTGGAATTTCTTCTTCTGTCGGCAGTAGGGGAGGTATCGGGCCAAGATTCAGAGTTTGGGCCACTGTGATAACCTGCCCAAAGGTTGCCCCCGGGAGTGGCCTTGGGAACACGGCGGTTGGGTTTACAGTTGTTCCCAAAGGTCCGGTTCCCCCAGCGGATGCCATTTGTTCACCTATTTTTAGCTGGTCCACTCCTGGACCTTGCGTCTCTTGAGCCCCGGAGACAATTTCTAGTTCCGACTCCTTTTCTTCTATCTCCTGCTCTTGTTCTTGCGCAGGTTCCTATTCCGGGTCTTCTTGGTCCGCAGCCCCCGCTTCTTTCTCTGAGACTTCTGTCTCTTCTTGTGTGTCGCCCTCCTGCAAATTCCCAAACTCATCAGTCGTAAATACATTGAACTCTTCTTCAGGAGGGGGACTGGCTGGGACCTCTACCTGTTCAACTTCTTTCTCTGGTTCCAGGGAACTAGAAGAAAGGATCTCTACTTCTTTGGGGAGGGATGCCCTTGGCGTTGGTTTTGCCTTAGGCTGTTTGATGTGCTTTCTCTTCCTCCGGGTGATCAAGGGTGGCCCCGCATCGGTTATAGCTGCTACCTCCATGGGATCCACCCCCGTTGCCTTGACCATTAAGGCTGCCAGCGACGGGGGGGAAGGAGGACGAATTGGTCCGGCCATGAGCGGGGGAGTGGCCAGCCTCGTTATTAACTACTCCCTCATTTGCTAGGAGGCTGCCACAGATTGCTTGATCTATTCCTGAATAGGGACTTCTTACGCGGAGGGTGTTGTAGCTATCCCTTTTCCCTTGTTTGCGCCCTGCGAAGAAGTCTCGGCCCCCCGGGTCAATCTTGGTACTGGTGGTGGAGTTACCTTTGGTGTCGGTCGGGGAGCTTGATGCATACTCTCGGGGCATACCCTCTTAAAATAGGCATGACTTCTCTCGACCACCTCCCGAGTGAAGTCCTCAATTGTGGGCCCCTCCTGGGCAGCCCAATCCATTGCTAGCAGTGCCATTTTATTGATCCCCTTTTCTTTGTCCTGGGGATCTATGGTGGGGGCGGCGTCAGAAAATCCTGGAGGGAATCTCTGGAGCTTCAATTCCTGCATCATTCTGGCTGTCATTCGGATGTAATGCCGGCTTCGCACATCCACGTCATCTTGGCAATCTGCCTAGAATTCCTCCATATGTATTTGATGGGGCTCCAAGGCCCGGGGCATTGCCATTGCTATTTTCCCATGTGGATCAAAGTTCCTCCGCGGCAGATAGAACTCCTGTAGGTTATAACTTTTTAGCTCGTTGTCTGCCTTCCTCACAGCGGCCAGACTGCAGGTGTAGTTCCCACAAGTGATTGGGAATGAGACGTTGGGGACCTTCTTGAGGGCAAAGAAGGCGTGCAACTCCAGCATTTGTCTGCAATATTCCAGCAGCACGATCTTGTCCCCACAGTGCCTGGGCAACAAGTAGGGTTTCCCAGAGAAGTCGGTGACCCTAATGTATGTATGCTGCTGAAATTGAATGTAGTAGTGCCCATAGCTACTAACTAACTTCATCGCCTCAGTGGACAGGCGATATCCGGCATCCCGGGTGGGTGTGAGCAGATGGTAGTAAACAAAAGCATCGTTTACTCGATAAAAACTGGGGAAGCTGGCCTCTCATTGAATCTGTGGGAAATGGTCCCACGGTGCTTTCTATCCCAGGCCAATCCTGAGTACTCCGTCAGTGAGTAGGCCGTTGGAGTGGGGCCTCTGTTGGGCTAGAGCCCAGAAAACATAAGAAGACATGTAGAACTTCTTCTTCTGGTTCAACTACAGGAACTAGAAGTCGACATGATTGGAGATTATTGTCACCCAGTCAAAAAATTCTCCCTTAGTGGAGATGCCGAGGAGGAAATAGTACATCCATTTGGCAAACTCCTAGGCAGAGGGTTGCCCAAATACCGGGGCCAATGCTATCATCCCCATTTGGATGCTCTCCTTGAATTTAGAGCGAGGGATATCTATTTTCATTCTCTTTGGGTCCCTCTTTGGGGACTTGAGCCAGTGGGTATTCATATACACCCGGGCAGCATCCTCCAATTGTGTAAATTGTTTCAAGGTGTCAGTCCTTGTGACCACCGTGGCCCTGTCAAATTGTGGGATACCTAGTCCTGCTTGGAAAGTGACTGGGTCGAGGGACACCAGTGGAGTGGGGTATCCCGTGGGTTCTACAGCTGCGAGCATAATGGCCCGGACAGAAGAGTTGTAGTTGGCCGCCAATGTTAGAACAAGCTCTGGAGACTATACGGAGCATGGGAAGCAAGCTGCCCAGAGAATTTCGGAACCCCCGACATTGATTGTGAGTTTGTCTCCAGCCTGTCGCTGGATGTGCATTATTTTTACCAGGGCCTGCATTTCTTCCCAAGTTCAGACACTGGCGTCAGTCATCAGTTTTATCTTGGACTCAATCTTTGAGCCCATAATCTCATTATCTTGTACAAACTTCATGGTAAGGGGTAGCTTTGCCAGGGCCTTCTCCATTTTTGACTTTGTTGTTGCCCTGGTCTCTGTTGTGGTTGGTAGTTCTAGACTTTCGGGAGGAGATGATGTGGACGCTTCAGACATATTTGGAAGGTAATTCCGGGAACCTACGAGACAAAGTGACTGTCAGAACATGTTTATCAAAATAATTATTTCGGGGTCCGAGAAATCTTACCACCATGATGTTTGCCTTTCACTATATCTTGTAATGTCTTCTCCTTCTTTCATTTTCATCTGTTCAAATTGTCCTCTTAGACTTTCTGCTTTGTCTCTCTTTACAATTGCATCTCCTCCATGAATGTTCCATAATTTATTCCACATATCATAGCCTATAGGGTAGTCCTTGACTTCATCAAATTCTGAGTAGCTAAGTGAAGAAGCTATATCAATCATCATTATATTACGAAGCTTCTATTCCATCATCTATTCCACAGTCATAGTCCCTGTTGGTTCCACATATTTTCTTTCCAAAAATTGTAAACCAGTATCTCTGATAGTAGATAGATGTAGCTTCATCAGCTCTTGCCATGCTAGAAAGTTGTCTTTGTTTAGCTTTGGGATCTCCCTTCTGTAAGACATCTATGATCTTTAGCTTAGATCTTGAAACCTTCTCTGAAAGCACTTGAAGCTCTGATACCAATTGTTGGAAATGAGATAAGTAACTGAGAGGAGAGGGGTGAATCAATTACTTGAAAACAAATCCTTTGTCTCTTAGATGTCTTAAATACTTTAACACTATTACTCGATCAATTAAGATATTCTTCTGTAACTCAGGTGTCAAAGCAATCTTTATAATATCCAATGCAATTATACTTTAGTGATTAAGTGCAGAAACATAAAGCATGAAAAAAATAACATATACATATGTGACACCAAGATTTAACGTGGAAACCCAATATGGGAAAAACCACCAATGTAACTAGTTACTATTTTTCACTCTTCTGAAGTGAGCCCTGTTAGGAGCCAACCCTGTTACGGGTTACAATAACACACTATTAGGTGTGACCCTATTGATGAGACCATTTACTATCTCTATTATATTGATCTTAATTTTCTATTTTAAGTATTACCAAAACATTTGTCAGCTTATAATTAGTTGAACTTGTGTTAAAGTACAGTTAGAACCGTCAAACCCATGGGTAGATAGTTATGTCATGTTTTGCCAATATTATATATATTGCAGTATTTCATTTAGAAATCAGAATGTGTGTTCTAATATTTGGATCAATTTGATTAATTTTACTTGTATGAATAGTTCTGCATGATAACTAAGCTGACAGGAAGTAGGAGCAGCTTGAGAGTGGTCAACAATATTTAAAAGAAGACGTAGAGGTCTAGCTGTGACAGGTAACCATCATGGCACCAGAAGACACGACTAATACAAAAGAGGAGCCCCTGATCTAGAAATGTAGGAATGTAGCACTACTATATTCCCTCTGCACTCATCATCATGTTGAATTAGTCACCCAGACTTCATTGCACATGTCATGGGCTGTTATGTTTCCCTTTTCTTCTCTGGCATGATTTCAGTCAGATCTTTTCTTTTTTGTTTTGGAATAAACTATCGTTCCTCTATTTATAGGCATTTGACTATTAGTTTGTAAGTTCAGAAGGTTTTGGAATGCATTGTTGCATCTTGCACAACAAGTTCATTTCCAGTTTTAATGAAGTGACTTTTGTAATCAGTTCTTGAAATATAATGAAGCGACTTTTGGTTTACCTTCTGTGTTAGTAGATTAGCAGAAGCCAACCAAGGGGGCCCACTTGGTTAGTGGATTAGAATAGAGTAGAGTAGATTTAAATTCAACATTCCCAACATTTTATATAGAAGATTACAGTTTCTTCCTGCATCATTGTACTTTGTGAATGTTCCTGCAACACTTGCAAGGATAGTTATAGTGAATGCTCTAGGTTGAAAGAATAGGCTTAAGTAGAGTTTACAATTTCCATCATTCATTTCAGTAAGGAGTAAGTGTGTTTCCTTTCCTACAGTGCTAGTGTAGATTCCTTTCATGCATTTTACCTTCTTGTAGCATAGGTAGAATAACTCTTTAAGGGACTTGGTGCACATACTGTGTCATACCATTTCAAGTATACGTCCCTGGGTTGACAAACTAAATGCACCTCACGGTGGTAGAAGTAATCCTTAGATTGAATAAACTATTCCTAAGAGAGGCTTTGGGCACAATCGCTAAACACCTATTGTGAGGCGGTTCATTGTTGGCACCGCTGCCGGGGATGGTGTCAAGCTGAGAAACTTTATGAGTCATCTTTTTCATTTCTAGGTAGCTTTTAGATAATGGTTTGTAATCCTAAATTTTCTTCACAAGTGTGAATAATTCATTTGCATGCATCGAAGAGGAAGGAGACAAGATGAATATGGAAGATTTCTTCTAGTAGAGTCTATGAATTTGAACGAAGAAGTTGAGTTTCCTTTTTTTGACGCAAGTCTCAAATTTCTTGTAGCATCTTCCTCTGGAGCAGAGCCTTTTGATATAATTTGACCTTTTGCTAAAATTTTGGCCAGATTTCTCAATAATTCTGACCCAAATGCACCTATTGTTAACAATCCTATAGCTAATATTCCTTTCCAGCAGCAACTCCAATTCCAAATACCTCCTGCAATGGCATAACCTACTTTCTCATTTCCTCTTTTGAGCCTTATAAACAATGCTAATCTCAAAAATATACCCACTACTGCACTTCCAAAGTTTTATGGCCTGATAACCGAAGATCCTAATACCTTTTTGTTTGAGTTAGACATCCTCTATTGTAGCTTTGACTATAACACTAATTCCCACAAACTCAAACTATTTCTAGCAACACTAAAAGAGTCATCCTTATGATGGTTGATGGGCTTAGGAGAAAATGCAACATGCACCTGGGATGAGATGTAGACTCTATTTCTGTAGAAATACAAAGAATGTTGCAAGGGGAGTGACCCAAGGGGAGATTCCATTTTTCAAATGTCACAAAAGGAGGACAAAACCTTAGAGGACTATGTTTCACATTTCTTATACACAATGCAGAAGAATCCCGAACATATGCTAGAAGAGGATTCACATAAACTAGTCTTCTTAAGAGGAGTAAACAACAACTGTTTGGAAGAACTGGACCTCATGGCTGGTGGGGACATATCCCAATCTTCTTGGGATGAGCTCAAGAAAATCTATCTTAATTATTCCAGATCAACTATGAAGAAAGACAGATGATATTGGTCCAGAGTCACTAAAGGGATCAATTCAGACGTTTCCAAGCTGGAGATATCTAACTTGCTTGAATATTTCAAGCAATACATCATTAATGATGTTTCTACACATCTTGACACCACGACTGCCAAGAAGAAGCATGCAGATGTTGAATCATAGTTAGCTGAGTACTATCCTCATTGTCGTAAACAAAAGAAAGACTATGGATGCAAGCTATTGGTGAATCTAGAGAATCAACATTTGCCTACTGAGTACATGAAGATAGAAGGAGATGATGAGCAAGTGTTCTTCATTGCTCAATGTAAACCATGGGCTTCAAGACAAGGTATGCCTCAAGACCCATTACAATTTTCAAATCCTTACAATAATCAATGACAAAACTAAAGTTATTAGAATCCTTCTCAGTACTCTCAGCCTGCCTGGAATAACCAGTGGCCTAACCAGCAAAATAACCAGTGGCCTAACCAAAAAAATAACCAGTGGCCTAACCAGAAAAATAACCAATGGCCTCAGCCTAAGAATCAATGGCAACCACCACAAGTAAATCCTTCTTTTCCACAGTTACCACCTCTAGTGCCTCCTCCTACAATAATGCCACCTCCTGCAGCCACTAGTCCTAATCCAAAGCCAACCCAATTACCTGCTCAGCCACAGCCTAATCCCAATAGAAAGAAACAACAACAACCAATGTATACCACTGATACTCAATAGTACCTTGCCTACGCACTAGAGATATCTAATATCCATTTGAGGTCTGGTACCACTCTGCTTGCACTTGAACATCCTATTATCATAGAAGTTTCAAACACTCCTGCAACATCAACACCACTTCTAGAAGCTACACTACAAAATACCAGCCAATCAACTCATATGTCTAGCAAAACTAATTTTCAAACCTTAGTTGATCCTCCTTTTCCACATAGGCTCACATAGAACAACCTATATCCTGAGAAGAAACATCCTCTAATATTCTTGAGCAGCTAAAAAACATGCACATCCAAATCCCTTTGTTCCAAGCTATCAAAGATGTTCCTATCTATGGAAAATATATTAAGGAAGCATGCCTTAAGAATCCCAGAAGGAAGAAGAAGGACCCTCAAACAGTTCATGTTATAGGGCAACTTGTGGATATCATGTTGGGAAAGGTAGTTATACCCAAGTATTCAGACCCTGGAAGCCTTGTAGTTGATTTGATAATTAATGGACACTTTGTGAAAAATCCTTTAGTGGATTTGGGAGTAGCCATAAATGTAATGACCAAAGATACAATGCATAGACTAAGTATAGAGAGCTTGAGAAAAACTCCAACAGTGTTACAACTTGCTGATAGTTCAAATGTCACTCCAGATGGTCTTATAGAGGATATAGTAGTCACCTTGGATTTATGGGAATACTCCATGTCGATTCTCTCATCTTATCACCTAAAGTAAACTTTGTTGGCTATCGAGTCTTCCTAGGGAGACCCTGGTTAGCCACCAATGATGAAAAAATTAGTTGCCGATTAGGAAGCATGAAGATTTCAAATGGTAAAGCAATAAAGAAGCTAGCACTGTATCCTCCTGCCCAACCCCAACCAGACTTGGGAGATCCTATTTGGCCAAATTTAGGGGATGAGGAAGAAGAGCTCAACTCTATTCCCTATCTCATGATGTTGCATATACAATATTTTCTGAAAATGAAAGAAGAAGATTATGTAATACAAAGTATTCTTACCAATGAGTGTGTAGTAGCAAAGGATGTTTCCAAAAGTTTTGTTTTACAACTATGTACCTATGAGGACTGTGTCTTTCTAGAAAGCCATGAGATAATTAGTCAATTACTACCATGTGAAGTAGCTACAAGCCCAGTACCTGAAGTGTAAATGGTAGAGCTAACAACCACTATGGAACTTCCCCCTGGTCACAATCTCTATGTAAACAAGTTGCCACCACCATGACTGGCATTGGTAACCAAACACATGCGTAAGCATGAGAAATCCTTTACTTGGGATTATGGAGATATGCTAGGTATGAACCCTAAAATTTGCACCCATAGGATCTACATCAATGATGGTAGCCTACCACTCTGTCAACCTCAAAGAAGGATAAACCCAACCATGCGAGAAATAGTAAAAACTGAATTGCAAAAGTTGCCAGATGTTGGTTTCATCTATCCAATCTCTGATAGCAAGTGGGTATCACCTTTGGTCATTATACCTAAGAAGGGAGGAAAATAGAGAATATGCATGGATTATTGGTAATTGAATAATGCCACAAATAAGGATCATTTTCCTCTACCATTTATTGATCAAGTCCTGGACACTTTGGCTGGTAAGAAGTACTTCTCCTTTCTGGATGGATACAATGGTTACAATCATATCAGCATTGCTTCAGAAGATCAGGAGAAGAACACATTCACATGCCCCTGGTGCACATATTCTTATTATGTATTACCATTTGGCTTATGAAATGCACCAGCTACTTTCCAGAGAGTTGTAATCAACATTTTTTCTGACATATCACATGATTGTATGGAAATATACATGGATGACTTCACTAAATTTGGTGTCTTGAAATCACCTTTGTTTTCTTATCTCCTTTATGTTCTGATTTCTCTTTTGATTTGTTCAGTACGGTGAATGCTAGATTCACCAGTTCATCTTCATCCATGTTATCGACATTTACATTACTACTTACCAACAATAAGCTAGATGGTAAAGTTACATCTTCCTTCTCATCTTCTTTTTGCTCAGTCTTCTGTCCTTCATCCTCTTTCTTCTCATCTTCCTTATTCTCCTCTTCCTTCTTAGGTTCATCAATAATAGAAGTGTCCATGGTTCCTACAAAAGGGTCCTTCACATCTTATGAGGGGTCTAGTGTTATTGCCACACCAAAAACATAGAAATATACAGTAGTGTCTTCTTTACTCTCTTCATCATTAGTCTCTATGTCCTTTGTGTAGTCATCCATTCCCAATTGTGTAGGTAAATCTGTCTTAGGAGATTGGGGCTTGTCAAAAGTAGTTCTCAATAGTATCTTCTCAAGTGCCTTCTGAGTTTCCTCAGTCACTTCATCATATTTCCTCACCATTGTTGGAAACAATTGTTTAATTGTGTGTTGTCCTTGATGTTACACAAATGTCATATCAGTCATTAGACAGAGTCTACCGAGCTAAGAATGTTCAGCAAGGCAGTTTACCGAGTCTACCGAGTTCAGACGGTAAGAGAAGCAATTTATAGAGTCTACCGAGCACTCCAGAATACTATATCGAGAAGTTAGTTACTACCGAGTTCGCACGGTCAACTAAGGAAAGTTAGTCTTTACCGAGTTCGCACGGTTAGCAAAGGAAAGTCAGTCTTTACCGAGTTCGCAGTACTTACC
>MU225799.1:1668599-1699281 GCA_018584345.1 Thuja plicata | reverse complement strand
CTCAGATAGACCAGCCTTTACTCCATAGTCATGAATAAGATTAGCAATCTTTCTCTTCCTCTATCCTCTATACTATTCTTCTCTTACCTTCTCTGACTTCTCCTCATATGTTCCCCATCTCTCTTCTAATGTATCAACTTTTGATGCAAGAATATGTTCTACTTGCATGGTGAGTACTTCTAAACTCACTTCATAACCCATAGGGTAACACCATTATTTCTAGGGGTCACTGCCTCAAAACATACACAGTCTATTTCAACCATAAAACAAATTATGTCCTTGTACTTCTCAACTACATCCTCATGTAGTCTGTATCTACTCTTCATTTGTCTTTGTAGAATTTTGATCATTGCAAATACTTCTCCATCTACCTAAGTAGTGTTCTATCTCCTGTAACTCTATGAAATCAAAATACCAATGGGAACTCCAATTTTCCGGCCACTACAATGTAAACCAGGAAACTTATGTTCAATATGAATGAACATGTGTACCAATAATGATCCAAATTTGAAGGTTTCCGTTCTGTCTTTCTTCACAAGCTTAACATTCTCAAGGAATTGTTGTGCCAATACCTCACATAAGTTGAACTGTGTGTTTTCTTTTACCATTCTCCATGCCATCATAATAACTCCAGCTGATACTGAATTAGGTCTATTGTTGTACAAAAATTTGTAACCAAGTATCATTGCAATCAACCTTACATCTTGTTGAAAAATATCATTTACTGTCATTGCCCTTCCATCCCACTTCAAGTGTGTTAGGGTTTCAACTTCCTTCTTAACATGTTTCTCAGCAACGAGAACAATTCCAGTGTTATTAAGACTAGTAATCTCATGAATTAGGTCACTGCATATTTTCACAGGTTGGCTACCAATCCATATGAATTGGTCATGAACCCTACTCATAAGTATTTTAAACCATTCATTTTCATCGAAGTCACACAAGTCCATAATCTTCATTATACTCAACTAACTAATGTGTTTCCATTCTTCCTTCATGATTCTATTTTCAAACATGTTTTCAATTTCTGCGAGTATATCATCCTCTCCTAATGTGTTATACTTATAGTGTATGTAAGTCCTAATATCTTCAACATGAAGTATGCCATGTGGGGTATATGAAAATGCTCCTTTTGAATCTTCTTCACACAACTTATAAGGATGTTTCTTGAATTTGTATCTAGGAAAATCAACAAAATCAAAAATTATAGGTGCATCCATAGCTTAGGTAATGTAGAATACCTTTCACATGTGGAAATCTGAGTTTATGCTTTGATCGATCACGCATGGCAGGTGTAGAAATGTTTGAATACTTCTACTCTCTGATCTCCTCAACTTTCTCTTTGTCAAATGATAGAAAAATAGATCATAACACAGTGCTTTATACAGGTTAGGTTATGACTTTTCTTTTTCACTTCAAATTGTCTGGTCAGTTGCTGAATCTCACGATCAAAATATACAAGGCAGTTGATGGTGCACTCTTAGATATATGATCCATAATGTCAGCTCAACATACTCCCAAGCTCGCATGAGCTCACTACATGATTTGCGGGGCAAGATAGATTTAGGTGTATTGCATTTAATCCCCCCTAAGGCCATGATTGGCCAATTAGGTTGATTCTATCTTGCTACCTTCAGGCAAAGATCTAGTAGCATCTATTGACTCTCCCTGAACTGATGTCCCACTAGTTTCTTTAATCTTCCATATCTTTCCACTGTTCTTGTATTCTTCTTTCTTAAAAAAAATTTCAAAATCATTCTTCACATCTGTAATACTCTTGCCAGTATCATTTACATTCTTCTGTGAATTCATAGGAGGTGGTGTTCTTCTATTGTCTACTCCATTATACCTTCAAAAATTTTCTATATGTCTTGGACTATTGCATTTTTAACATATAGGAGGTCTTCTTTCTTGATTAACTTGTAATTTACAGTACTTCACAATGTGCCCAATGTTGTTACATTTGTAGCATGTAGGTTTCATTGTAGGTTCTCTTCCATTGTCTTGTCTATATCCAAATTGATTAGGTCTTCTACATTCAGTCTCCTTGTGCCCATATCCATTATAGTTAAAACAATAACCAAAAAAAGTTCTAAAAGGGGCATTACCTTTGCAATCTCTCTTCATGTGTCCAAATTTATTGCAACCAAAGCATCTACCTCTAAAAGGTCTGATCTTCTCTTTAGGTTCTTCAATAGATGGTTTCTCAGCATCAATCTTCTCTATTGATTTCTCTTCCTGATTCTTTGAACATTCAGCTTCATTGAAACCAATACCAGTCATGTCACCTTTAGGTTTCTTCTTGTCTAACTATTCATAAATCAAGTCACTACTACTGTGAAGTTTCTCAATATGTTTCTTTTCTTCAGCTAGTTCACCTTTCACAGTATGATTATATTTCTCTAGTTCCAAGTATTTGTTCTTGTAGCTATCAGCTTCATCTTTCATTTGATTCAATGCATTGTTCAAGGTTTCTTCAGCTTTCTTCTTAGCATCCTCCTGTATCTATATTTCTTTAGCCATATTCTTGTTCTCAAGATTTAGAGTCTCAATCTCTTGTTTCAGTTCCTTCACCTTATTTGAATTGTCCTCATCTGAATCTTCTTTTATCTGAACCACGAGATCTTCTCTCTGATTTCTGCAAAGTTCAAGTTGTTCTTTCAGTTTGTTTATTAATTTCTCAGCTCTTCGGAGGTTAAACTTCAATTCTCCATTTTCTGCTTTAGTATTGTCAAGATCTTCAAGTGCAGCTTCAAATTTCTCCTACAAACCATTCAAATCCATTATGATCTCCCTCAAACTATCAAGATTTCTCTCCAAGGGCCAAAAGATCTGATATTAATTGTTAGGATTCGATAATACTAAGAGGGGGGGTGAATCAGTATTATAACAATTATTTAAATTCTTCAATCACTTGAACATTAAACATACAATTGCAATAAAGGAAAGAACATAAAAAATAACACGAAACTCATAACACCATGATTTGTTTATGAGGAAACCCTAGCCAAGGGAAAACCCCGGTGGAGATGATACCCACAAGCATGTATTAAAGTATAATGTCCTTGTTAGGAGACCTAGCCCAATTAGGAGATGAATATTACATAGTACATTTCCTTGTTAAAGGAATAACAACCCTGTTAAAGGTTCACAACACCCTGTTAGGGGCCAATGAGCTTACAGCTCTTACAATGTAATTTTGTTACAAAATGTTCTCAGTGATGAAAAAAAAAAGCATCACAAATTCTTTGATAGTTCCTTTATAGCTCTATCATTCTCTGCTCTACCATTCGCATGTATGCTCTGCATATCCTTCCCTTTCTTACAACTCCCAATCTTTACCAAAAGGATCTTACATATATATCCTTTTAACTTTACAAATTCAGCTCTTAGAATAAATATTACAAACATTGTCAATTCGACCTTCATTACATAATACAATTAATATAGTAAACATTAAATGTATAGTCAGCGCTCTTGCATAGTCAAAGTGTAGACTATCAACAACAAAAATATGACTTTGATTTCCTGGGGTCCAAGTCTTTCTCCTTTATTCTTCGTTGCTATCCAACTGCACTGTATTGCTATTTTCTGTTGTTTTTCAGTCTTCAAATCCTCATAACTTATCATAAAATTAACCAAATCAAAATCAATCTTAGGTGTATCTCAGACATACTCCATACTATCTTTCACTAAGCTCGCATGCCTTAATTCATCAATCTCTATCTTCGACCTCTAAAACAATACCTTATCTCTGTTTCTGTACTTAGTCAATTTTGGACATACCAAAACTTAACTTCAAAACAATCGATCTTAAACCTAGATGTGTTGCCATAAATGATAACCAAAAAGTGAATCAATTTACCCAATTTGATCACTTGCCAACACATTCTTTCTTTAAAGCATACTTTAGTTTTATCCTGCAAATTTCTCCTTGACAACTAGAATAAAACAAATTTAAAACTCTAGCTTATCTCTGGCTTTCAACTTGTTAATGAAAACAATGTGATCAACTAGTTAACTCCATATTTATCTCTTTCCAAATAAGTATTTTTTCATTTCTGAACTTCAGTTGTTTTTGGTGTTTAACTCCTTGTTAGTTTGGTCCTAACTTCAGTTGTCCTTGGGCATCTCTATCTGTTGGGGTTGTCAGTCTGTCGAGCAATACTGTGAATTTTAGTTCTTCTCAGGTTACACTTTAGTTGTTCTCGATAATGCTTGCTCATCTAACTTTCCATTGTATCATTGTGACTTTTCTCTCAGGGTTCTCTATTTTTCGGGGTGCACTATATATCGGTGTTTGTTGTCACTTAGTGTATACTGATCTTTTATGCATTACTGATAGCATAACCTTTATCTCTCTGGTTCTTTGAAGTCTTTGATACTATGTATATAACCAATCAAATTATATCAAGTTGACATCAATGACAATATAATACATTAACTTATTTAATGTCTTGCATTAACTTTCTGCAGCTCGATGATCATCAACTTAACATCTTCAAACATTCAATCAATTATAGTTCATCACAAAAAACATGATCCACATAAATCCACATAGGATGACCCTAATGGTGAATTTTCATCTATTCCTTATGAATTTATTAATTTCGAAGATGTTAGGGTATATATTCATTGTAACTTGGAATAACAAAAACATGAATACATGGTATTGGTAGATAAGTTCACACAAGTAATGGACTTTACATATTTCTTTGAAGCAGATTGGGTTCGGTATGTGGTAAGAAGTGTATGTGATCAGTTTATACATGGCTAGATAAACCTTATAAGATCATGAAGGAGGTTCTAAAGTTAGTTACAACATCTATGATAGTGAAGAGGTTCTTGCGCTAAGATCTATTCAAAAGGACATAGTGATAAATATCATCAGTTCTTAGTGGGACAAGCAAGAAATGACATTGAATAATATTATACAACCTAATGTGAAGTTTTCATCCATGGTGCTTAGTTACAAGGTATTTCATTATAGCAGAGAGAATTCCATTTCTAGCACAATTATATATATATTACATATCGAATGATGAAATAAAATGAGGAATATGATATTTGTGAAGAATTGAGGGATCAACTCATAAAAAATATGGAGAAGATTAGGAGATACATAAAGAAAATATTCAAATATGGATATATATTGGTATGTATGTTTTTCTATTTCACCAATTACATTCCTGGAGTAGCAAACATTAAATGGAAACAAGATAAACTAGTGGCTATTTAGATCAAGGAACTTTATGACATATTAGTAGAGAAGCAAGAAAGAATGTATATGTGGGGATACTTCAAAAAATTTCAAGAATCTATGCATTTGAGGTATAGGATTCCACCTAAGATAGTGAGGAAGTATGACAACATAATATATTTTATGGTAGAGATTAATGCTTGTCTGATGGAGGTAGCATATCTGAGAACATCTTGGGTAATGCATACGGGATATGAGGTGGATGGTCCACTTATTGAGGTGTATGTTGAATATATTTAGAATAAATCATTAGATAAATTAGGGAAAAGGTTTGGTACTTATGTAGAGAAGAGCCTTGAGGTGCATGAGATTCTCACTAGACCTAGAAGAGAAAATAATATTAGAAAACAAGTTGATATGATTGGTCAGATGATGAGTTTCACTAAGGAAAACACGGTAGAAGCAAGGAAGAAATTTGAGGAAAAGGAAAAGGAGAAATGAAAGTAAAAGGTTATAGATGAACCTTTTAATGTTTATGATGATGCCCCTCCTGAATATATACCATTTGCATTATCCTCTAGAGGAAGATATACAAGGAGCTCAATGAAAACTTTTGTTATTTCAACGGAGAAGATGGTGGCAAAGAAACATGATACACCCAAACTAGCTACACGGAAGGAAACACCTCCTAAACTTGTTAAGAAATAGTAGACCACAAGAAAGAGAGTTAAGTCAAAATCCAAATGAAGATATAAAAGACACAAAAGTGATACTGACTTAGATGATACAGTAAATAAGTTTAGATAAGAAGGAGCTAATGCGGTTAGAGTGGTAAGTTGTTCTACTTCTAAGAAATATTCTACGATATGGGAGCCTATGATCATATATGGTAAATCACTTTTCTCATGTAGTGATACTTTGGAAAATATGAAACATCATGGCATACTAGTTCAATTCAATAAGTATTACATTTTGTATGATGATGATGATGATGATGATGATGATGATGATGATGATGATGATGATGATGAGAAAAGAAGACTAGAAGAAGGAATGATTGAGTATCTGAATAAGCTTAATAGAGCTTTGGTTGAGATCAAAGGGGACATCCCTGATGATCTATTTAAATTACTTGAGGTGAGGAGATTGATAGTATAGAAGAAGGAAAAAGAGATTAGAGAATTGGTAATGATCAATTTATGTATTTTTATTGCCAAGGAGGAAGTAGAAATTCTACTTGAGGAAGAAAAGAAAGAGTTAAAATGAAATTCAAGGATAAACAAGGTTATGCTTGGCAACATTGATGAGGTGATTAAAGAAACAAAGAAGGTAATGACACAAATTTTGATGAGAAGACAGTATGAATTTAATCAAAAGAATGATGAGAAGATTAATAAACCATTAGACACATCATTTCATATGATTGTTGATGAACCAAATATTTTTATTTTTAGTTTTCCTGTTACACTATCAATTGATGATAAAGAAGGAGATATCCTTGGAGTTCTAAACTAAAAAGATATAATAAAAGAGGGAGAATATGATTTAGATATGGAGAACAAGGAAGATGAAGTAAAAGAAAAACGTGATGATCAGAATGAAAAGGTTAGAGGAGCAAAAGAGATAATGTCTGGTCAGATACATGCAGAAGTTGAACAGATAGGTTCAGTAGTGATGAATGAGATTGCTGAAGTGACAAGAGATATTGCAAGGGAAGACATTACTGATGTAAAGGAAGTGAAAATGATCAAGGTCTAATTTAGTTAGATTCTCTTAGTCCTTAACATTTCTACTATTGCACACACTAGAGCAGGGAATCATAAATTGAGGAATCTTAGAAAAGATAATGAGTTTCTTACTTTGGCATCTTAATTTCTGAGAAATATTTTACCTACATATGCATTGAATCTGAATTAATCAACTTCAAGTTAGTTGGAAATTTTTTTGAAGGCTGCAAATAATCATTTTGAATCCTTAGAGTAGTCAGTATTGGTTAAAGTACAATGAGAATATGAAGTTAAGAGATTCAATGAGTTGAAGGTTGAGATTGCTACAGACAAGAACTCTTTAGGACTGGAAATTCAAGGAGTAAAGAATGCCTTGTTTGAGGGAAGTAAGATTTACAAAGGATGTATTGATTATTCTGGATGTGTGTCAGATGTGGATAAATTCATCAAGGAGACTAAGGAGAAGCTATCAGAATTGTCCAATTATTTTGACCCTTTGAAGACTTTAGCTCCAGTACATGTAGCACAAGTGACAAAACTAAATGATAAAATAAGAACACTTGTTACTAAGAAGGAGAGAGTAAAGGGAATAGTTAGTCAAATTTTGACCTTAATTATTCCTAAGCTTGATCTTTTATTTAACAACTTAAAGGAAGTAGAGCTTACCTTTAATATGCCTGAAACTTTTAACCTTCTTAACATAGATAAGGTAGCTTATACAATCTATGAGAAGATTGTAGTGATGGAGAGTATAAAGAAGAGTTAGGATATAGATTTTGCATCTCTAAGTGGATGTGTCTGAATGTGACCTCTAAATCAGGCACAAACACAACATAGTCATTGCTCAATCATTGAATTACGAAAATGAACATGAATTGTCCATTCCACAATATTGATTGAAGTCTCCTATTTAGTTGGGGTTTTTCAATTACTCTCAAAACAAGAGCCAACAACCATGACCGCTGCTAAAATGGAGGATTTGAAAGCATTATAAAAATTGAAATAACATTTATTCTATATGAGATGTAATTACAATCTAAGAATCAAAGTGCATATTTTACGCTAAAAATTTGAAAAAGATAATAGAATTAAGCTATTTGATACATAAGCAAACTAATTTAAGATGCAATATGCCATTAATCTAAATGAAATCATACTAATTATGCAATAAATGATTGAAAACATGAGAAAATTGAGACCAAAATTTGCTATAGTTTAGATACTCTAAAATTGCTCCTCTCAAATGAAGAAAAGAAGGTCCATAATATAGAAGATCCTGAAGAGAGGATGAAGAGTTTCTTGGAAAGAAATGACTGACTCTTCATCTCCATGGAGGAAGGTGAGACAAAATTGAAATAATTATTTAATTAAATGAAGGAATTATTGTCACATGGGTGGCTTTTCACATGGAATTCTTTTGAGGATAATCCATTCAAATAACCAAATAATTTTTAATTCCTTTTGATGTGTATTAGCTAAAGGGGGTGGAATTAATTTAATTCAAAGTCACTTAGGACTTTAGAATTAAATTAATTAATCATAGGGATTTTTAGATAATAAATCTTGAAAATTTAGGAATTAAATATAGCGTAAGATTTATGCAAATTCAGGTTTTCTGCATTTGAGACTAAGTCAATTAAAGTCAATTAGGAAGGAGAATTTGCCTAGTACAATAGGACTTTGATGATGAGAAAATGCACCAAAATTGATTAGAATTGTAAGGTGCCAATTTTGGGGTATTACATTTTTCCCCTCTTTGAATTGATGTGCGAGCAGCGCGTTGATTCAAAGAATAGTCTGATGTGACAGATGAAGATTTTGGGAATCTAGGTTAGGTTGCCAAGACACCGATCAGATCAAGAAGTAGAAGCATGATTTTCCAAAGTCTAAGTTAGATTGCGAAGACAACGGTCCAAGTACCAATTGAGAGAAAATTGAAATCGGGGTTAGATATCCCCAATGTCTGCTGATAGCTGATGAAGATTTAGGACTATCTCCAGAGTCAGGGTTAGACTGCCCCAATATGAAGGTTGGCCCTCCAAGATCCAAGTTAGGTTGCCTAGATAATGGTCTAAAAGAGCTTTTGAGAGCTGTCTTCAGAACAAATCATGACTTTCAGGAATTAGGGTTAGATTGCCCCAATACCCAATGAGATTTCAAGAATCATCTCCATAATGAAGCTTAGTCCCCCAATATCTAGGTTAGATTGCCTAGACACTGGTCAGATTGATATCTTTCACAAGACTGTCCCCTAAACGAGGCTCAACCTTCAGGAGTCAGGGTTAGATTTCCCCGATACCTATCCCAAAAGATAGTT
This sequence comes from Thuja plicata, assembly GCA_018584345.1. NCBI lineage: Eukaryota > Viridiplantae > Streptophyta > Pinopsida > Cupressales > Cupressaceae > Thuja > Thuja plicata. Next base: position 1,690,037 of record MU225799.1, on the reverse strand, counting down.
AATAGAGATTTTTAGGACTATCTCTAGAATGAAGCATAATCCTTGAGGATCTGAGTTAGATTTCTTAGATACTTAGAAAGATAGATGATAAGATGAAAAGATACGAGACATTAAGATGCCCCTAGAGATTCAAGATCATGGAATATCCAATTTTGACCATAAGGTATGAAAAATTGAATACGTCCCAAGTGATGAGATGCCCCTAGTGATGGGGACTTTTGATTCAGATCAGACTGATTTGAGAATGATGCAAAAAGATTCAATGATGCAATCATCCTGCCCCCTCGGGAGAAAAATCAAAAGATGACACAATAGAAAGATGATTGACAACAAAAGATTGCAGATAGAAGTCAGATCGAAGATCTAGACGAATTCAGAGAAGGCATAATCGATTTAGCACAATTGGGAGGTCCTGTTGACTAGGTTTGACCATAGTTGACCAAGTTTGACCAGAATTGACTAGAGTTGACTTTTATGAAAAGATTGTAGAAGCCAAGAAAAGGATGACGATAAATGATTCTGACAAGAAAGCGGCATCAGAATATTGACTACACAAGCGTCAGAGCACGTCCGTCCCAAAATTTTAAAACGCAATTTTGAGTTGCTTAGGAGTGTCAAATTTCAATTTCGAGCACAATAATGGATTCAGAGTGGTCCATTTAGCCAAGGGTGCAACTTTCGTGAAAAATGGAGCACTTTTGAAAATTAGATCAAAAGCTATATAAGGCCCGGAGGGGTCATTTTCAAATCTTTATTCACTTTTGACTTTAGAGATGGCAAGCGCCCCAGCTGATATTGATAGCATCCCCATGCATACACATCAATTTGAGTTTTCCCAATGACACAAATGGCCACTGGAGTATGATGCACCTATAAGTAATCAAAAAACCATCCTGCATTTCAAATTTTATCAAATTTTAGGTCATTTTAGCATGTTTTTGAAGCTTTTAAGTCTGTTTGCATTAAATCTCATGCAAGGAAATAGCTCCCTCACACTAGCCTAGGTCACCTCTCGCACAAGAAATTAGATTCCTCACATGGGTCAGGGCTTCCTCACACGGGGCCCCTCTGCAAGCTCGTGCGAGGTGTGCGATGATGCCGTGCGAGATTTCATCACCTGTGATGAAATCTCCCAGGAAGAGAGATCCTGTCTCACGCGAAATAGAAATCTCATGCAGGAAAAGAGTTTCCTCACATGAGAATTGTGTACTATCCAAAGAGATTTCATCCATTATATCATAGAGTCAGCCAATTAGAATGTCTCAAAATTGTATTTAGGATAGATCCATAGCTGCATTTGCTGTCATTGCTTTGAAAAATTATCATGTCGAGATACTGATCAAATGTCATCGCTTGCTTTACAGGTGGCCTTCCTTGATATTGCATTCCAGTCATACCATCCTGTCATGGGTGAGCTACTGTGAAGACTGATAGATGCTGATGGTGCCCATCTTGATGGGCTAGGATTATCATATCTTTGTGATGTACCCAATATTCGGGTAAATCACGGTCTATTGGGTGCACTTGTCGAGCATTTCCATTCGGAGACGAACACCTTCCATTTGTCATAGGGGGAGATGAAAGTCACTCCTGAGGACATATATAGGATTTTGAGAGTACCATTCTACAGGGCTCACGTGGAGTATGATACCCAGTCGAGAGAAGGCACACTGGTACTAAGAGCAATCTTTCAGGATGATCTAGTGATGGGTCGATCCATCTCTTGGGAGGATTTGACAAGAAGGTACGGTGTAGATCACACATTGGTAGTTGTCTTGGTGCTGTTCTTGAGTTGTCACCTAGTGCCAGATCAGGGTCAACACAGATTGGAGTGCAGCTAGGGAGGCATGCTACTGAGGATGTTAGCCAGTCCAGCAGTGAGATTCAGATGGGGCGAGTGCATGCTCACATAGATGTACCACAAGATGCACAAGATCATGTATCAGGGCGCACGGACCATGGTGGAAGGAGTCATGGTTCTACAGATCTAGTCCTAGGAGCACCTTCCCATATGTCAGCTGATTTTTCATGATACTTGGCAGCCCTTAGAGCCATATAATTATAGGTATGCAGGTCCTATGACTTAGCCAGTGCTAGGTAAGACCAATCAGTGGCGGGCATAGATAGATGATATGGAAATAGTTATATGGTAGGCATGGATAGCCACAGAGGTTTGGGATGACGTGCGACATGAGCTTCCACATATGTTTTACTCATGTCCTTTGATCGGGCACACTATCAGCATTATTGAGCACTTCCTATTGACACAAGTCCTACGACAGTTTGGGAGACCCCAAGATGTCTTGTAGGAGTATTGTACCTATGCTCGTTTCGTCGATGAGATGAAGAAGGGATGGCAGAGGCAGCTAGATAGAGGCAGGAGCATGATAGATGCATGGGTCCCACCAACTAGGTGGGATTATTTAGAAGGGGTGATGAATGCAGGGATGACACCTGCATACAGAGATCACATCTTAGCTCATCCTTTCATGAGATTTACAGATCCTATTGGCCTGGGCCCATAGGTACAGCAGGTGGTACAACCACCATCATAGTAGTAGGTGCTGCAACCACCACCACAAAAGGCACAATAGCCACCATAGCCTCCACCACAATAGGTACCACCATAGTAGGTACCACCACAGTAGGAGAGGGTACTACGAATAAGGACTTGGTAGATTCCCATTTCTTCTAGACCTATGGGATTAGACGTAGGTGAAAGGAGAAGTGGTACTTAGGAGAGGTCCACTGAGCAGGGGGAGGATAACATTATGGCCGATACTATTATGGCTGAGCCACAGGTAGGAGGACAGGTAGCGCAGTTATAGGAGGCTCTCAGGAGGAGCTGAGAGAGAGTGAGACAAACACAAAGGGAGCGAGATGAATTTCATACATAGGTGGTCATCTAGGATACCTGAGTGGCCGAGTGAGACCGAGAGATCTAGGGATTGCAAGAGGCACTAGCTAGAGCTCAAATAGAGGTGAGATATGAGGTTTCTTAGTCAGCCTATTACTATGCTACATACATGATTGTAGTTCCCGAGGTAGTGGACCAGGTTCTGTCATTTCCAGAGTATGTTGTGGCACGAGCCGCTCTACAGGTACCACCACAAGCACCTCCACAATAGTAGGCCATGCCACCTCCTCCACCTCCTCTAGGTGGGAGTTTCTAGATGAGACAGTTGATATATTTTGTACCACCATTTTGACATACTATGCTTGAGTAGCACCCTTGTATATTTGATCGATTGTTATATATATATATGAGCTTGATTTTGGCATCATTGTACTTGTTTATATATTGCTTTAAATTTGTATGTCTTGTGAGATGTTTCCTACATGATTATATGTATGGATTAGAAATGTATGCCATGGATGAATATGCAAATGTTTATGCACATGTTTTATTTGATGTATGAATGAATGCCATGATAGATGTTAGATGGATAATTTCTATGTATGATTTGATTCATGCTTATAATGGATGCACATGTTTATGGATATGTAAATGCAAATGAATGTATGGAAATGCACTTTTGTGGAAACAAATGTAATGCAATGAATGCAATCGTACTAGTCATCTCATGCAGGAAAATTACAATATATAATAGGTACTAACCAAAAGAATATGAATAAAGATCAAGAGTGAGTACCGGACACTTGTGTAGTCAAGAGGAATCCAGGACAAAAGATGAGGACCTTCGAAGAATGAGAAGACAATGAAGAGAGCACCAAAACTATCGCTATGAAAGCTTAAAATGCGAATGCAAGCCTAAGATAAATGCAACCCTAGGACTTGGTTGTTGGACTCATCGCATAATCATCATCATCGAGTATTTTTGGAATATCAGAGTTGATAAAATCCTTACTAGTGCCACTACAACCATAAGAATATGAATATGACTTTCATCAGATAAAATGTAGGAAACCAACATAAGCACCAAGGTGCAAAAGCCAAGATGACCTGAACATTATTTCCAATTGGATATAGTAAGAGTACACAAGTAAAAAAACAGAGCAATACCAGTCAAGGACATAGTTCCAACCTCCCCTTGGCATACAAATAAACAAGATTGAGGGATGTGAGGGTTTTCCACCTTAATGCAGAAGCTCTTATCACATACACCCTATTTATTTGATGTTATCAGATCATCAAAACCACACCAACAAGAAGTAGACAAAAGAAAATATCAATAAAAACTATGAGAATAGACAGCATACAAATAAATATTCAATCATAGCTCAGCATGTTTCAATGTTTATGAATGTGCTTATGTTTGGGGTGTTGAAAAAACACCATTGTTCTTGTGAGTGCATTGTGTTTGATTGCTATCGAGAGATGTTTACATTGTGATGTATCTAATGTGTGTTGAAAAACATAGATGTGTCCAAAGAGAGTGTTGAAAAACACTGTTTATGGGGTGTTGAGAAACATCAGTTTGTGCCAGTAGATACTTGTCCTTTAGAATTGACAAGATTACTGACTCGAGTCTAAACTGAAGATACGATCAAATTGGGGAGCTATGCCCCCAAGTAATGAATTGATTGATGTCAAATATGCAGATAGCGAGTTGATGTGAGAAATCTCAATAGTATAGCGACAGTAGGCACATGCAGTGAGAACCATTGGTGACTTATGTGAGAGATTCTCAAGTATAAAGATCAATGTGAGATCTAGGCATCAGCAGGTAGACTTAGTGAGAACCACTAGTGACTGATGCGAAGAGGAGAGAGACTCCAAAAGATAGGACAATGTCCCCTAGACTAGGAAGATGCCCCTAAGTGTGACCAGTTTCAATCCATGTGAAGTTGAGTGAAATCTCAAAAATAACTGAGAGCGAATACATGAGCGAGCAAACTAAAGTAGGAAAGCAGGAGCGCAAATTGCGAGAAAGCCAAGGGATGTTGTGATAGATAGAGCATTGTGGAACTAGAGGAGCCTATTTACCAGGTTTTCACCATCTTGGTAGAATTTCTATTTTTTCTACCATGACGCCTGTTTACCAGGTTATCATCAATGGCACATTTTTTCTCTTTTTCTCATTTTTTTTTATTTTCATTTTTTTGTATTTTTTGTATTTTGATTTTTTTGTATTTTTTGTATTTTGATTTTTTTGTATTTTTTTTTTTGTTTTTTTAATTTTTTTTTATTTTTTTGATATTATCAAGGCGCATGTTTACTAGGTTTTCACCAGGATAATAGATACATCAAAGCGCCTGTTTGCCAGGTTTTCACTAAGATGATAATTTTTCAAGACATTATGCAATTTTTATGATTTTCTCATAATAGAGTATTTACATGAGCATTCAGAAGACATCTCAACTATAGAAATTCTTCAGATGAAGAGCGTTGATAGGCTCTTTAAGCTATTCTCCCTCTGTGGTAGAGAGCTGGTAAGCACTAGACCCAAATACTACAATGATAACATACAGACCAAGCCACTTTGGTTCAAATTTTTCTTTCTTGACCCGCTATTGTTGATTCTTGGGGTTCTCTCTCAGGACGAGATCACCCATTTGGAATTCCCTTGGTCTGACCTTCTTGTTGTAGCTTTTAGATATTCTCTTCTGATATGCTCGAAGATGATCGAACGCCACTTTTCAATGTTCATCCAGTAGTTCAAGCTCTTGTAGACAATATATTCTGATATCATCATCAGTAATGAGGCCCTTTAGAGAGACTCACAAGGTAGGAATATCAACCTCAATAGGAAGCACTACATCTGCACCATAATTTAGAGCAAAGGGAGTGGCCCCTATTGGTGTCTGTATACTAATACGGTAAGCCCATAAAGCCAGATTAATCTGGAGATGCTAGTCTCATCCAGATTTGTGTACTGTGCGGTGTAAGATCTTGAGAATAGTCTTATTTGAAGCTTTCGCATGTCTATTACCCTGGGGATAATAGATAGAAGACCAGTGCTGAATAATTCTAAATTTAGTGCATAAATCTATTAGATCCTTGTTCTTGAATTGCCCCCCATTGTCAGTGATTATTGATGAGGGTACACCATATCTGCAGATGATGTAGTTCAATATAAACATGGCTATAGACTTACCATCAGCTACAATGAGAGGCACTGCCTCAACCCACTTGGTAAAATAGTCTGTAGTTGTAATGATGCATTTATGTCCCCTTGAAGAAGACAGATGTATTTGACCCACCAAGTCAAAGGCCCACTGCTGAAATGGCCAAAAGATGATGAAAGGAATGAGCTCCTTGGCAGGAGCGTGGATCAAATTTCCATGAAGCTGGCATTGTTTGCAAGATTTAGCAAATTGTATAGCTTCTTTCTCCATATCCAGCCAATAGTAACTAGCTCTAATAAGTTTGTGAACCAGTTTTAGATTGTTTTAGTGAGACCCACTGACACCTTCATGCACCTCTACTAACACACGCTTGGACTCATCAGGTTCTAAAAACCTAATGAGGGTACCATCTAGACCTCGCCTCTATAAGTCATTAGCTATGATGACAAACTATGAAGCACTGTAGATTAAGTGATGTTTCTCATTTTGAGTGTAAGTGTCAGGAATAATCTGGTCATGAAGGTAGGAGTAAATATGGTGGTAGCAGGATGAGTCATGTCCAATGACTGAATAGATCATCCGGGAGTTAGGGGAATTATAAGCAGGGTAGCATAATGTATCCACTAGGAATTCATGTCTGAAGTCATTTTCTGGCATTTCTAACATGGAAGCCAGAGTAGCCATGGCATCAACTACTTTATTATCTACCCTTGCAATTTGTTGGAAAGAAATGTGTGCAAAGTATTTCTTAAGATCATCAACCATCTTTTTATAAGGCACTAGTTTTTCATCTTTTGTTTGATAGATATCATTCACCTGATTGATAACTAACTGTGAATCTCCAAAGACCTTTAGCTCATGGACACGCCATTCAATAGAAATATTTAATCCATTAATCAAGGCTTCATACTCAGTAGTGTTATTTGTGCAAGGAAACATCATTTTGTAAGCCTTTCATAATGAATACCACTGAGGTGTAATAAACAAGATTCTAGCATCTAACCCCTGCTGGGTGAATGATCCATCAAAGAACATGGTCCATGTCTGATGTGTGACAAGCATGATGGACTCATCTAGGAACTCAATCCTTAATGGTTGATGATCTGTAATAGGTTCCTTAGCCAACTGATCTGCAATTACTTGCCCTTTGATAGCTTTTCTTTCCACATACTCAATGTCAAATTCACTGAGTATCATGACCCACTTAGCTAGTCTACTTGTGAGGGTAGCTTTATTGAGTAAGTAATTTAATGGATCAATTTTTGCAATGAGCCTTGTAGTGTGAGCCAACATGTAAGGCTGTAACTTCTGGGAAGCGTACACCACTGCCAAGCAAGCTTTCTCAATGACAGAATAATTAATTTCATAGGAGACCAAGGTTCTACTGATGTAATAGATTTCTCTTTCTTTATTATTTTGATCTTCTTGGGCCAATAGAGCACCCAAAGATGTTTTTTTAGCTGAGATGTATAAGATTAATTTCTTTCGATGAATATGAGGCATTAATATAGGTGGATTAGCCAGATATTGTTTGATTTGTTGAAAACCTTGTTCACATTCTTTATTCAATTCATAGGTCACACCTTTATACAGAGTCTTAGTAAATGGTTGTGACTTGTCAGCTAGCTATGAGATGAATCACTAGATAGACTGAAGCTGACCTTAAAGACCTCTAATTTGTCTAATATTGTGAGGTGGAGGCATTTCCATGATAGCTTGCACCTTTTCAGGATCCACCTTGATTCCTTTTGCCGAGATGATATAACCAAGCAATTTTCCTGAAGTTACTCCAAATGCACATTTCTTAAGATTGAGACGTAGTCTGAACTTCTCCATATGATCTAGTATAGGGCCTAGATCAGTAAGATGTGCTTTCTTGTCCATGCTTTTAGCAAGGGTGTCATCAACATAATCCTCCATTGTTTTGTGCATCATATCATGAAATATAGTAGTGACTACTTTCTGATACGTGGCTCCAACATTCTTAAGATCAAAAGGCATAACATTCCAGCAGAAAGTGCCCCATGCACAAGTGAAAGTTGTCTTTTCTTGGTCCTCTGGCACAATTTTGATTTGGTTATAGCCAGAGAAAATTTCCATTAGGGAGTACATTTTGTACCCTGCTGTCATATCCACAATCATATCAATGTTGGGTAGTGGGAAATCATCTTTTGGACATGCCTTGTTTAAGTCCCTAAAGTCTGCATAGACTCTGATAGATTTGTCATGCTTCAACACTAAAACTATGTTGGAGATCCATTCTGCATAGTCAATTACTCTGATGAGCCCAGATTTTAGGAGTTTATCTAATTCCACCTTGACAAGTAGAGCCACATGTGGATGCATTTTTCTAAGTTTTTTCTTGACTGGTTTTACTCCAGGAGCTATTGATAGGTGATGCATGATAAGATCAGGATCTACACCAGGCATGTCAGAGTATGTCCATGCAAAGTTTATCTTTTTCTCCTTGAAGAAATCTATGAATTCTTTGATTTCTTCTACAGATAATGATTTAGACACATGAATAACGTGTGGATGTTCTTCTGTACCCAGATTTACTGGCTGAGTTAGCTCAATTAGCACCAATGATCATTCCTAGAAATGACATGGAAGTGCATCAAGTATCTCATCCTCAAGCACCTCAGAGAGGTTTTCACCTTCATATACGTCTATTCTTTTTACTTTTTCTGGATTTGACACTGCCACAATGTGGTTTTCACCATCAAAGTGCCTATTTTTTCTTCTTTTGATTTTATGACTAAGATACTTGATATTAGCCTCGGTCATGTTGACACTTTCTTCACTAGTGGAGGACGTTACAAGTTCAACGGTGTGAAGATAACAGGCTAGAGAATAGTCATTCTAGAATGTGAGGAATTCATTGGATGAGGAAGGGGAATTCTAGTCTATTAGATTGGGATGTTGGAGTGAGAGAGAAGTGATGGGTTCAAGTGCATTCATGGTATAATCATCGAAAGCACTGACTAGTAAGCTGATACCTAGAGAAATCTCATCCAAAGGTGTATTCTAATCCCTTTGACTCCTAGTGATCATAGTAGAGGACACGTTAAAATTTATGGACTTGAACTCATTAGACTTTTCACTAGACTCGTCACCTATGTCAAGAAGCTTTTCATAGGATCCTTCTGAAAGACTGTCGAACTCATATTCAAGGGAATTTATGTCTGAACTCTGGCTGGGATGTTTTCACATTGAAGGTTTGGGAGTTTTTGTGACACCAGCCTATTCTTGCACAAACTGCTCTTGAAACTGTGATGGTATGTATCTTTCACCTTGGAAACTAGGGTCTTGTGACACCTTCCATTGTTTGTATGTCAGAGAAGTGAATGGAATAGTGACATTGGAGTCACTGCCAGTCTTGGCTGTACTGGCATGTATTATGACATCATTTGGCTCAGCAAAGAATGCTGCCAGATCTGGAGAGATAGGATAAGGAAAGAAATCCTCATCAGAGCTATCCTCTATGGTGTCAACTGTAGCTATACCTTTAGGTTCTGGTGGAGGATCTAGTTTTGGCACAAATTTGTTAATCCCTAGATGGAATAGGATCTTCTTGAAACCTAAACCAGTTGTTTCTTTCATCTTTTAACCCATAGCTTTGATAGGTTCAACAAGCCCATTACCATTCACCCCTATTGGGCCACTCCCTTTGTATCCAAAGAGTTTCATAATTTTAATACCTTCGCTATTGGGATCTAGTTCATGAGCTAGGGAAGTCTATTCAGATATTTCCTTTCCTTTGTAAATCCAAGCTTTAATAGCTCTTTCCTCATCTTCATCTTCTAATGGTGTTGAAGCCCATACAAAGGCAACATCATAAACTATTTCAAGAGTAGAAGATTTATTGATCTCAGAAGGTCTGCTGTAAGAATGAGGAGATGGAGGTAGAGCTGATAATGATAGCATGGGTTCTATTTGATACCCTCCCATGCCCATGTATTTGATTTTCAAAGTTTGTTCCATGTCTCTAAGCTTTGCATCATATGATTCTGTGTATTCTCTATTAGTGGGAACAAAAATATCAGCTGACTATGTGAGTGTATTACAAGAAGAGCCCATATTAGCAAGAACTATCAATTCTGCGCCGTGGAAAGGTAACTTGACACACTAATGATACGTAGAGGGAATCACTTGCATTTCATCAATCCATGGTCTTCCCAATAGTATGCTATAGGCAAGAGGAATTTCCAGCACTTGACATGTGATATCTCTTTCAATAGGTCCAACCTGAATGGGTAGCACAACTAAACCCTTAGACTTTCTTTCTTCTTCATTATAGGCTTTGATAGTAATTTTCTTGTGGGAATCTATGTGATCTTCATCATATCCTAGCTGAGTGAGAAAGTGAGCAGAGAAGATGTTGAGGCAAGCACCATTATCAATAAGGATGCGGCGGACGAGTTTTTTTCCAATCATGAGCTCTATATGCAAAGGAGCGTTATGCAGGTGGCTAATCGAGTGGTCATCTTCTTCTAAGAAGGACAAATAGTGTGGTGAAGTCAAGTGACCTACCATAGATTGAAACTGATCAAGATTAATGTCTTTGGGGATGTTAGCCTCTGTGAGGGCTTTATCCAGAATCTGCCTATGAGCAGGTGAGATCTTCAACAACTCAAAGATGGTTATTTGAGCATTGGTTGTTTGCAGCTGGTCGAGAATGCTATAACTAGTAGTAGGAGGTGTGGGGACCACTTTCATGGTCTTTTTGGCAGGACCAACACTAGCTTTATCCATGGGTTGTTTCGATGCAAATGTAGTAGCAGGAGGGTCAGGACCATTGAGAGTGATCTTAGCGCAGGATCTGGTAATGATGTTTGTGCAATTCTGAGATGATTTGGATTCAGACGAGTGAGATGTAGGGCCTCTCAAGAAAAATGGGGTCTTAGGCTTAGGAGCATCCCCGCTCCCCTTGATAGTAATCACATCACAATACTCAACTCCAACAGGTTCGATCATGTTGATGACATTGTCATAAGTGGTATGCGCGTAGTTAACCTTGGCATTGTTGTTCTTAGTGTTGGAATACTCAACTTTCTTGTGATGAGGAAAGGGATCTTTAAATGCCTGGTGATTTGAATTCTTATTATGATTTTCCACAAAAATAACCTCATTATCAATTAGATCTTGGATCTTATGGTGCAACTGAAGACAAGTAGAAGTCTTATGACCCTTGTTCTGGTGATAGTCACAGTATGCATTTTCATTTCACCAATGGGGTTGGGGTTGTGGATCATATGGACGATTGTCCAAAGGAGTGAGAATCTGATTTTGCACCAAAGTCTTGTAAACTACATCAAGTGGTTCTCCCAAGGAAGTAAATTCATGCTTGGTTTGAGGGGCCCAAGGTTTGTTGCTAGAGAATCTAGAAGGCGGTTGAGTGTTTGTTATAGCCTTTTCAGCAGTTTTAATCAATTGTATACTAGAAGTAAGATTGAAAACTAGTTTTGAAGAAGCTAGGGTCACATTATCAACCACTCTATCATTCACAATGTCCCTATTCTTGTTGACAAGCTTCCCTTTATCTTTGTTGGAAGAGGAGGAATCTTTTTTGTTGTCTTTGTATAAAGTCAACTCCCCTTTCTTAACTATAAATGCCTCTATCCTCACATCTTGTTTAATCATGCTGTCAAAATTAAGGGGACCTTGAAGTTGTACCTAATACCCAAAATCAGGAGTGAGATTGTCCAAGAAGATGTCGAGTTTCTTAGATTCAAGTATTTTACAAGGATACTTGGTGCAAAGCTTTCTCCATCTCTGGAGAAATGTTAGGAATGGCTCCCCTTGTCTTTTCTTGAGATTGCAAAGGTCCCTAATGTTGATGGGATGTTGTATGTTGTGAGAATAATGCTGGAAAAAGAGATTTACAATCTCATCAAAAGTCTTAATGCCAGTGGGTAGTCGAGAAAACCACTCCATGGTAGGTCCACCCAGACTTTGGGGAAAGAGACGCATTAAATAAGTTTGATCGTGAATGAAATCCATAGATAGGGCCCCAAATTCTCTTAGATGATCTTGAGGATCGGTGGTACCTAGATATTTATCATACTTAGGGAGTTCCACACCCTTGGGAAAAGGAGGCATATGAAGACTCCTATCAAAAGGAAAAGGACAGATACTCTCCATCGTGAACTGTTGTGCAGGTTTGTCCTTATCCTTTACAAGTTGACTAATTTGTTTTTTCACATCTTGAATCATGTTTTTCAATCTGGTAGTCTTAGTCTCTTCTTCTTTAGCCACAAGTGTTTCCACTTGGAAATTTGGGGGTAGCTTAACTCCTTTGTTTTCCAAATCTAGAAAATATTTCTCTCTATCTTCTGCAAGGAGAATTTCCATCATCTTAATGAGAGCCTTATTAGATTTTGTAGCCTCTATGTCATTTTGAGTTATCAGCTCATCATCATTACCAAGGATTTCATAAATGCTTGGGTTCTGATCTTGACTCTAGTCATGTGGAGGAGGGCAATGGTGATGCTGCTCACTTTGTTGACCCTGATCATTTTGAGATTGGTCATGGAACTCGTTGTATTGACCTTGTAGGTAATATAAAGGGGTTACCATGTCGTTCCTGTGGGATTGTGTTGTGTGCACAGGTTCAGTGCGAGTGTGCGTATTGAGATGAGAGTTCATGGTCAATGTAACTTTTGGCAGGTCAAAGGGGTTGATAGGATCAAAAGGATTGATATGTTCAAAAGGATCACTAAGGAAGTGAGGATTGTCAATAGGGTCAACCCAAATAGGTGACTTTCTAAAGTTTTGTTGATCTGAAAGGAATGGGTTATGTTGATCTTGAAACAAGGGATTATAGCACAGCTAGAACACTGGTTTCTAATTTGGACTGGGATCTATACTAAATGGAGAGGAGGAACATGAGGATCCCTCTTGACTATCAGATTGAACAATAGGTTTAGAATGACCTCTTCCTTGATTACGAGGTTTACCTCTACCTATTCTGGAACCACAGATGGGAAATATGTTTCTGCTTCTAGTTGTAATAGGCATAGATGAAGATGAAATGAGAGAGAGATTAGGATCCAACTCAGAAATCTATCTCTAGAAATAGTGAAAAGGAGATAATAGGCTAGAACAACTAAGATGTGAAATGCACCTGGCACAAATCGTCAAGAGTATGGCTAGAATAACCGATTTGTGACTATCACATTGCAAGGTACAAAAGCACAAAAAGGTATGATAGAGAACAAAGAGACAAAATGACTTTGAGAAAGAATCAGTTGGTTTGCAACTTGAGACAATCAATTTTAGACTGCAGACAATAGGGAAATAGGCAATTAGAGCTCAGGAAAAAATCAGATCAGATGAAAAACTCATCAGTCAATGGGAAATAGCTCACTATTTTAGGACACTAGAGGATAGATTTGTGCAAGAAAGTGTTGGTTCATGTGAGAAAACTCTAAACTACGCATGAGAAAATGAAAGCTCGTGCAAGGAAGTGCTCAGTTTCTAAAATCTCGTGCGAGAAAACTCCAGGTTTCGATAGATCAACTCAATTTTTGAGACAAAAATCAGATTTTGAGACATAGTCAGGATTGTTCTCTAACAAAATTTATATATTTGGGACAGTTTTATGATAGTTTAGATCAGCAATCTCAGTTTGAATGTGATAAGCAATCGTTAACAAGCACAAAGTTTTGATCAAGCAATAGTGACACAAGAAGTAGTTGCAAACAGTTCTACCAAGGACAAGGCAATTTGGCAGAATCATGGGAGTCTTTGTTTAATCATGATTGGATAGATTAAGAATTGAAACAAACACTTAGTTATCCCTACAAAAAAATGGTAGAGAAGACAAAATATGTGCCTCACTGTCTTATGCATATGTGTGCACCTCACACAGCAGTGTCACCCCCGAGAGGGCGCCCATATTTTTGGTGTTTCCAAGGACTCAGTAATATATGTTTGAAGGTTACCCTTAAATTAGGGGCCAGCATCATATACTACCTCAAGCATCCAGGTGCATACCTATGTTGAGAATCTAGGGGAGAGATTCTTCCCCCTCCCTGCACACAGATTATGTCTTCTTTCGGAGGTGATTCGAGTAGGCATATAACTAAGAAAGTTTTTAGTTGGATTCCATTCAAAATAACCTTTGGTTCCCCTGATATAGGGTTGGGGCCTTGCAGCCACACCAACACTTGAAAGTCATACACCCGCGCAAGCAGGGCTAGGAGCGGCGCCGCTTAGTACAACAGACAAGGCTTTCTCAAGATGATAGTCAAAATGTTGAGAAAGAAGTTACCATGTCTTTGGAGTCTTTGGACATGACAAAGAAGAATTTATTATAGTGAGGTGGAATCACCAATGATAGGTGTGTACTCACTTGGGTCGTTCCCAGAGGTTCAACTTTCGGCAGGCCCTCTAAAGGTGACACAAAACTTGGCTTGGATTCGAGGGTCAAATTTTATGATTCTCTCAAAAAGAGAAGAGCATACTTCTCTAACTCTTCACCTTACCCAAACATGCAAGACATATTCATCACTGAGATAACTCTCCTCCAACCAATTCACAAGCCTTTGGGTTTCTAATTCTCTCAAAGAGAGAAGAGCATAATCCCCTAACAAGTGAACGTGCTAAAGGTTCATTAAATTTCCTTTCTTCCCTAGGTCTCCATCATGCTAGCAATGTCTAGGTCTCAGATTCATCCATGGGCATCACTTCCATGTAATGAAGAGCCTATTCCCCTATTTTTCTATCAATATTCCTAAGAAATTTTAACAAGGCCCTATTTATACTATGTGAAGAAAGCGATTAACAAGCACAATGTTTTTTTTATGATCTTCGACAACCGTCCTGTAAGAAAACCATTAGCAAGTTTATATCTTTGTCAAGTGACCTCTAGCCCACTGTTATGTTGTCAGAAAAATCAGAAAGATAAAAAACAAAAGCATGTTAGAATGATTAGAAAAAATAGAAATAGTACTTGCAAAAATAGTGAAATTTTAAAAAAAACTAGCCCCAAGTCTTGTGCGAGGAAGTACAAGGCTTCCCATGAGGAATTGCAAGGCTTCACGTGAGGAAGTGCAAAACTTTGCGTGGCCTGCTTAGAATTCTCGCATGAGAATCTGTACACAGAGAAGTACAGCCATACGACAGAGTACAAAATTTTGTCAGAAATTTTTTTGAGAGTGAGGTCAAAAATCAATTTTGTGCCTCACGGTGGGTGCCAAAATGGATGTGTCTGAATGTGACCTCTAAATCAGGCACAAACACAACATAGTCATTTCTCAATCATCAAATTGCGAAAATGAACATGAATTGTCCATTTCACAATATTGATTGAATCGACCTGTTGCCTCCTATTTAGTTGGGGTTTTTCAATTACTCTCAGAACAAGAGCCAACAACTATGACCATTTCTAAAATGGAGGATTTGAAAGCATTATAAAAATTGAAATACCATTTATTCTATATGAGATGAAATTACAATCTAAGAATGGAAGTGCATATTTTAAGATAAGAACTTGAAAAAGATAATAGAATTAAGCTATTTGATACATAAGCAAACTAATTTAAGATGCAAGATGCCATTAATCTAAATGAAATCATACTAATTATGCAATAAATGATTGAAAACATGAGAAAATTAAGACAAGAATTTTCTATAGTTTAGATACTCTAAAATTGCTCCTCTCAAATGAAGAAAAGAAGGTCCATAATATAGAAGATCCTGAAGAGAGGATGAAGAGTTTCTTGGAAAGAAAAGACTGACTCTTCATCTCCATGGAGGAAGGTGAGACAAAATTATTAGAATTATTTAATTAAATGAAGGAATTATTGCCACATGGGTGGCTTTTCACATGGAATTATGGAATTCTTTTGAGGATAATCCATTCAAATAACCAAATAATTTTTAATTCATTTTGATGTGTATTAGCTAAAGGGGGTGGAATTAATTTAATTCAAAAGCACTTAGGACTTTAGAATTAAATTAATTAATCATAGGGATTTTTAGCTAATAAATCTTGAAAATTTAGGAATTAAATATAGCAGAAGATTTATGCAAATTCAAGTTTTGTGCATTTGAGACTAAGTCAATTAAAGTCAATTAGGAAAGATAATTTTCCTAGTACAATAGGACTTTGATGATGAGAAAATGCACCAAAATTGATTAGAATGCTAAGGTGCCAATTTTGGGGTATTACATTAAGGAGTAATTTTTCATATGTATTTAAGTTATTGTAAGTAAACTTTGAACACTCTTGTATATAGCGGATGATATAGGATTTTGTTAGTTAAATTTTGAGGAGGAACCTAAAATTTTCCATTGATTTCAAAGGGGGAGAGATAAGGAGATAAAAATGATAGATTCAGCTCAGGGGGAGTACATATTTTTTTATAAGGAGTGGAACTTTTTGGAAGTTTGGTATTTTTGGACACTTACTCATTTTTTTGCAAAGTGTTGCCATCGATGCCAAAGGGGGAGATTTTTTGCATGAGATTACTGATATGAAGGATTTTTATATTTTCATTGATGGAAAACATACACAATTCTAGTGATGAATAATTATGATATGGTGATACTGAAGGTAGACTACTAGATTTGGCTAAGTATGGAATAACAGACATAGTTTACCGGTTTCGCTACATGGATCGGTACAAACACATATTATCTATTTTTGAGGTATGAAGGTAGGAGAATATTCTCAGAGGTATTATGTAGCTTTTTGTAAGATTGCAATATTTTATATCATCAGTTGATGAATTTATGATCTTATGAGTAACGGGTCAACAAATTTTAGTATGAGACAGAGATAGTTGGATGTTGGATCGATCAGTGATCCTATCAGATTGATGATCCAAATGGTTTGATTGTTGGAGGTGATAGAGCCAACACGTGTAATGACTCCTATGTTTGATTTTGAGGTTAGGAACATGTTTTGATGACAGATATGGTCGATACTTCACACATTATCTATTTTATTTTTTAGGCCGACACAGTGAGTAAATATCTTTGATGATGGATATATTTGATCTCAAGTTTTTGAGATGTTTAATACATGCAATGGTTGGATAGGATTTCTATATGTTGTATGTGATTGATGGATCTGTGAGAAAAGATTTGTCTATCAATTAAGCTTATTTATTTGGCACTTACATGAAATTGTTCAAGAATTATTGGTGTTATTTCTCAGTTCAATTTTCTATTAGATTTGTATCCATTGATTTTGTATGATAGTGAGCCTCTAAAAGTTGTATACCTATTTTTTAATTTGAGTAGTGAGCTCTAGGCTGTAATCCTGAATGCATGTGCATTCCCATTTTGTACTAAATCCCTAACATGGTAATTTTTTTCTACAGAAATGATACCTGTGGGTTTCATCCCCACCGTGGTTTTTCCCTTAATTGGGTTTCCACGCAAAATTTCATGGTGTTATGATGTTGTAGATGCTTTTCTTTTATTTTTATTGTTTATCAACATTCACTGATTTCAGTTTATGGTTATGCAATAAAGCTAGAAAGGTTATAAAAGATAAAGTATTTATTCACCCCCCCCTCAGTGTTCCTCAATCCTAAAAATTCATTCATGGGTGCCTTAGAATTAAGGTCATTTATAAAATAAAATAGAGAAGAAATTATAAAAATAAAATCTATACATTAAGCATTGATGTCCATGTTTTATAAAAATAAGAAGAGTATTTGGATATATACAAAAAAAAAGTTATGCACAATGAAATAAACCTATGTTTGAATTATAATTAATATTACTTAAAAATTTGATAAAAAATAGTATATGCAACTAAAATTTATGAAAAAATATTTCTACGTTAAATATTTGTATTACCAATCTATGTTAAAGAATTAGAGAATTTAATCTTTATGTAAAGAAGTTATGTTGTGTACAAAATAAATTACACTTTTTGTTTATAATGTTAACTATAAAAAATAATTTATTAAAACTTATATTAAAAATTAAAATATATATATATATATATACATTTAGAATCCACATATATATCAAAAACCACTAGTTCACGTAATCTTCAAATGCTTCATGGTTTAGTGCTATGAGTGGGTGAAGATTAGAATTTGGTTAAAATGTTTATTTCAATATCTCACTTTGGGTAAAAATTATGACTCACTATAATGTGATCGCCCACCTTTTTGGTGAAATAATCTTATGTTACACCCCTTAATTTTTAGGATTAGGGCTCGTTCCTCCTATATTATAATTTTATATACGGTCATTTTATCATTTATTATTCATTGTATATCTGATTAGGATTTGGATCCACTATTTAATTGGTTGTGATATTTTGATTAGGATTTGAACATTTTATTAGGTATCTATTTGATCCCTTCACCTATCCTTGTGTGCTTTGTATGTTATTAATTAAAATACATATACATTTGGAATCTACATATATATCAAAAACCACTAGTTCATGTCATCTTCAAATGCTTCATGGTTTAGTGCTATGAGTGGCTGCAGATTAAAATTTGGTTAAAATGTTTATTTCAATATCTCACTTTGGCTAAAAAGTATGACTCACTATAATATGATCACCCACCTTTTTGGTGAAATAATCTTATGTTACACCCCTTAATGTTTAGGATTAAGATTTGTTCCTTGCATATTACCATTTTATATATAATCATTTTATCGTTTATTATTCATTGTATATTTGATTAGGATTTGGATCCACTATTTAATTGGTTGTGATATTTTGAATAGGATATGACTTTTTATTAGGTATCTATTTGATCCCTTTACCTAGCCTTGTATTCTTTGTATGTTATTATCCATCATGACTTCTTATAGATTATTGAATTTAGCCTCTATATATGCATGCCTTGTTTATTTCGACACTTTCTTAGTCTCTATGGTATCTAATCCATCCATCCTTAATTTCTTCACACTCTCTATCTTAAGGAATATATTATCTATAAATGTAAAAATCATTAATGTATTTGATTTTTTCTCCATATATTTAGTTATTACTTTTCGTTCTCTCTTGGATATACAAGTACTTCACATTTTTATGAGCTTATTGAAACCTATGACTAGTGAAAGTGGTGCACACATTATAATTGCATTCAGTTACATATCCTTCATTAAGTGGTGATGAGTGTACACATTATTTAATTCTTCATGATATTGAGTCTTGTGATTCTACTATTTTCATATGTCATAATACTTTTAAGTTTGTTATTCTCTTATGATCATATTTATTTCACAATATATTTTTTGAGGAATCTAGGAATTCTACTTCATATGAAAGTTTTCATACTTAGTGAACATATTATTTCCACATCTTATGATATATTTCCCCATGTGTTTCTCTTTCTTCATCTTTCCTTGATACAGTTCACAAAAAGTTGTCAATTATACTTTTTTTTTTCTCTTAGTCTATTTATGATATATTTAGTGAGGAGTGGAGTGTTTATTATTTATCATATCATGATGAAAAATATGATTAGTCAATTCATGATTATTTTGTGGGTGAAAGTGTTGATGATAATTATTCAATTGTGCATTGTCATTGATGTTTACAGAAGTATAGTGATATTTACACAAATGTCTAATCCTATCCGAGCACAGTCAGTTCATGCCAAGCACTCTCGAGCATTGAAGAGGACCAAAGTGATTTTTCAGTTCTAACCGAATTCAATTGGGCATTACAGTGTTGGTCAGGCGTTGAAGGATTTCAATGTTGATCGAGTTAAACAGTTAGTGTCATCCAACTAATAATAGTTTATATTTTATAGATAATTGGTTATATGCATCCGATATACATGAGTTTTATTATTTATTTGGAAGGATATTAAGGCCGACTTGACAAGGCTTCTCATATATATATATATATATATAAAAGGTCAAGTTTGGATTGAATATTGAGAGACAGTGTGTACAAATGATATGAAGAGTGAATGTAAAATCAGATGGGATTTTGATTGAGGACAGAACAAAGAGAGCTACAACATAATATCAGATTAGTGAGGATCAAGTATTTAATCTAGAATAGAGATCTGAATCAGAAAAGATAGTTGCTTTTCAAAATAGGTCAATCCATTGTTACTTTCTAACAATTGTAGCAGTGATCAAAATCTCTTAGCAGAGTAGACTTAACAGTCTTTTATAAATCCTCTCACAAGGTGACATTTCTAAATTAAAGTGTTTGAAGACCTCTCACAAGGCCACTGCTTACAGGGTGATTAAATCCTCTAACAGGGTCACACCTAATAGTGTATTATTGTAACCTTTAATAGGGTCGGCTCCTAATAGGGCTCACTTCAGAAGAGTGAAAAATAGTGAGTAGTTGCAATTGGTGGTTTTTCCCATATTGGGTTTCCACATTAAATCTTGGTGTTATCTAGGTACATCTCATTTGCTTTATGGTTTATGTTTATGTAATTAATTACTAAAGATAATGACAGCTAATATCTTAAGATTTTCTATGTTAATCGAGTGACAGTAGAATATTTGTGTTAACCAAGAAACAATGACTAATTTGTTTAAGACATCTAAGGGACTTGGATTTATTTTTGTAGTGAATTATTCACCCCTACCCTCTTAGTTACTCAATTCATTTCCAACAATTGGTATCAGAGATTTTGGTGCTTTCAGGAAAGGATTTAAAGCCTAAGCTAAAGATCAGAGATGTCTTATAGAAGGGAGATCCTGAAGCTTAACAAAGACAATTTTTCTACATGGAAAGATTTGATGAGACTACGTATATCTACCATTGGAGATATTGGTTTGCAATTATTGGACCATAGGTATGTGGAGCCACCGAGACCTTTGAATGTAGATTAGATGATAGACATGAAGCATCACAACATAATGATGATTGATATAGCCTCTGCACTCAACTATTCCAAATTTTATGAAGTCAAGGACTACCCTACTGCCTTTGATATGTGGAACAAACTGCATGATATTCATGGATGGGATGTCAATGTAAAGAGAGCCAAAGCAAAAATTCTCCAAGGTCAATTTGATCAGATGAAAATGAATGAAGGAGAGGAAATTACAAAATACAGTGAAAGAATCAAGAAAATTGTTAGTGCCATCAGAGTTGCAGGTGGAGTAATTTTGTAAGAAATGATAAGAATGAGCATAAAAGATCTTGTTTAATCTAATGAGCAAAGTGAGGAAATGCATACCATGAAGTAACCAAATCTAGAAGCATGCACCATACAATATGAGACAATGTTTTTGAAGGGGGAAAAGCATAAAAAAACCCCCGTGATATTATTAAGAATGGGCCAAAGAGCCTAAGAGAGAGAAAGGAATAGAATGAGAGAAAAATGCTCATACAATGCTTCAATGAGAATGAGAAACTAAGTGTTGCAAGTGAATGTGTGAAAAAGTGAATAATGTGAAAAAGTGAGTTGAGAAGAGAAAAGAAGCATCTCATATGTAGAGATGAGA
>MU225799.1:1647197-1663570 GCA_018584345.1 Thuja plicata | reverse complement strand
ACACATGGACAAGAGGACATGTGTTCATATAGGGATTCTATAGGAATCTCCTATTTACATAATAAATTAAACTAAACTACCTTGGTTTATAATATATTTCACCAAGGAAAGATTACATATTCTAACAAATTTAAGACACAACCGTGGTCAGTAAGTTATTGATAACTTTACTTCCTATCTATACAATTAGAGTTTTAGCTATTCAACAAATGAGATGCAGTAATGGTATAAATATGGATGGATTAATTGGAAGATTATCAGCTTTTGAGTTGGATAACTTTGAAAATTACTCTCCTAATCTTGGAAATCTTGAGTCTGCATTCAAAGCTAAATTAAACCTTGGAAAGATGAAACGAAAACAGATTGACAGTGACAGTGATGATGAATCTAATGTTGAAGACCTGGAAATCATTGAAGCAATACTTGCAAGAAGATCTACAAAAGGAAAATGACAGTACAAAGGAAGAATACCATTAATTTTCTTTTCATGTGATGAGGTTGGTCACATTGTGGCTAAGTGTCCAAAAAAGAAAGACAAAGGTGAGAAAAAGTTCAACAAGTATAAAGGAAAGAAAGATTACAAAAGCTACAAACACAAAGGTAAGAAATCTTGTTACATTGCTAAAGATTCTGATAGTGATGAAGATGAAGATGAAATGGTTTATATTGCTATTAAGCATGAGTCAGATAATGAAGATAATGAAAATACAACACTATATTCTCATATTAGCAAGAATGCCACTTGGATAATTGATAGTGGTTTCTCTCACCACATGACTGGTGATAAAACCAAATTTGAACATCTTGAGCACTATGATGGTGGGAGTGTTAGTTTTCGGAATGATGAACCCTGCTATGTGAAAGGTAAAGGTTATATTTCTTTAATAGAAGGAATCAAATGTGATAATGCTTATTGGGTTTAAGGACTAAGGCACAATCTTCTAAGTGTGGCACAACTGAATAACATTGGTTTCAAGCTAGAATTCATGAATGGTAAGGCCAAGCTCCTGGATGGTAAGGGAAACCTAGTTGGAATTGGCAAACAAACAAAAGGTAATCTATTTTATCTTGATCTCAATAAAAATTCATGTTTTATTTCACAAGTAGAAGAAAGCTAGTTATGGAATAAAAGGTTGTGTCATGTGATTTTGACAACCTGGTTAACATAAGCAAGAAGAAAAGAGTAAGAGGAATTCCTATTCTGAAGAAACCAGAACTAGCAATATGCAAATAATGTCAAATTGGGAAGATGGGAAAAACTAGCTTCAAGAGCAAGAAATAAAATATAGAAGAATTTTTGGAATTGGTACATACTAATTTATGTGAACCAGATGGAACAACAAGTTACACAGGTGAGAAGTACTTCATTCTATTTGTTGATGATCATTCCAGAATGATGAGTGTTATGTTTCTAAAAAAAAATCAGAAGATTTTCAGAAGTTCCAATGATACCTAGCCAGAGATGAAAGAGAAATAAAAAAGAAAATGAAATGCTTAAGATCTGACAGAGGAGGAGAATTCATTTCTAATGAATTCAATGAATTCTGCAATGAAAGAGGAATAAAAAGATAAGTATCTTCCCCAGGTACTCCACAGAAGAATGGTATAGTAGAAAGAAGGAATAGATCCATTATGGATTGTGCAAGAACCTTTATGATTGAAAATAATGTTGCTACCAAATACTGGAAGGAAGCCATCAGCACCGCAATTCACACCTTGACCAAGTTCAACTGAAGAAAGGTACTGAGAAGACACCTTTTGAACTTTGGTATACCTATAAACCCAATGTTCATTATTTCAAATTATTTGGAAGTAAATGTTACATCTTGAAGGAAGAAAGAAATGGAAAAATTGATGTAAAAGGCGATGAACGTATATTCCTAGGGTACTCCTGTAAAAGCAAAGCACATAAATGTTTGAATCTTTCTACTCTTAAAGTCATAGAAAGTGTGCATGTAAGGATTGATGAGTTTGCAGAATGAGGTGAAGAACAAAGCAGTAAAGAGACTCAAGATTATAGAAACTTTGTATATTATGAACTTGATACTATACCTAAGACACAAGCAATGGTCATTGGACATCATCCCTATCAACCATTGAATTCATCTGCACAAACTCAAATAATTCAACCCGAGTTGCAACCTGTGAAACCCGAGCCACTGGTTGAGGAAACTGAGTTGCAAACTGAAGAGACTGAGTCATAGACATAGGGAACTAAGTTGCAAACAGAGGCACCCAAGTCTCAGACAGAGGCATCTGAGTCTTAGACAATGGAACCCAAGTATCAGATAGAAGAACATAATAGAACCTTTGAGCATGATGAACCAAGTGGAACAAGTCTAGAATCAAGAAGGAAGGATCATGTACTTCCAAAATATGTTAGAAGGCATCATGCACCTGAACAAATAATTAGAGATCAGACATAAGGCGTAATGAAAAGGAAAAAAATTAAAGGTACATGTTTTCTTAGTGAAATTGAACCTAGATCTATTAAATATGCATTGAATGATGAGATCTGGATCAATGAAATGAATGAAGAGATTTAGAAGATAGAAAAGAACAAAACCTGGAGTCTTGTACCTAGACCAAAAGATAAGAATGTGATTGGTACTAAGTGGGTTTTCAGAAACAAGATGAATGAAAAAGGAGAAGCTTCCAGAAACAAGGCAAGATTAGTATGTAAAGGATATGCTCAATAAGAGGGTATTGATTATGGAGATACTTTTTCTCTTGTTGCAATACTTGAAGGAGTCAGAACTCTTCTGGCATATGCTACACACAAAGGATACAAGGTATATCAAATGAATGTAAAATCTGCATTCGTGAATGGAATTCTTAAAGAGGAACTCTACATTGAGCAACCTGAAGGTTTTGTAGATCCTAACAAAAATAATATGGTTTGTAAATTACACAAATCATTGTATGGACTGAAGCAAGCTCCTAGAGCCTGGTATGAATGATAGCATGGTTACTTGATAAACATTGGATTTCAGAGAACTAATGACAATAGTAGCTTGTATATCAAAGAAGGACCTCAGAACAAGATACTATTAGCAGAAATATGTGTTGATGATATATTGTTTACTGGATATGATGACTTATGTAGAGCATTCTCAGAAGACATGAGTAAGGAATTTGAAATATCTATGTTTGGTGAAATCAAATTCTTTGTTGGTTTACAAGTTTATCAGATGAAGGATGATATCTATATTACCCAGTCCAAATACATCAAAGAGTTACTAAAGAAATTTGGGATGGAAGACTCTAGACTAGTTGGAACACCTATGCCTACTGGACATAAGTTGTCTAAGGATGATGAATCAAAGGAAGTAAACCAAACTACCTATAGATCCAAGATTGGTAAACTTTAATATGTTGTTCACACCAGACCTGATATTTCATTAGAATTTGGTATTGGTGCAAGGTTGTCAGATAATCCTAGAGAGAATCATTTGATGGATATCAAAAGGCTTTTGAGATCTTAAGGGTACTGAAGAATATGGATTATAGTACAAGAAAGGAGGAAACATTGATTTGAAGACTTTTATTGATGCTGATTGGGCTGGAAGTGTTGATGACAGAAAGAGAACAAGTGGTGGAGCATTATTTCTTAGCAAGAGATTAGTCTCCTAGACAAGCAAGAAACATAACTAAATTTCTCAATCTACAACAGAAGTAGAGTATGTTGCTGCAGCAGTAAATTGTTCAAACATCATATGGTTCAAATAGTTGTTGTCAGGTATGAAAGTGGAAATCACAAAACCAATTATTATCTACAGTGACAACACTAGTGCTATTAACATTTCAAAGAACCCTGTGATGCATACTAAGACTTTACATATTGCAATAAACAATCATTTCTTGAGAGAATTGGTTCAGGACAAGGAAGTAAGATTGAAATATGTGAATACTAAAGAACAAATTGTAGACATATTCACAAAACCATTTCCTAAGTATGCATTTTTGTATCTTAGAGGAAAGATAGGGGTAATTCACCTAACTGAGGCTCACTAAAACATAGTTTAGTGATGCATCAACCAAACTATAGAATAGACTTAACATGTTGATGTAGATATTTAGAGCTTATTGCATATGAATCAGTACAAATAGGTACATTACAACTTCATTGGATTTGTCAGTTGGTGTCTTTGGCATTGGTTGTCAAAGAGGGAGAGATTAATATATGTCATAATTATTAGTGATGGAGGGAGAGATTACTATATGTCATAAATATTACTGATGGAGAGATTGATGATAGAGGGAGAACTTTATCAGAAATAGAGATTAAGGTAAGAGGGAGAAATCTATATTTCAGTGATTGGGGATTTTTTGGATGAGAATCAGAATGAAGCTAAAGACATTAATAAAATTTGATGAGAATAAGAATAAAGCTAAGGACATTAATAAAAATTTCATTCTTATGATTGCTACTCTATAATTATTTATATTATGACATGTTGTATTTCCATTAATGCCAAAGAGGGAGATTGTTGATGATAATTATTCAATTGTGTATTATCATTAATGTTTACACAAATGTCTAATCCTATCCGAGTACAGTTAGTTCATGCCAAGCACTCTTAGGAATTGAAGATGACCAAATTTATTTTCAATTCTAATCGAGTTCACTCGAGCATTACATTGTTGGTCAGGTGTTGAAGGATTTCAGTGTTGACCAAGTTAAATAGTTAGTGTCAACCGACTAACAATAGTTTACATTTTATGGATAATTGGTTATATGCAGCCGACAGACATGAGTTTTATTATTTATTTGGAAGGATATTAAGGCCAACTTGACAAGGCTTATCATATATATATAAGGTCAATTTTGGATTGAATATTGAGAGACAGTGTGTACAAATGATATGAAGAGTGAAGGTGAAATCAAATGGGATTTTGGTTGAGGAAAGAACACTGAGAGATACAATAGAATATCTGATCAGTGAGGTTCAAGAATTTAATCTGGAACAAAGATATGAATTAGCAAAGATAGTTTCTTATCAAAACATGTCAATCCATTGTTACTTTCTAACAATTGTAGCAGTGATCAAAATCTCTTAACAACATGAGCTCTCACAAGGCCACTCCTTACTGGACGATTAAATCTTCTAATAAGGTCACACCTAATAGTGTGTTATTGTAACCTTTAACAAGGTTATCTCCTAACAGGGTTGACTTTAGAAGAGTGAAAAATATTGACTAGTTGTAATTGGTGGTTTTTCTCATATTGGGTTTCCATGTTAAATCTTGGTGTTATCTGTTTATATTTCATTTTCTTTATGGTTTATGTTTCTACAATTAATTACTAAAGATAATCATAGTTAATATCTTAAGATTTGCTATGTTAACTGAGTGACAATAGAATATCTGTGTTAAAAGAGAAACAATGACTAATTTATTTAAGACATCTAAGGGACATGGATTTTTTTTGTGGTAACTGATTTACCCCTCCCCTCTTAGTTACTCAATTCATTTCTAACACAAATTTTAATTCTCTTTTTCCCACTTCAACCCAAATCATTAGTACAAAATAATTTTTTCATTTTCAAATAAAATTCTATTTGAGCATTACTATACTTTTCACTACAGAGAAAAGTGTTTACACTTCAAGAAATAACCAAGAGAGATACCTAATATGATGTAGAGTGGACAACCAGAAGCCTCAAAAGGACAATGTATCCTTCAATACCTTGACTCCAAGAGGCAAAACTTATTTACACTTATCACAAGTGCAGAAATGACTTGGATCTAGGTTATCACAACCTACTTCCCATAGGGTAACCTACTCAGTAGGTTCCACCAAGTGTAGAACACCAATTCCAAATGATTGGCTCTTAAGAACTTATCCCAAATTACCAACAATACCCCATAAAATGACTCCAAGGACCAAGGATGACCTACACTCATGGATGTGGCCTATTTAGGTCACAAATACAAGGATTCAATGATCCTATTCAACATATGAAACCTTTTGAACATAGTTGCTTTGGAAACCCTCCTATTGGCTTGTAGCCTTTCCTCAAAGGATTTTTGATCTTACACAAAATATTTCCACATAAAACCTAAAAAAATTAGGGATTCAGATACCCTTTATGGCCTAAGGTATTATACTTAAGCACCAAAACATGAATATGAAAGGAAGGCATGTTGACACACAAAAGTGCTACTTTAATTAGGCCTAATTAGGTCTAAACTTACACTACAAGTGCTATTTCATTGAATCCAATTCCAAAAACAAAATTTGGATCATGTGAGGGCATGTATGAGGGTCTTCTACACTTATTTTGAGGTCTTGATGAATCCCCAAAAAAAATTTATGTGGACTATCCTAATTCACTGGTTGGTGCACACATGGACATGTACACCTAGGGCATCATGGAAAACCCATCTCCCTACACTTTTAAAAACCCAACCTACATATTCTTAAATAAAATAATCAAAAAATGATTTCCACCAAGGCTCATTAAGTTCCCATGGTGGAAATAAGAAATATACGCAATTCTTATTGAAACCCTGATTTAGGGCCTACAAACTAGGCAACGAGAATGAAAATTCAATAATGCAATGTATAGAAATTCAATAGATGAGAAAAGGTGAAAAAGTAAGATAATTCAAAGGGAAAGCTTGGTGTGTTAGACTTTCATTCAATTTCTTTCGTACTTGTCCATACCAACTAATTGTTACATGGATTTGTAGAGAAATGGTTGATCTGTATTGATTTCAATGCAAAAATTACATCATCATCCTACCACCCACCTATAAGGGCTTATGTAGGCATTCCCAATGGTTAAATCTCATTTTTAAAATAACTAGCCATTTGGGAATGACTTTTACAAGTTTTGACAAAAGTTGTCAATGTTGCTCGACAACTTTTTGAGCAATTTTGCATACTAGGTGACCTAACTTGGTCCAAACCTTTATTTTGTGATCCCTAATGGATCAAAACATGAAAAAAATGAAAATAACCTATAATTTAGGTTTTGGAAATTCATTGACCAATAGATGACCAAGGGCTTATAAAATGCAAATCTTGAAACTAGGTTTTACAAAGGAAGTCCAATGTGAAACCTAGGATACTAACATGATCTAAAGGTCACTAGGACCTTGAAGGAAATGATAAGTGCCAAATGAACACTTAGGCTAACTAGGGTGCTCCTGCACCATACTCCCCATGAGGTTCTGAACTCAAGTTCCCACTTGAGTTTAATTTATCAAGAGTGATGCCATGTTACTTGATTTGTTCCTCTATCATCCAGGTAGCATAAATGTTAGGGAGTCCTTTCCACTAGACTAGGTATTTCATATACTTCTATTTTCTATTTTTATTGAGCACCTTAGACTCAAGGATTGTTTCCAACTCCACTGGTTTTATTTTTGAAATATTTGTGATATAGTCTCCTCCATCCTCTTCACTTTGTGGATCCTGCACATTGGTCATATTTGAAACACATTTATAAGGGGTGAGATAAAAAACATTAAATATAGGAGAGATCAATAAGGTAGGAGGAAGCGATCTTTCATTAGAATTTTTGTCCATCTTTTTGATAATGGTGCATGTCCCAAATTTCTTCATATGTAGCTTTGAATACTTTCCCTTAGGTAGTCTCTCTTTCCTCAGGTATGCCCATACCTTATCTCCAATCTAGAAATGAATCTCTCTTCTCTTCTTATCTGCATGTGCTTTATATTTCATGGTGGATTGCTACAAGGTGTCTTTCACTTCTATCTGTACTTTGGTGATGAGATTTTCTAGATCTTCCCCTTGCACACTCACTCTGAAATCTAAAGGTAACTCTACCAAGTCTAGAGGACCCTTAGGATGTAAGCCATAGATAGTTTGGAAAGGTGTCTTACCTGTAGACCTATTCAAGGATTCACTAAAGGCAAATTCTTCTTGGGGAAGTATCATATCCCAAATTAGAGTGTACTTTTTCATGAGGCACCTTAAGAGATTTCCAAGAGACCTATTTACCACCTCTATTTGCCCATCTATTTGTGGGTGGTATGTTGAACTGTAGGTCAGATTTGTGCCTAGTTTCTTGAAAAGTGTCCTCCAAAAATGACCTTGAAACTTTACATCTCTGTTAGAAACTATTGCTTTGGGTAGGCCATGGATTCTAACCACTTCTTTGAATAATAGGTGTGCTATGTGTGAAGCACCATTCATGCTCTTACAAGGAAAAAAAAGCACCATTTTACAAAACCTGTCCACTATGACAAAAATGTTGTCATAACCCTATCTTTTTCTTGGTAAACCCATTACAAAATCCATGGAGATGGACTCCCATGGTCAAGAATAACTTCTCTTTACCAAGTCTATTGTCTTGTCTATTCCAAAGTGACCT
The DNA here is from genome assembly GCA_018584345.1 of Thuja plicata. NCBI lineage: Eukaryota > Viridiplantae > Streptophyta > Pinopsida > Cupressales > Cupressaceae > Thuja > Thuja plicata. The sequence continues at coordinate 1,655,225 of MU225799.1, read as the reverse complement.
CCCATGCCACCATAATGATTTTCTCTGATTACGTTTGTTCTCATGGAACACTTAGGGATGCATAACTGAGCCCCCTTAAAAAAAAGATTATTCTGTATCAAAAAGTTAGATAAATCAGTATGATACCTGTCTGTCATATTTTTGCACACCTCAAAGGCTTCTCCAAAATTTGGATCTCCTGCATATAGGTGTTGGAGTGAGTCAATGCCCACACTCTAAAGTTGAACTTCTTCAATTAATCCAATCCTTCTGCTAAGTGCATCAGCCACCTTGTTGGATAGTCCCTTTTTGTTCTTTATGTTAAATGTGTAGGCCTGCAATTGTTCCATCCACTTTACATGTCTAACTCCTAGTTTGTCCTGAGTATTGAAGAAACTCAATGCATGGCTATCAGTAAAAACTATAAAATCTTTTAGGAGAAAATAATTTCTCCATTTTTTAAGTGCTTGAACCATGGCATATAACTCTATATCATAAGTAGAGTATTTCTTCTTTGCATCATTTAATTTTTTAGAAAAGAATGCCATAGACTTACCTTCTTGGATTAGGAAAGCACATATTACCAAATTCCTTGCATCTGTCTCCACAACAAACACTTTGTTGAAATTAGGAAGAGTTAAGATTGGATATTGAGATACCCTATTCTTGAGCTATTGGAAAGCATCATTAGCCTCTTTAGTCCATACAAACTTAATATTCTTACCACCTATTAGTGCCTTTTCTTGCTGATATGAAAATATTCTTAGAGAGCTTGCTCTATTTATCCTAGACACTGACCATGCAAGATATAGAATGATAGAAACAAGGTTTTTTAAACCTCCTACACTTTGAGCTCCATAAACTTAGGCAGGATTACCCTTCTAACTCAGAACAATCAAATCACTAAATTATTCTAGTAGAATATGAATGGAATTACAGGAATTGATCACTGTAATATTTATTGGAACATACCAAACCATGAGTAAAGATCAATTTTAATAATGATAGTCACCTAATTTCAATGGATGACAGACTAGTGTTTAATCCTAGGGCATGGAGTCACTGCTGCATAGTTTTAACCCTCTTAGTCATGAACATAAATTTAAGACAACTATAGAATCTAACATAAATATAGACATACCTTATATGCCTACCCTCACACACATAGCAAGTCAATTCATCAAATTCATTATAAAGAACTAGATTCCACTGAAAATACTCTTAAGGTAATTTTAATCTTTCCTTGAAAGAACCCTAAAATTATTTCAAAACCTGCCTAGCTGATGCATAAATTGAATATTCCTTAAACATTCAATTTACATAAAATTTAGACAACCATAATGAAGACAAAATGCTCATCATATGTTTTAGAAACTATTGATGGATCTTATTTGTAGTCATGATCAAAATTGCTATTACATTCAACAGTATTTCAAAACCCAAAAACCTATAAGTCTTGAACCAGAGTTTTTGTATTAAACTTGTACATCCCAATGAAAAATGGCTATCCCTTTCCCAGTACTCTTGGAATCCTTTTATAACTAAGGATTCAACAAGTTATGGACTCAATGGGAAAAATTTACAAAATATTTTTTAACAACAAAAATGCAGTTAACATAAAAACAAAAATTGTAATTGAACACAGGTGGCAAAAGTTGGCAAAGTCTGAATAAGGTTTGTTGATGAATTTTGACAGTATCCTCTTCATCCTTTTAGCTTTTCTTCCCACCTATTTACCTCTTTGGCGGTGGGCCAATCAAAAGTCTTCACATGTTCCAATTTGGCAACAACCTCTGTCCATCTAGCATCAACGGTTGATCTGGCCTCTGAAACAAATTTTTCCATGTCTCTCTCAACCTTGAATAGGTTCTCAATCATTTCATTGTAGTATTGAGAATTTGCATCCTTTTCTAGGAATTGTTTCATCTCCTCATCTGTGAATATCTCATCAAATCCATTTGTCCAATCTGACTGCAGCTTCAAAATGCCAGCTTCATCATATATTAATGGGATCAAGGGAGGGCATTGGTCACTAAATAGTTGTAATTTACCACTTATCAAGTCAGCTTTCCCATTAAAGAAACCATATATATTATTTAACTCATTGATCATTTCAATGGTATCTGTGATTTTGTCAAGAAAATAATCACTGTATAACATGGTTGTTTTTATTTCATCCATCAGCCTATCTCTCCCTGACCAAATCTTGAAGGTGGGCTCTAAGAATGTCATGGCTTCAGCAACCACCTTTTGTGCTTCTTGTAATGAGCCATATAATGTATACACTATATCAGTCTTCTACTTCAAAACATCAATTCGATGTTGAAGTATAGGCAAGATGATGGACATGCCATTTATGTTTTGTCCATGTGATAATTCTTTGGACTGGCCTTCTGCCATTGTTGAATCCTCTTTTGCCTCTGTGGCAGCATTTGTTTCAATCTTTGACACTTCTTGAGGAATTGGATTCTTTTATCTTTTACTCTCCACTAATTCCTCTTTCAATTTAGCAATCTCTTCTTCCAATGTGTGGTTGAGAACCACAACCTCTTCATGCTTTTTTGATAAGGCCATCATTTGACCAAAATTTGTTTCATATCTTTTTGATAAATCATCAACCTTTGCAAGGTTCATGAATGATACCTGAGTCATTAGTTGAGCTATTTCAGTATCTGTAGTGTTCTACAGATTCCAAATCATTTTATCTTCCTTCTTTTCCTCTTTGATAGTCATGACCAGAGGCTTTTGTGTAGCAGGAGCCAATGACCATATAACAAGAGTTTTGGATTTAGGATCAAATCCTGACCCTTTCAAAACTTCATCCATCTCAAACTCTATTTTCAATAGGGGATCTTCTTGTCTCCTGATCTTATCAATGATAAATGTGGACTGTAAGTCCCAACCAGGCATCAACATTAATCCACTATTTTGCACCAACAATCTGGCTTGCTCCATAGTGATTAGTTCACTCTTAGGATCATAATCCTGGAGTCTTTTTATAATCTCTTCATTCTTATCTACATTTTCTTCACCTGTGGTCAGTCCTTGCCTCAAGTCCTTTTGTTTCAGCTTGATCAAAAAAGTCTTTAACTCTTCAAACTTTATGAATTCATCATCTTTCATGAATTCATTAGCTATCATGACTCTCTCGTCATCCTTTTCAAACAAAACCATTTGGTTATCCCCTTGGCCTTCATCTTGAGGCTCCTTTTGCAATTGTCTTTTCATCTTTCTAAAATATTTTCCATGTTCAGTAATCATAGCCTTGGCCTTACTTTTCCTGTCCTACATTTTGTGATCTTTCTTTTGCTTTTTCTTGGGTGGTTCTCTAGTAGAGGTAGCTTCCTTACCAACCTCTTCTTCTTCTTGATGTTCTTCCTCTCATTGCTCTTTATGTTCTGGGTCATGCAATGCAACAAGAATTGAGGACCCTTGAGAGTGTGCATCCTCAGCACTAAACTATGGTACCTATTCCATTAGAGTGTCATCAGATTTAAGCATTTCCTCTATCCTTTGCAAGTATGGGAGATCAGGGAAAAACCAGAGTATTGTCTGACTCTTTCCATTCAGCTTCTACCCTAAGGAGATCATTCCATTTCCTTATCCTCTCCTGTGTTAGTAATAACTGAGAGGGGGGGGGGGGGGAATCAGTGGCCTCAAAANAACTGAGAGGGGGGGGGGGGTGAATCAGTGGCCTCAAAAATTTATCCAATTTAAACTTTAATCCACCAATCAATACTTCTCTAATTATTAAGTCCCTACAAGATGTATGCCTTTGAAATACTTGAAACAAATAACTGTCTATCGGTTTACCTTGTCTGTCCTTATTCTTCTTGATAACCAATAAGCAGTATACTGTATTTACCGATACTCAGTAAATATGCAGAGTATACCAATCAATCCATAAATGCATATGTAGAATGTAAAACAATAAAGTAATGAACCATACACATATAACACAAGGATTTTGACATGGAAACCCTATTAAGGGAGAAACCACTGGGACCGGTACCCCAAATTTTCACTCTTCTGAATTGAGCCCTTTTAGGAGCCAACCCTGTTAAAGGTTACAAATACACGGTTAAGTGCAACCTTGTTAGAGGATTTTTATACATAGGTTGTCACTAAGTATCTGGCATCTATGCTACCATCCTTGAATCAGTATCATGACTGTCAATAGGCTTTATGCTAATCTTACTACCATCCTTGAATCAAACTTCTTCTTAGACTGTCAATAGGCTTTAGGTAAGACTTATGCTACTATCATGAGTCAACCTTCTGGTAATCTGTTAGGATATACCTCAATTACAAAAGACTATTAAGTCCTGCTCTGTTAAGAGGCTTAATGCTTCAATGGTTAAACTGAAACAAAATGACCTATTTCTAATGCAACTGAATTGTAGATTTTCAGATCTATTTACTTACAATATCTTTCTAATCAATGTATCAATTCAATTCCTTTGTAATTAACTCTTTCTACTCTGTGATGTTGTACTTTTCTGTTTGTCGGTGTCTGCAGAATTCTTTAACTCTCCCTTAGCTTGATTGATCAGGACTGCATGAAGTTTATCCTTCATCAATTTCTCTTCAGCATCCTCTATAAGTTCACTCCCCTGTGTATCTGATTGCTTCAGGGAATGAATTATGCTTGTCTCTTATATAGACATTATATTCCTTAATTCTAGGTTCTTGATTCTTGATTCTTGGCATGAAAAATAATCTAGCCAATTTGATTTGCAGCTTTAACTCCTAATTTATCTCATAGTTATCTTCTTACCAGTTGTACAAATCACTTACTTAACTATGGTCAAATAAAACAACCAGTTAAGTCTATCCTTTAGCTCTGCCAGCTAGATATTTTGTCATTTTCTGATCTCTCTGTTCCGTTGGTCAATTCTGCAGTTTGTCGCCAGTGACAATTGTCAGTTCCGTCGGTGTAACTTTAGTTAGCTTCGGGATCTCCATCCATCAGGCATCATTAGATCTTGCTCATCGAGAAACACTATTTTTAGCTCATCGGGCATCCTATGATTCTGCTTCATCAGGCAACATTGTCTTCTTCTCGTTGGGTATCACCGTGACTTTATCTCTATCTTTACCGATGGTGTGCACTCCGCCGGTGTAGTTTGTCACTTAGTGAATACTTGACTTTTATGCATTGCTGAAAGCATAACCTTTATTCCATTGATTCTCTAAAGTATTTGGCATTATGTATATGAACATACAGATGATATCAAGTTGACATCAATGACAATACAAACCATTAACTGATTTAATGTCTTGCATCATCTTCAACTTAATATAGTCAAACATTTAATCAGTTACATGTCATCAATCTCTCCCTTTGGCATTTATGGCAACATGCTATATTAGCACACTATACTATTTTCTAATACAATATGAAATACAATTGTTGAGATTCATCAAATTACCAAATAGTTTGTTTTGATAACCGATAAAATGTCTGACCGCCGATAAGCTCTGTGTAAGCTTAGATTTGATTCTTGCAGCTTTCTTGTTTCTTCTTTTGATGTGTTCTGTCCTCTTTGAGTGTCCTACTTCTTTGATGTCTTTGTCTGTTGTTTGCAACTTTTATACAAATTCTCTCCCTTTGGATATGATCTCTCCTGTTTGGAGTAATCTGATAATGAATAGTTTCTGATGATAATATGGATACATTCTCTCCCTTTGACATTAATGCCAAACAAATATTTTCACAAATATCTGACATGTTGTCAAACAATGTCTTCTATCCATAATATATTCCTTGAATTTCCCTTATCCATCATCAATATAACAATCTTCTCTGGTGCTCTAGTTCTGATATATACCTCTCTATATATAGATGTAGCTTTGAAGTTCAGCTTCTGCTTGCATCAATCATGAATGATATTCTGATAATATATGGCTGATGCATCGTCTAGTCCTTTTATTGACTATTAGACATGGGTTTGACCCCTAGTATTTTTCTCAGGTACTTAAATGTATCCTTGGGCAGTGGCTTGGTGAAGATATCAGCCAATTGTTCCTTTGATTGCACATATTCAAGTATCACTTATTTTTCTTGAACTTGTTCTCTTAAGTAATGATACTTGATGGAAATGTGTTTAGTCTTTGCATGCATGACTGGATTCTTGGAAATATTTATTGCATTTGTGTTGTCACAATAAATACCTACTGGTTCTTTGATCTTCATATGCATACCTTCCAGCAACTGTTTGATCCATGCAATATTCAAGCAGTTTGTAGCAGCAGCAACATATTATGCTTTTACAATAGACTGAGAGATGCATCCTTGCTTCTTGCTAATCCATGTGACAAGTTTGTCACCCATAAAGAATGCTCCTCCAGTTGTGCTCTTCCAGTCATCAAGATTTCCAACCCAATCAACGTCGGTAAACACTTTTAATTCAAATTTTCCTTCTCTTCTATACCATAAGCCAAATTTCTCATTATTCTTCAGATATCTTAGAATTATTTTCACAACAGTTATATGTGATTCCCTGGGGTTAGTATAAAATCTAGCAACAATTCCTACTGCATGTGCAATATCTGGTCTAGTGTGTACAACATACATGAGTTTCCCTATCATTGATCTGTATAGAGTCTGATTTACCTCTATTGTCTTGTCTTCCTTTATTAATTTTCATCTAGTAGCCATCGGTGTTCCAATAGGTTTGGAATCTTCCATCTTGAATATTTTCAGGACTTCTTTGATGTATTTGGACTGTGTAATGAAAATACCTTCACTTTGTTGAATGATCTGCAGACCAAGAAAGAACTTGATCTCTCCAAACATAGACATCTCAAACTCTTTGCTCGTCTCTTCAGCAAATGATTTGCATAGCATATCATTGCCTCCAAATATGATGTCATCAACAAATATTTCAGCAATCAAAGTGTTAGCATTAGTATCTTATTTTAAATAAAGATTACTGTTTTCACTTGTCCTCATGAATCCAATACTTATTAGATAGGAACGAAGTCTTTCATACCAAGCTCTGGGAGCTTGTTTTAATCCATACAAGGCTTTGTGAAGTCTACATACCATATTCTGCTTGTCTAGATCTACAAACCCTTCTGGTTGTTCAATGTATACCTCTTCTTCAAGTATTCCATTTAGGAATGTTGACTTGACGTCCATTTTATATACTTTGAATCCTTTGTATGTAGCATAAGAAAGTATAATTCTTACTCCTTCTAGCCTAGCAATAGCTGCAAAGGTTTCCCCAAAGTCTATACCTTCCTCTTGTGCATACCCCTTGCATAATAGTCTTGCTTTATTCCTTGTGAATTCTCCATTCTCGTTCAGTTTATTCCTAAATATCCATTTTGTACCGATGACATTCTTGTCATCTAGTCTTGGCACAAGTGACCATGTCTTTTTCTTCTCAATCTATTCAATCTCATTATTCATAGCATTTATCCATTCTTCATTTTCTAGTGCAGCATTGACAAATTTTGGTTCAAACTCACAAATTAAGCAATTTGAGTTTAAAGACTTACTTCTTGTTCTTGTACCAGCTTTCTTATCTCCTATTATCTAGTCCTCTAGATGGTTCCTTCTTATATATCTTGCAAGTATAGGTACAACTCTTTGCATATCAGCTTGATCTTCATTACCTTGCACATTATTTTGATCATTATCCTGACCATCGGTAACAACATTCTGACTGTCGGTTGCAACATTCTATTGTTCTAGATTTAAGTATTGTTGCTTGGGTAAAGTGATGAGTTCTTCATTGTATACAAACTTGTTGTAGTCCTCTAGTTCTTTTGTGCTTTCTAGCTCATTCTTTTCTACAAATTCATCAATCTTTGCATTTTCACTTTCAACTATTTTGTTAGAAGCCTTGAGTAGACATTTAAAATCTTTAATTTTGGTAGAATACCCTAGAAAAATACCTTCATCACTTTTGGCATCTAGCTTTCCATTTCTTTGATCTTTTAAGACATAACATTAATTGCCAAAATTTTTGAAGTAACTTACATTGGGTGTTTTACCATACCATAGCTCATAAGGAGTCTTCTTTGAGTCCTTTCTTAATT
>MU225799.1:1607354-1631214 GCA_018584345.1 Thuja plicata | reverse complement strand
TCAGAAGAGTGAAAATCAGTAACTAGTTGCATTGGTGGTTTTCCCAAATTGGGTTTCCATGTTATATCTGGTGTTACTTGTGTCACTTGTGTTTATGTTATTTGATTTATGCATGTCAATAACTGTGGATGTTTAAAAGATAATGATAAGTTAATCTACCGAGTAACAGTAATATATATTGAAGACATCTAAGGGAATTGTGAATTTATTTTTGTGGTAACTGATTCACCCCTCCCCTCTTAGTTACTCCATCCATATTTCCAACACTCTTCACTCCCTTCTTCATAGCCAGATGTGTCTTCTTTTCCCCTCTCTACCTTGTTCTCCAATTCTTGAAGCCTCCTAGTCAGGGCTGAATTTGTTGCCTTATGTTCTCTCACTATCCTTGCAAGTTCCATATTTGTGACCCTTGCAGGGATTTCTTCCTCCTCAGGAGAAAACATAGCTCTGATACCACTTGATGTAGAGTGGACAGCCATAAGCCTCAAAAGGACAATGTATCCTTCAATACCCTGACTCCAAGAGGAAAAAGTTCTCTACACTTATCACAAGTGCAAAAATGACTTGGATCTAGGTTATCACAACCTACTACCCATAGATTAACCTACTCACTAGGTTCCACCAAGTGTAGAACACCAATTCCAAATGATTGGCTCTTAAGCCTTTATCCCAAATTACCAAAAATACCCCATTAGATGACTCCAAGGACTAGGGGTGACCTACACTCATGGATTTGGCCTATTTAGGTCCCTAATACAAGGATTCAATGATCCTATTCAACATATGCAACCTTTTGAACATAGGTTCTTTGGAAACCCTCCTATTTGCTTATATCCGTTTCTCTAAGGATTTTTGATCTTACACAAAATATTTCCACATAACCCCTTGAAAACATTAGGGATTCAAGTACCCTTTATGGTCTAAGGTATTAGACTTAAGCGTGAAAACATGAAGATGAAAGGAAGGCAGCTTGACACACAAAAGTGCTACTATAATTAGGCCTAATTAGGTCTACACTTACAATACAAGTGTTATTTCCTTGCATCCAATGCCAAAACCAACATTTGGATCATGTGAGGGCATGTATGAGGGTCTTCTACACCAATTTTGAGGTCTTGATGAATCCCTGAACAAAAGTTATGTGGACTGTCTAATTCATTAGTTGGTGCACACATGGACATGTACACTTAGGGAATCATGGAAAACCCATCTCCCTGCACTTTGACAAACCCAACCTGCATATTCTTAAATAAAATAATCAAAACATTATTTCCACCAATGGTAATTAAATTCCCAAGGTGGAAACAACAAATATACACAATTCTTATTGAAACCATGATTTAGGGCCTACAAATGAGGTAGCGAGAATTAAAATTTAATAAATTTCAATGTATAGAAATTCAATACATGATACCAAGTGAAAAAGGAAGATAATTCATAGGGCCAACTTGGTGTGTCAGAATTTTATTCAATTTCTTTCGTACCTGTCCATACCAACTAACTATTTCATGGATTTACAGAGAAATGGTTGATCTTTATTGATTTCAATGCTAAAATTACATCATCATCCTACCACCCACCTATGAGGGATTATGTAGGCATTCCCAATGGTTACATCTCATTTTTAAACTAACTAGCCATTTGGGAATGAGTTTTACAAGTTTTGACAAAAGTTGTCATGGTTGCTCAAAAGTTGCTTGACAACGTTTTTAGCAATTTTGCATACTAGGTGACTAAACTTGGTCCAAACCTTTATTTTTTGATCCCTAATGGATAAAAACATGAAAACATGAAAATAACCTATAATTTAGGTTTTGGACATTCATTGACCAATAGCTGACCAAGGGATTATAAAATGCCAATCTTGGAACTAGGTCTTACAAAGGAAGTCCAATGTGAAACCTAGGATACTAACATGATCTAAAGGTCACTAGGACCTTGAAGGGAATGATGAGTTCCAAATGAAAAATTAGGTTAACTAGGGTGCTCCTGCATGATAATATGATGGAAATTTGTTTACCTATGGTGGTAGGTCATTCGGGTTAAGTATCATTCTCTTCAAAATGCTCGGTAGACTTAATCTATGGGACCCCACTTTTATCATGCACTGGGTGCAATGGGACCCTTGAGAATGAAAAAAATATTCTTCTTCTATGGAATATTTTTCACTACCAAAACCTTAGAATTTTAAACCATTGAATCAAATTTGGAACTTGTATAGTAAGTTGTACCCCAGTAATGGGAAGAACCCTTGTGATTGTTTGTCAACCTATCTTTAGATCGATGAGTACCCACTTTGAGAGTTTATGATTTATGTAGTAACTTGTGATGATCCTTTGACATAGGGATTGAGGTGTTAATATTCTGACTTAAGGTAAGTATTGCATGCATGTGTAAGATAAAGGAAACATGTATTGGCCCTTATATTGTTCCAGTTATTGGAAGTATAGTGATGGGTAGGTGGAGTACGCCACTTTGGGTATGTGCCTGGAGGTTAAAAATTAGTGTTTCCCTTAGAATCCTTGGTGGATACTCCCTCTTATGTGTTTGATTTTAGTCACATTGTTCTATGAATGACTTCTGAATTTTTTTATTTTCTTCGTGGAACTTTCCACATGTTGTGTGGGCTAGCATCTTTTGGGTACTTCTTTTAACTAGAATTAGTCACCAACTTTGGTATCTTTTTCTTATGATGGTTGTCACATTGGAGTTATTGTTGAAATGAAATCATTTTAAATTTACTATTAAAATTTTCTTAAATTTCCCCATTTGGGTTTTACTCTTTTGATTATAGTGACTATTTTGAATGTTTTCTAATGCTGGCCAATCCTATGTTTTATGACTTTATCAGACCCAATGTGGGCCACTAATAGTGTGTATAAGGGATAACATCAAGGATAACATACTTTTTTTGCCTTGTCGGGTAATACTAAACTTGAGAGATAGGGTCTCAACTCTATTTTAAAGGTGCAATAGGTTTGGAAATTCTTTTTAACTTGAAGCAAGTTTCAAGCTGTAATAATATTAATGCAGGGTGGCACAAGCTATTCCGAACATACAAATTGAATTTGGCCATGAATGGGAGTTCATACCACATTAGGTGATTTTTTTGGTATGTACCATGAAAGGACTCTAGTGGCATGAATTCTTATTTTTAATGATAAAGGACAATTGGATGTTTCAACTACCTCTGCTGCGTAGAAATTAGAAATGATGTATAGATGTTACTCTAGTTTATGACCTTACATATCTTATTTGGTATTGGTCAAGTATTAAAATATGGAATTAAGCCTTAGTGTGCATAGTCTATAGAGGTCCTTACTTCCTTGAATGTGAGTTAGGACTTATGATGTACCCTTTTCTTAGAAATACGATGATGAATAACTGGGAACGATCTAGTCCTCTTGTGATTTTGGCCCCTATGGTGGGCGTTGATAATCCTACAATGATAAAGTGATTGCGCCCTTATCTTTGTTTATAGATGTGATTAAGTGTTGGTTAGGTTTCCTTTTCACTCTTGGTGAGACTTTGTGTTAGAGATTTGGGGTACTAGAGGAAGAATTGTTTAACAATATTCCTAGCAGTGGGATAAAGGAGCATGAAAATTATTAGGGATAAATTACTCTCTATCGATTTGGTGTGAAGATGGGAGTACAAGGATGTTCACTTTAGAACCCATTTCCACCAAGTTTAAGGTAATAGTGGGGTCCAGTAGGAAAGTGATCATGTTCTCTAGAATGAAGAATCCTTCATCATTATAATATTTCATTTCTCCTACATTAGGGGGATTCAGTTGTGCTCAATTGATCCCATCAGATGGAAGAAGTGCATTTGACCTTAAATTTGGTAAGCATTCTTGATCTCTAGAGGAAAACTTATGTGTGTGTATGTTTTTTCATCGGGCTTTATTTTAGGGTGGTCTCCCTTTTAAGGGTGAAATTTGGGTAAAGAATCATCACCTTTTTCATAGATTTGGGTGAGTTAGTGAGATTTGTATTGGATGTAAGGATGCACCAAGAAAATGTGGTTGTAACTTATTGTTAAATGAGATAATATTTTATCAGGTTTCCCGAGTTGTTAGCACTGCAAATAAAGAAGGAACTTGGAGGGTAATGTTCGCTATTGGATGCCCCTAATGTAGTAGTGAGAGTTGTGTTGTGTCTTGGGTGGTAGAGACCTTATTGGATGTGTTTTTCTTCTAACTTGCATTGTGTCCATAACTTATGTCCTTGTGAGAGTGTTGATACTCTTTTCTTGTGTGATAGATTCCTCCAGCTTATATCAAGATGGATGGTTAGAAAAAGATGTGTCATGAGTTGACGTGTAAGAAAAACCAAATATGTGTACTCACATTGTGAACAATTTTTGATTCCGCACCTTGGTGTGCTACCTTTAGTTTGCTGCTTCAACTTCCAAGAGTAAGCCTAGTCCTTGGGGGGATGATGTAGGGACTCCCTCATTCCCCTTATATGTTGACCACCAAAGGATAGATAGGGGATTTATTCTTGTGTTCATGTCTATGTTGAACCCATGTGAGAGGGCACCCTCAGGGTGATCCCTTGTCTACTTAATTTATGTGACATTCCTTAGACTTGAGGTGCATTGTGAGATCATGTTATGCTATGATATAACTAGTTCAGATGATCCTTTGATGCTGTGATATTCTTGTGAAAGGATTTTATGAGAATCACTCAGTTTTAGTTAGCCTTGTTTTATTCTGAGACTACCTTTATAGTTGTGCTTGGTAATGGTGAGACCCTACCCGGAGCATCATAACAATTCATTCATCCTTATGATGGACCTAGTATGTGAATTATTTATGTTATATTATGGGTTTATACCTTATTGGATCAAATCAAATTTGGTGTACTCTATTTATCCCATTACTAATGATGATGATTCTATGATGCATTATGTTGCAGTAGGGCCAATTGATTTAATTGATTATTTTAGTGACACAGTTGCATATTGGATTTGTATGTATTGATTTGTAATAAGGAAATGGTAATTGCAATAGGATGAGTAAGGATCCATATTAATGTTAGGCGCTTAAATGTTATTTAGATGAGAACATTTATTGATCAATGAAGTTGAATCATAATTATCTATATATAGATGTTCATTAAATGATTAATAGAATAATGCATATTAGTATTATATTGATTAAATAAAATGGTTAGCATGACAATGTTCTGATGAATTATTATTAAAAGAAATGTGTTTGATGAAATTATATTATTATTACAATGATTAAAAGGGATTAATTAGGAAATGGTGGCTTGGATTTAATTATGATGAAATGTGATTTCTACTGTGAATTCAAAGGTAGATGCATAAATGTTGTTTATGAGTGCATATGATTTTATGAGTAAAATAGCTAAACTGATTATGTTATGTGAATCCAAAACTAGTTATATGATGATGAAGATGTTTTGTAAAAGTTTGAATGATGATTGTGTCATATATGTTATATATTGTAATTCCTTGGACTACTGATATTTGATTTAGTGTGCAGAGAATATGATCATGGTAATAAATTGGGGAACCACGTTTAGGCCTATGTGAATTCATTGCAAGCCAAGGTTGTGTCTAACAAGAGACAAGACCTCATTTTTATGTGCTATTTCATAAATGTATGTGATTTAATGTGTTCATTTTAGATTGTTAATTATAATTTTTTAATTATGTGAATGCTCAAGTGGAAATGTCATGTGTCTTGTGAAGTGTAAGATGTGTGGTGTCACTTAACAATTGTTATGTGTACATGTGGCAATGACATGTCCACTTGACGATTGGATGTCTACCAACCTAGGTAAGTACCATACAGAATCCCCATGTGAACCTCTTGGTTAGAGAGCTTGAGGTATGGTCAATTCATTTGAATTTCGTGGGTAAGCTTTAAGTGGGATTTTGGGAGGTCAAAAAGACACCTAGGGTTGAGTTTGGGCCATTTTTAAGAATCTCACTTGGTATACCTATGGGTAAGGGTCATTTTTAACCCTAGGACAACTCTAAGCTTACCAAAGGACCCTTCCAAAATTTGGGTTTTCAAGATGGACGAAAATAAACTTTTAGAAGCATGGTCTTGGTTAGAAAACCCTTCTATTTAGGTGCAAGGACTTTGTTCACTTTTAAAGTTACCTTTTTAGTGATCCATTTTTAGTAAGATTGTAAGAGGCTTAGGGAAGACCAATTAGTGAAGACCCTCCATTATTGGGATCTTAAACACCTACTCTCTATCTTAGAGATTTTGCTAGATTTAGTGAAGCTTTGGGGAAAGGGAGGCTTGGAAAAACGGAGCTCCACTCAACATAGTTTCCATAAGCTTTGGACTTAGGTTGGTGTCTCTCTCTTCATTTTAGTTTTCTCATAATATGAGATGTGAAATTGTTGATATATATAGTGTAGCTTGAATTTGTGTAGTAATTAAAGTCTTGTGTGTCTTCCATTTTATTATTGTGTTTTTTATTTTGTAATGTGTTGCATATTTATCTTGTGTATGGGATTCTCAAGGCCCACTCACCCTTGGGAGGGAAGAGTAGCCCTGTGGGTGAAGGGTTTTAGGACAGCCTATGGGTGTAGATTCTCTTCTCAAGGAGGAGAGGGAGAAAACCTGGAGTATGGGCTCCATGAAGCCATTTCTTGTTTGCATTTGGGAGTCATAAGGGTGTAGCTATGGATTTTTTCCTTGGGGGTCATAAGGGTTGAGGATGCATTAAGGGAGAGTTGCTTTTAAGTGCTGATTTGAAAGACTTGTGAAGGCTGATTTTTACATTATGTTTGGCTTTCTCCCCATAGGGTACTTGGTCCACCTTCACCCCAAATTTAGGGTCATTGTGAAACCTATTGTGGAAGCCTTGGTTGGGAGTCTTGTTGTGAGTTGTTTTCTTGAATTTGTTGATTTTGAATGTGTGTAACCTTCCTACACTTGGTTCCCCAAGCTCGGGGGTGGCCTCTTTGAGGCCTAGGCTAGGAGGTGAGCATCCCATGGTCAAGTTTAAATTTTATATTGCAGGTCCTTATGTAGATATGCCTTTTGGTGAATATATGAAAAATATTAGAAAGGGCATGTGTTGTAGAAGCCCGTGTGGCTGAGTTAATGTATTAAAACATTGTTTTGATTCATCACAGTGGATGTAAAATCTATCAAGAAAAAAATGGTAGTTGTAAGCAATGTAGATTTGTTAAAGATACAAAGTACACATGTAGAAATTAAAATTATGTTTCTTGTAGTGAAAGTTGTAATTTCTTCATTGTAAAAGTTGAAGCATTTGAAAAGAAAGATGTTTTGAGAAATGACTATCTTAATTATTTATAAAGAAATTCTATATTTCTAATATTAAAATAAAAGAGAAAAATAATTTCTTATAGAAGGTGGTGATTGTTTTGGAAGTTGTTGATATTTATTGTTCACTAAGAACAAAATTCAAAAGAAATCATTAAAAAGGGGAAACAAAATAGTTCATTTGAAAGGAGTTGTGAAATTTAAGTTGTTGACTTTTCTTAGTGTTCCATGTATTCTTTGAATAATGCTACATTAAGAGCTAACTAATATTGAATGAAAAATCTCATTTTTTTAACCATAAAAGTAAAGCAACACTTTTTTAGGACTATTTTTACTTTCATAAGCACCCACTAAAACTACTAGTGTGTGAACTAAGTTAAATAATCAAATAGTCATATTTATGAATTAGATTATGGCACATAATTTTTTGGAAACATTAAACATTATTGTATTTTGTCATTGTGCAATGAAATTAGTCTCTCTCTATATAAGTATTGATTTATTTATATATGTATTTTATTTACATGTCTGATATTTATTTTCTATTAAAAATGTTGGGGTTGTGTTTATGTACATAAAAATAAAATATGTTGTTGAAAAGAAAATAGATAATCACACATATTTAATTAGAGACATTTTATAAAGTGTAACAATTAAAGAATATTAAATGATTGGTTTTAATGAATCCTATAAATAAAATTTAAAAGGTTTTGATAAAACACTTACTAAATAATGAACCCTATATTATTGTTATGAAATATAATAATTATATAGTTGAATTGTTGAATTAAATTATTTTAGTAATTAATTAAATAATCATTATTAGAATTTTAAATTAGTGGATTTAAACAACAAAGATGGGACTTTAATATACTATGTTGAAAAGAGAGAAATTTAGTTGTAAAGCATCGTTAATCAATTAAATAACATATATTAATTAATTATCACATCATCAAACTCTATTAAAAGAGTAATTAAACAAAATTATATTAGGGTTATCAACTTCATTAATGTCAGGTTTTATGATGATTAAGACATCTATCCTAAGGGAGACTTATGATTGCAAAATGGTCATCATTATAATAATATCAGTAATTATAAACCCTTCATAAAAATGTGATTAGGAGTTAAGAATTTAATTAGGTAGTGTAATAGATTTAACTTGGAGACTTAGTTATACCCCTTCTAATGTATGTGTTAAGGGATGCTGACAATCATCATGATTCCCCTTAACCCTAATAGTGATTGTTGCAACTTACCTACTAACGTAACCTTTTTCCATTAAAGAAGTAAACTTAGAAGCTAGTTTGGTAAGCCTTGGGAACCGCTCTTCTTCTTTCAACACTATATTATTTTTCTTTAAAAAAAAGTTGTGTTTTTTGACGTTAAATTTGGGCATGACACCGATGCCCGATCTCCAATCCCTTGACTTTGTTTGGGATCATACCTTTGAAGTTTCAGGGTGTGATGGAGAACTCACCATCCACAATCCTACCCTTGAAGGGTCTTTCATGGCAAGAAACCATAATTTTGGATGTCGTAGTTATGTCACCTAACATTTTTTGTTATAAATTAGGGCTTTCACCTTTCATTTAACCACATTAACTTTTATCAATGATAGCATAGAGCGATCTTCAGTGAGTGATTGAGTTATTGTATTCGAGTGGTCACTATTTGTTCCTGCGAGTGCAATGGTGGTGTTTGTAATCTTAGACAAATGGTACACCACCTTCACTTTTCCTTCATAGGTAGATTTTTCATGTCATCCTAGAGTTTCTATTTCTTCCCCTTGTTAGTTCTATTTTAGGTTTTTTTTTTTGTGGTTTGATTGATCATCTTGTTAGGGTTTGGATTTATTTTGTTTGTTTGGTTTTCAAGTTTAGAGTTTAGTGTGTTTGTCTTCATTTGTTGTTTGATTTCAATAAGATAGAATAATAAGATATTTTTTCCTTCCCATGCAAGCATGAATACCATTTTAGGGCATTCAACCACAAAGTAACCATGGACAAACTATATTAGTAGAAAGATGTAAAAACCTAACTATAGAATTGGAATTTAATATGGGGATCACTGATCATCGATCCCCAAAAGGTCTTATCCTTTTGGTGATCAGGATTTCATGGATCCTCGTTAGACAATTCATTTCAAATATCTTGATCCCTCAAATCCCACAGACACAACCACGTAGATTGTTAGGCATAAAGGGTGTTTAGATCCCTGACCCTTGAAAGGGATTGAGACCCTAACACCTTGACTCACTAAAACTCAAGACTCAGAGTTTCACACTTTTGCATTTTAAGGATATTCACATCCCAAAAACCCAAAAAATTCAAGGATCTTAATATACCCAAACCTAGAAATTCTACACTCTTAGGAATCTAAACATGGAAAACTTGTTTTTTTCCTAATAAATAATAAAATTAATATGGTTTTTTCTTAATTACAAGTATTGCAATGTATCTAGTTAGGGTTTTTATCTTTTGGTTATATTTTTTCATTTTTTAGAATAGGTGAATAATATTGTGAAATGGTATTGACACTTGCCCTTTTGTGCAAAAGGAGATATGACTATTCAGACTCTAATGAAGTACAAGTTCCTAGGATGCAATAAGTTGTCTAGATTTGGAAATGACCACCTTGAGGATAGTGATATGGACCTTGGTCACGTGGACCTCAAGGAGTTTCACAAACACATGACCCATTCAAATGAAAGCTTGAAGGATATCTTATGTGTTTGTAGATAAGAGAGGATGTGTAAGAGCTCAAATAGAAACCTCATATGTTGATAAACCAGTAGAAGATATGGCCCAAAAGGATTACGTGATGGAAGAGATGTATTTAGGGATACACACCCAAGAAGGGGATAAATAATTGATGGGATTGGTTGTCACTTATATTTTTAGAAGAATGATTAATGATAAGAATAAGTAGGTCAACTTAAAAACACAAGTTGAGGACTTAAAATCCCTCATCACTCGGTTGGCTGGCCTAATTGATCTTGCCAACCAATCTACAATCCTACAAGCTGCATTGGATGCACATGGGAAGTCTTCTCATAGAAAACCATTTTTGAGAGTATGTAAAGAATGGAGATAGAACATAAATAATTCAAGGGAAGAGATAATACAAGTAGTATTCCTATTCTAGAAATAAATGGTCAATATATTGTTTATTTTAAAGAATATGATAAAAATGATGAAGATATTTGGATCTAGAAAATCATACTCATATGGGAGGACATCCTTCTAGTTTTCAAAATCACAAAGAAGATAAGTGTGGACAAGTTGTTGGCCACCATAATTTTTTAGCCTAAAAATATTAACCTTATAATTATGTGGTTAAGGTCCATCAATTTGGTCATAAAAGAGTATAAGGAGCAAAAGATACTTTAATGTAGCGAGTGGAATATTTTGTGTGAGAATTGTCATGTATATTTTTTTACTCCTACCCGAGTTATTTTGTTGTTATTAGTTTTACCAAAGTCATATTATTTATAATAGACAATTGGTAAAGTGCAAAGAGATAGTCAGTAAAGCAATACAAAGACATACACTAAGCAGAGACATAAACCGAGCACAAATATACACTGAGAAAAGACATACTCTAAGTAAGGAAAGTTATCAAGCGAGTCAATTACCAAGTGAGTAAGTCACCGAGAGTGATAGTTATCGAACTAAGCACACTATGTCACTGGGAAAGAACAAAGCATGTTACTGATTTTCATAGAGATGACATAATCATTCAATGCAGATACATTGAGTCTGGACGTCGAGCATGAAATGTATTACAGAATCCAAAGAGAGCATTTGTTAGAACATTGGGATTGTAAATAGTTGATTGTACATGATCATGAGGAAGATTCACTAATGAAAATAAAGAAAAAATAATGCATTGGAGGCATAACCAATATTGCACCACTTAATCTCCATTATTGAGGAAAGAAGCCCTAGATCTTTGTTAACGTCCTGGAAGTCATATAAAATATCAGAAATAGAATACAAAAAAAAAAAAGATGATGTTGAAAGATTGCATATGAAGGAGAGATAAGAAGTGAAGGATATTTATGTAGAGCAAAAGCAAAGCTTAACTTATTGACTACCGAGTGCAGTATGAGGTAACAAGTTAATGAGCATAAAGAGTCTGAACAACATTTAATTGATGCACATATGTAGACATTTTGTAATAAGTTTTATTGTAATAGAGGTAGTACAAATCTCATTACTAGGTAGGCCCTAATAGGTCTTATATTTTAAGTTCTTTAATAGGGTACATCTCTTAGATTAGAGATTGTAAAATCCTTTTGCAAGGTCGACTGAATAAGTCATATTATACTCCTAACAAGGTAAGCTATCAGATATAGCTAACATTGTAGCTCTAACCGAGCACCCTTTTTTGTTTCTGTAGTGAAGGTTGTGCCTGTGTCATCCCCACCATAGGTTTTTCATGTAACAAATTATTTTTGTGTGAGAAAAAATCTTGGTGTTATGAGTTGTGCTTACATGTTTTATTTTATTTGTTCTTCAATGTTTCTATGCAATATATCCAGTTCGGTAGATGGTCAAGGTTGAAAGATTGAAGTTTTATAAGTACGAATTCACCCCTCCCCTCTCAATACATAAATTTAAATAATTAATCCTACAATTGGTATCACATCCTTGGAAAGTTACAAGCAAGACAAAAGGATTGAAGGTCTTGAGTTTGAATTGGAAAATGCACATGAGGTGATTAAATATCTTAGGAGGAAACTAGAAAATTTATTGAAGGCTAGGAGGCACTTATGTAATGAACTAAAGTCTACTCAAGAGAATGTTGATGTAATTGAGAATGCATCTGAAGGGAGTCTGAATGATGAATCTAAAATGGCCATTGCAAATGTAATGGACAAGAACATTATAGTTACTGAGAAATTGGACTTAATGAAGAAAGATCGGGAAGATCAAAGCATAAGGTTGATAGAAATACTTGTATCTAAGGGAAAAAATAAAGCTAAAAAAAGGATGGCAGAAGAAGAAAAAAGAAAATCTAAGATAAGACTTACTAAGAAAGACAATGAGATCATGAGAATGACCCAAACTCACTATGCTATGATTGATCAGTTAGTAAATAAAAATACAAAGTTAACCATAAAATAATTTGAGAATCAAGCATTGAAGAATGAGATTGAAAGAATGAGTAATGAACTAAAAGAAGAGGAAGAAGTTGATGAGGTACTAAATAGAAGTGAAGAAGCATCAAGGAATTTGGACGAATATATTAGAAGTTAGAAGAAATTGAAAGACAAAATAGGGCATAGATTCAATGAAGACAGCACTACTGAGAAAGGTGAGTCCTCCAACTGACCTGAGAACCAGGATACAACTACCCCACCGAAGAATGCAAAGCCAAATTTATACTATTGTGGGAAACCTGGACATATAGCCAATGTGTGTAGAAGAAAAAGATGTAAGTCACTGAACACGCCTAAATTTGATAAATATTGTTATAACTGGAACAAATATGGACATTAAGCATTTGAGTGCAAATCACATATTGTTAACAACACAAGGAAACCTAAGTTTTATGGTTCTTGAAATAATTGCAACAAGTATGGTCACAGATCTAAAGAATGAAAATTATAAAGAAGAAATGATAAATGGGTTCCTAACCGACAGAGTCCACCAAGAAACTGACAAGGAACATCAATACCATGGGACTACAATACAAGAATCTCATGTGTAGCATGTGTAAGATATGGACATATAGCAGCTAACTGCATGATATTGCATGGAAGGAACAACTGACAAGCATGCATAAATCCTGGTATGGCATGTTTTCACTATCACAAGGTATGACACCTAGCTGAAGACTGCAGGTACCGAGGAAAATCTCCAACCGAGGAAGAAATATTTGGCAGAACAAAAGTAAATTTTGAAGAAGTGAGAAATCAAATGAACAAAACTTGGATAAGGAAGTTACAAGATGATGGGAAATATTTTGGAATAGTTAGTTAGGTATGTATAGGAATTGCATAGTAAAATTCCAAATCTTAAATTGTTTCCTAGTATATGAGTAGAGATCTATATCAACATATTTAGATGCATTTGGATATATATTTTGTGAAGTTTGTATTTCATATTTTATTGATAAAGGAATTTTAATGTTATAACATTTGGTGAAAGGAAATAAGAAATGGTAAGCAGTAAAAGTAAGTCAGTAAGAGCATTAATTGTTATATTTATAACCATTGGAAACCTACTTGAGAAAAAATTATAAATAGACCACATCGCATATCATTGTTACATACCATTTCCAGAGAGAACATTGAGAAATTTGCAAAGTTGAGCCTTCTAGAGAATTTGAGAAAGTATTAATGTTATTCTAATCTATTATGAGATCATTTGAGCATATCTAAGTTTTATCTAGTATTTCCCTAAGTTCTGTGTATGTAATTAAGAAGAAGAGAATGAAGCCCTAATTGATTCTAGTAGTGAAAAATAGAAGCATGGAACCTAAGATTCAGAATCCATTTGTTATCAAGGAAGTTGAGCCTCTTAACCCTAAGTATAAGCTACCTCCTACGAAGGCAGTTGAACCATACATGATAGGAGCCCTAACGTCTGTTCCAGCTAGATTAAGTCTAGTAAAACACATTCATGATTTCATCCATTGTAAGATTAAAGAAATATTTGAAGTTGAAATCAATTCATCATTTCAAGGCTTGTGCGTAAATGGGAAGTTGAAGGATGACCATTTTTATCTTGAGACTAAGGGTTTGACACATGCCCAACACTTACCAAAAGTATTTAAGTACAAATGGATGAACATGGTACTTAGCCGCATTCATGATTAGTTCATGTAGCTTGATGAACCTATGAAGATCACCAAAGATGTGTTACACATTATTACTAGTTATTTTGGTCGGTGACAGATCAAAATAAATCAAACAAACAGACAAGAACAAATTGTGTCAGCTAACTAAAGCTAAATGGGATTGAAGAGGTTTGAAAATTTCTACTATTGAAGACCCCAAGTTTAAGTATGCATGTAAAATCATATCTTACCGAGTCTTCCAATCATCCCAAGTGGATAGTGTTTCGTGTGGAGCTATTGATTTAGCATATAAAATTGTGAAGATTGACATCTGTCAGATTCTGTTGAAACAATTGGATGACAATATGAACACAATCATAAAGGAAAGGTCCAACACATTGAAATTTAGATCATTACTGGTATGCATGTTCTTCTAATTTTATAATTTCTTTCCATGAATTGGAAATGTAACTTGGAATGTGAAGAAGCCCATTATTATCAAATCAACGAGTATATTCAGAGTTTAGGAGAAAACCTAGACATGGTGATGAATGATTACTGATGAAATGTAACTAATTGAATATTTGAAGATATTGAGTTGATGATCATTAAAGGCATTAAATCAATCAATGTATAGTATTTTCATTGATTTCAACTTGATATAATTTGTATGGTCATAGAAATACTACCAAAAGACTTCAAAGAATTGATGAATCAAAGTCTATGCTATCAGTAATGCATATAAGTCAAGTATTCACTAAGTGACTACATACACCAATGGAGTGCACCCGATGGTCAGAGTAAAAGAACAAAGTCACAGTGTTGCCCGACGAGGAAATGCACAACATTATAAATGAGTAGAGTTACAGTGTTGCTCGATGAGAAAAACATAGAGTAACCCGATGGAAAAATTTTTAGTGTTGCTCGACGGAAAAGACAAGGACAGAGATCCCAATGACAACTGAAGTCACACCGATAAAACAGTCAATTTTCACCGATGACTAACTAAAGTGTTGACCAACAAAATAGAGAGTTCATAAAATGAAAAAAATGCTTAGCTGCCAAGAAGCTAAATATAGAATTAACATATACTTATCATTATTTTAACCATCCAGATAAAGCCGAAGATAAGTAACTGATTTAAAGCTGCTTTTTCAAGTTGGCAAGAAGATCTCTACAAGATGAGACTAGAGATTTTCTTTAAATCTATTGGAAAATATTGTTGAACACGCCAAGATCAAGAAATCCTAGAAAAGAGGAAATCAGGTCTATAAGAGACAAACTCAATTCATTATAAATTGTGTGTGTGGGGTGAACAAGAGAAGAGGAAAGATGCTAAAGGAAATTTGAAGGAGAAGAAAGTCTTCATTTCAGTCTGGATCAAAAAGATAAAGGAAGAGCTAGATTCTATAGATACTGATGAATAATGAGACAAGAATCACAGAGAAGAACAAGTGTGGAGAAAAGGTATATATTTGATCATATTGATCAGTGAAGTAATGGACCTACAATATATCTGAAAATATGCAATTGAGTTGTATGTATGAACAAATCATTAGTATTTTAGTTTAACCATTGAAGCATATAATCCTCTTAACCGAGCAGGACATAAAAGTCTTTTTCAATTGAGATACATCCCAAGGAGTATCAAAACATTTGATCACAAAAGTAGCATTGGATATGCCCAATACCTATTGACAGGCCAAGAGAGTTTGATTAAGGATGGTAGCATTAGATGCCAGATACTAGTTGACAAACTATTTCTAAATCCTCTAACAAGGTCACACATTACAGTATGTTTGTAACCTTTAACAGGGTTGGCTCTCAACAGGGCTCACTTCAAAAGAGTGAAAATTTGGGGTACCGGTCCTAGTGGTTTTTCCCTTAACAAGGTTTACAGGTTAAAAATCCATGTGTTATGTGTGTATGATTCATTTCTTTACTGTTTTGTATCTTACAAAGTTAATTTTGGATTGATTAGTATACTCTGCATATTTACTGTGTTTCGGTAAATAGATGACTACTTATCGGTAAATATATAGAAAAAGGTTTGACAGAGAAATCCGATAAGTAGTAAATTGATATAAGTATTTCATGGCATTCATCTTGTAGGATAAAAGATAACTTGAGATATAATTTGTGGTCATAAGTTTAAAGGGTTGATTTAAGGATTAATTTTTGAGGCCACTGATTCACCCCCCCCCCCCTCTCAGTTATTACTAATAATTGGTATTAGAGCTAGTGTTCTTAGAAAGGAAGGTTTCAAGACCTAAGTCAAAGATCACAAGATGAACAGACGAGATGTACCCAAGTTGAACAAAGATTATTTTTCTTCATGGCAGAGCAGAATAAGACTCCACTTATCAGGTATTGGTAATGATGTTACTCAATACTTAGAAATTGAATATGTGTTTCCCACAGGAGCACCAACAGTTAAACAATTGAGAGAAAATCATGAAAACAACTACATGATGATAGAGCTTGCTTCCTCACTCTCTGATGCTGAATTTGAAGATGTCAAAACCTGCAAGATTGCAAAGCAAATTTGGGACAAATTGATGCTTGTACATGGTGGTGAAAAAAGTTTTTTGAGAGCAAAGGAAGAAATCCTTAGAGGAAAGTTTGATGATCTCAAAATGAAAGAAGGTGAAAACATCACTCAGTACAGCACAAGAATCAAAGAGGTAGTCAATGCTATCCAAGGAGTTGGAGGTGTACTAGAAGAAGATACAATGGTAAGTAAAATTCTAAGAACCTTACTGTCTACTTTTTCTATTAGGGTATCTGTCATTCAAGAAATGAGAGTAGTAGAAAATACAAATGTTACTCTAGACAGTTTGATTGGAAGACTGATTTCATTTGAGAAGAATAACTTTGACAATAGTGTCTTACCAAATATAGAGTCTGCATTCAAAAATTCTACAAGAATAAGTAAATCAAGTCATAAAAACACAACGAGAAAAGATATTGATAGTGAAAGTGAAGAAGATGATCTTGATGAAATTGAAGCACTTATGAATAGAAGAATGCAAAGAGGCAAAGGTAAATACAAAGGTAAATTACCACTTGTTTTTTTTAATTTAAAAGAGATTGGACACTTTGTTGCAAGATGTACTAACAAAAGAAAAGATGACAAAAGTAATGACAGATCATTTGAAAATAAGTCTGACAGAGCTGATTACATAAGCTACCAACAATCAGAAAGAAGAGATGCCCGAGACTATAAGGACAAATGAAAGAAGGCTAGTTACCTAGCAAAATGCAAAGATGATGACACTGACACCGAATCAGATGAAGACATTGAGATGGTGTTTGTAGTAGTGAACGATGATCTAGATGATGATGAAGAAAGGTATGTAGAAACAACTCTCATATCTAAAGTTGGCAAAAATGATGTTTGGATCATAGATAGTGGCTACACTCACCATATGACCGGTGATAAGAAAAATTTTGAAACTTTTGAATACTATAAAGGTGGTTCAATAAGAATGGGTAATAACACACCTTGTCCAGTTGAAGTTAGAGGAAAAATAATGTTGAATAGCCAAATAAAATATGAAAATGCTTATTGGGTAAATGGATTGAATTATAATCTATTGATTGTTTCTCAGTTGAATAATTCAAGTCACAAAGTATAATTTGAAAATAAGAAGGCAAATATCTTCAATAAATCAGGAAACATGATTGGTATCGGTGAGCGGAAAAAAGGTAACTTATTCTATCTAAATGACACTGACACCACTTGTTTGATTGCTACTAATGAAGACATATGGTTGTGGCACAAAATATTGTGTCATGTGAATTTTGACAACATGATAAAGATTAGTAAAAAGAGAAATTTTAGAGGCTTATCGACGATGACCAAGCCCAACAACATCATGTGTAAGAATTGTCAAAAAGGTAAAATGATAAAGTCTACTTTTAAAAGCAAAACCCATAAATCTGATGCAATTTTGGAAATAGTCCATACTGATTTATGTGGACCTATGAGGACAAAGAGTTATTATGGAGATAGATATTTTATTCTCTTTGTTGATGATTACTCTAGAATGATGACAGTCATATTTCTAAAAGATAAATTAGAATCATTTAAGATGTTTAAATGGTACAAAGCAATGGTTGAGAAGCAAAGTGGTAAGGAGTTAAAATGCTTAAGATCAGATAAAGGAGGGGAATTTATTTTAGATGAATTAACTAAATTTTGTAATGAGCATGGAATCAAAAGACAGGTCTCTGCATCGAGAACACCACAGCAGAATTAAATTGCTAAAAGAAAGAACAGATCCATAGTGTTGGAGATTTGATTCTAAGAGTTGATTGTTTGTATGTTTGTCATTGATGACAACATATAATACATAGAAGTAATTCTGTATGAACTTATGTGAATGATGACATGAAGACTTGCGTGGATAGATACATGTTGTTGGCATGTTTATTATGTTATGTTCATACATGCAGACCCAGATATGATGTTTCAGTAAAGTTATGCAATTCTGTTATTAGCAGTTACAATTATGGAAGTATAACGGTTTAGGGCCGACGTATATAATGTGTTTTATGAGTTGTGCCTATCTTCAGGATATGCATGATTAATTATTAGTTGATGATATAAATCCAAAGGTGCCAAATGTGTTTCAAGATGATTGCAAAGTTATGGTTAATTAGGTGAGGCTGACTCAGTGAAGCGTCACATCTGTTCAGCATTGACTTGTGTAGACTTAATATTGTTTGTGTGCTTATTTAAGCGGACTAAGATATTTATGAAGTTTTTCTAAGAGCCGACATGACCTTCTAATTTGGAGAAGATACGTATAGTAGTTCAATTGTGATATGTTAAGTGTGAATGATACGAAATGTGAAGAAAGATGTACAGAGAAGATTATTAGAGTTGGTTCATTCATCAAGGGTCTATGTGAAGAAGAAGTGAAAGATTGTAATACACTAGAATTGATCAAGATAGTAGGTCTACTCTACAATTCATCATTAGATATAGTGCATATATGTTATACAGAAGGTTGTAGCCTTCACCATCAAGCAGTGAGCTTTTGGACAGTGAGTCCACCACCCCTAACAGGGTTATTTGTAAAAGACTCCTAACAAGGTCCGACCCTTAACCAGGTCACTATACTTATTGCATTGTGTTGTATAACTCCTAACAGGGTTGAAATATCTTCTAACAGGGATTACTACAAACAAGTATAGTTCATTGTGGGTGCTAATTCCCTTCGGGGTTTTTACCATTTGCTTTCCCCGTAATCAAATTGTGTGTTGAGTACTGTGTTATCTGATTATGCATTTACTTTGTTATATACTAAAGGTAAAGAAGTAAAAAGGACTTAAGTAACTGATAACTGATTCACCCCCCCTCTTAGTTATCCTTTGGGACTTTTCTAACAATTGGTTTCAGAGCCAAGTTCCTTGAAGAAGAAGCCTAACAACTTAAGGTAGATCAGACGTCTTACTTCAGAAAAGAAAGCCCTAAGTTTGATGGAGAAAATTATTTGGATTGGAAAAACAAAATGATAACACATCTACAATGTATTAGCTTTGAGATCTTTGAAATTGTCACACAAGAGGTTGTAATTCCATCTCTGAAAGACCTTGCAAAGGATGATGCTACAAACAGACAAAAGGACATATTTACACATAATGCAATTGCCAAAGAATCCCTAATCAACACCTTATCTGACAGTGAATTTTTTGAAATCAAGAAGATTGATAGAGCACATACCATATGCAAGTATTTAGAAGACATGTTTGAAGGAGATGTTCAAGCAAAGAATGCACGAAGGAAGATATGGAAGAAGAAATACAACAGTCTTGAGATGTTACCTGAAGAGAACATTAGAGCTTACAATCAAAGGATAAATGAAGCAGTATCCAGAATCAGAAATAATGGTGGTGAAATACCAGAAGAAGATATAATGGATAATTTATTAACTACTTTGACATCAGACTATGAAAACAAGATTAGTATTCTAGAGGAAACTATGTAACTCTCACAAAACTTCAAGAGAGAGACTCTAATCAACAAAATCTCTGCATTTGAGATATCAAGATTGAAGACTGAACCTAAAAGTGAAATAGCTTTCAAAGCCATAGTCCATGGTAAGAAATCCTTACACATCTCCAGTCACAATGAGAAAGAAGAAGTTGATGAAGAACTTGAAGAAATCATAGCCATGATTGCTAGAAGAGAAAAGAAAGGAAAAAGGTAAATATGAAGGACAACTTCCATTCAAATGTTTTTCATGTAATAAGACAGGTCACTTTGCATCTAAATGTCCCACAAGAGTCAAGAAGTTCAGATCTGATTACAAACCCAAATATAAGAAGGAATGTTATCATGCTGAAGAAAGTGTAACTAATGAAGATTCAGGAGAAGATGAAATTGGATTCGTTGCCCTTAAAGATATGGAAAGGTTGCTTGAGGAAATGGACATTGCAGATGAAAAGGAAGAACAAAAGCTATCCCTAATTTCCAAAGCAGACATAAGAATTGATTGGATCATTGACAGTGGATGCTCTCATCATATGACAGGTGACAAAGATAGATTTGTTCAGTTAGACAAGTACAAAGGTGGTATGGTTAGTTTTGGAGATAACACTCCTAAACCTATCATAGGTAGAGGTTCTATCACTTTGCATGGAAAGAATAAGACATATGATGTTCTATATGTTGATGGATTACATCATAACTTGCTGAGTGTTGGAAAACTACTTGACAAAGTTTATCATTTAAAGTTCAAAGACAACAAGTGCATCATTAACAACAAGGATGGAGACATGATTGCATCAGGATCCAAAACAAAAGGTAATGTTTTTCACCTAAATTCTGATGTGAGTTGTTTTGTTACAAAGGTGGATGATAGTTGGTTATGGCACAAGAGACTTTGTCATATCAACTTTGATAATATAGTGAAGATCAGCAATGTTAAGGCAGTTAGAGACCTACCAAATATTGCAAGACCAGTTGACACAATATGCAGGGAATGTGTTATGGGAAAGCATGTAAGGAGTTCCTTTAGAAGCAAGCAGAACTTAGCTGAGAACAAATTGGACCTAGTACATACAGATTTGTGTGGTCCTACTCAAACAAGATCATACTATGGAGAAAGGTATTTCATTTTGTTTGTTGATGATTTTTGTAGGATGATGTGGGTTGAATTCTTAAAGGAGAAGTCTGAAGCCTTTGAGAAGTTCAAAATATTCAAAGCTAAAGTTGAGAATGAATCTGGATTGAAACTGAAATGTCTAAGATTAGATAGAGGATGAGAGTTCACCTCTGATCTATTTTATGACTATTGTGAAGATTATGGTATTAAAAGACAGTTGAGTGCACCTAGAACCCCTCAGCAGAATGGGATTGCAGAAAGGAGGAACAAGATCATACTTGATATAGTGTGCACTATGATGATTGAAGGAAAAGTTGTGCACACCTATTGGAGAGATGTGGTGAACACAATAGTATATACTATCAACATAACCTAATTGAGGCCAGGCGTGGATAAGACATCCTATGAACTTTGGTTTGGCAATGTACCTACAGTAAAATACTTCAAAATCTTTGGCAGTAAGTGCTACATCAAGAGAGATGATGGTGTTGGTAAGTTTGATGCTAGAAGTGATGAAGGTATTTTCCTTGGTTATTCTACTAAAAGCAAAGCATATAGATGTTTCAATTTGAGATTAAAGAAGATAATTGAAAGAACGCATGTTAAGATTGATGAAAAGTTTATGGTTCAAGAAAGATACTATGAATATGCACCTATGATTGAGGATGAATCTAGATCTAACAGCAAAGATACTATTATTGAAGAAATGTTTGATTGCATTGATGTCTCATGCAATGACCTTGAATCAAGCAGAGAATAATCACAGATTATAGAAGAAGAAGACACACCTAAGGTTCCAAAATTCACATCTAGATACCACTCTAAAGATGACATCATTGGAGATCTGAGTAGCAGTGTTTTGACTAGATCTAAAGCAAAAGGTCTAGCAACGGTGAAGAGGTATGTTTACTTTCACAGATTGAACCCTTAAGTGTTGAGGATGATTGTAATGATTCTGATTGGAAGAATGCAATGAAAGAAGAATTAGATTAGATAATTAGAAATGACACATGGGAATTGGTCCCTAGACCTAGTGACAAAACTGTGATTGGAACAAAGTGGGTATTTAGAAACAATATGAATGAAGATGGTACAGTAGTTAGAAACAAAGCAAGATTGGTATGCAAGGGATATGCGCAGAGAGACGGAATAGACTACACTGATACATTTGACCCTGTGAGGAGACTGGAAGCCATAAAGTTGTTCTTGGCATATGCAACAGTCAAACACTTTAAAGTATATCAAATGGATGTAAAATCAGCTTTTCTGAATGGTGATTTGAATGAAGTCTACATTGAACAGCCTGAAGGATTTAGTCTTTCAGAGGAACCAGACATGGTATGCAAATTGAAGAAAGCACTCTATGGTCTTAAACAGGCCCCAAGAGCTTGGTATGAGAGACTTGATGGTTATCTTACCAAGATCAGATTCAAGAAAGGAGCAACAGACTATAACCTATTCACAAGAGAAGCACCTGATGGATGATATTTGTTGATGACATTATCTTTGGGGGTAATGATAAGCTCAGTAAAGCATTTGCAAAAGAAATTTAGAATGAATTTGAAAGGAGTATGATTGGTCCTATAAAATACTTTTTTGGATTAAATGTAAAGAAAATAGATAAAGGTATATTCATTAATCAGTCTAAATATGTGAAGGAAGTATTGAAGACCTTTCAGATGGATGATTGTAAGCCAATATGCACTCCCATGATAATAGGAAGCAAGCTTTCAAAAGATGATGACTCCACAGCAGTGGATAAGACATTGTACAAATCTATGATTGGAAAAATCATTTATCTAACTCAATCTAGACCTGACATATCTAATGCAGTTGGCATTGTTGGAAGATTTGTAGCTAAACCCAAGCAGAGTCACCTAATGGTAGTCAAAAGGATATTCAGACATCTAAAGGGAACTATAGACTATGGTTTATGGTATCCTAAATCAGATAATGTAAAGATTCATGTGTATACAGATGCAGATTGGGTAGGTTGTATTGATGATAGAAAGAGCACTTCAGGAGGAGCATTATTCCTTGCAGATAGGTTGGTTTCTTGGATAAGCAAGAAGTAGAACTGTATTTCTCAGTCAACAGTAGAAGCTGAATATGTTGCAGCAACACTGAATTGTTCAACTATGGTTTGGATCAAGCAGATGGTTAAAGACTTTGGCATTCAGGTTGATTATCCTATTATTATTCATTGTGATAATACTAGCACTATCAACATGTCTAAGAACCCTATCATTCATGCAAAGACAAAACACATAGAGATCAAGTACCATTTCTTAAGAGAGAAGGTTGCAGACAAAGAAGTAAAATTGGACTATGTGAGAGCCAAAGAACAGTTGGAAGATATTTTCAAAAAGCCCTTATCAAAGGATACTTTTGAGTATCTCATGGAGAAGTTGGGAGTAGTTCCCTCTCCTAAGTTTGTTTAGAAGAAACAACAAAAGACATTAGTCATTAAGTGACTGATGAATGGTTGACTACTCTACTTCTGGAGTACTACCTGAACCTAAAAAGAATATGGCATCCTTTGACATTGATGTCAAAGGGGGAGTATATAGTAAGGAGGAGTATGTACTAAGGGGGAGCATATACTCTAGGGGAGTATATACATAGAACAAAAAATACAGACAGAGGAACTGCAGCAGTTTAGAGAAATCCT